>OX380345.1:25927437-26371426 GCA_947425015.1 Pterostichus niger
AATATACGCAACAAAGAATTCTGCACAACATTCCTCCAACACTAGAAGAAACACTAGGAAACAACAGCAAAAATTTAAACAACACCATTCAATTTTGCAAAAACACAAACATATATCCAAACATATGATATAAACAAACAATGTAAACCAATACTCTAATAAAACACTGAATTGTAACTCAAAACACTGTACCGGCTACTAATAACCGTAGCTATTGCAGTACTCTTTAAATATAAATAAAAAATAATAATAATAATAATTTATTTATCATTATAATAGAACAATGAGGGTTCGGATTTTTCGTTGCCTTCAATTTATTACCAATAAATTCTTTTGAGTGATACGGGTTTCACTATAAACTATTGATTCCTTGTGTTGCAATTAGAATTAATTGACAACGTCATAAAAAAGTGAAATGTAAAAAGTAATATTAATATTGTTACAACCGTCAAACTAGTGAGAGAATCGATATTTATTTAATACGAAGTGTTTGTTTAATCAGAAAAAAATCACTCAAGACTCTACTACCGTCCTTGCTCATAAATGAAGTCTTTCTTTCTCATTGAAACAACTATATTATCAGACTCAAAATTCCTATAATTAATGTCGGCGGCCAATTGAGCAACTGATCGACCGGCAACTGTTCGTGTAGTACCGGGAGGTGTTCCAAAGACTTACAGGTAAAACAAAACAATTACCGATTACAAAAGTTCAGACAGTATCCGTCATCGTCAAACACAAGGGCACCAGGAGAATTTCACAGAATTAAATTCGATTACTTATCCAGAATAATTGTAATAATACCGCAAATGATATCATCGTGATGTTGATGCTGAGATTTCAATTAGTGTAAAAGGTAGAAACACTTCTCTAACAAATTGTTGGTTAGTATTAACAACTTACAAGTTGTGAAATCAAATTGCTGATCAATAATTAGAGTATTTCACTCAAATTTTATGTGATTATGTTTGTGTTCATTGCTACTTCAGTAGTTTATTTAATTTTCTTTGTTGTGAAACGAATCAAGCCAAGTTGTATGATAAGTAAACATTTGCAGAACTGGGGAAATATGTCATTATTAGCATTAAATAAATGTCATACTTTTCTTTCCATACTTTCACATATTTTTCTGCATCAAGTATTCGACTTAAAAGAACATTAACTAATTTAAATGTTTCATCAAGAGGTAATCAATCATGTCAAATCGTTCATCATTAGCTTTAACTTCCGAATCATCAATGTTGTTTCTATTCAAAATTGAGAAAATTAGCCATCATCACCAAATTATCATATTTCCTCGTCTGATGCATCATTGAAGTCTTCATAAATTATCACTCTCCTTGCCAGCGCTTTCAAGATGTTTTACAGAGAGTTCTCATTTAACTAACAAAATCTGGTACTTTCCCCGGAATTCAATAACTGAATAATTATTTAGTATGCGATGATAGTAACAAACTTTTTCTATTTGTTGTCTATTTTGTAAATTATCACATTTTCGATATTCTCTGACCAGAATTATTTATCTTTGCATTTTTACTTCCTTGTACGAAGTAAAGGAAGTATTGTAATCGCGCAAAATTTTCAGTTCTCAGATTTCAACGGAAATAGGTATTTTGGCCCTCCCTGAATCCATTTTGACTAATTTCGTCGTGCCGTTTGTACGTACCTATCTCGCATAACTCAAAAACGGTAAATCGTAGAAAATTGAAACTTTATGTTTAGGACTGTTTTAACGTCTAGTTGTACACCTCCCTTTTTGGTCATTATACAACTACCGGAAGTGGTACTTTACTTGAAGCCTATAATAGATTTTCATGAAAAACTATATTCAAATATAATTTAAAACTTTCCCAATTTGGTATATAAGACTACTATATTAATAGAAATAATATAATAGATTTTGGTTAAAATAGACTAACCGGAAATGACACATTACATGAAGCTGCTAACAGTTTTCCATGAAAAAATGGTATTATTTTAATTTTAGAAATAAATGCTGCAAATAAAAGTTTTAGAGAATTAAATTCTGCGTCTAGTATGTTAAGAATTTTTAAATTAGCCTTTTGCATAAGCGAGATATCTAAATTTAAATATTATATATTTTTGTTTTTTTTTTAAATTAAGTTTGCTATGGATTAGAACAAAAAATCAAAAATAAAAGATTTTGTCAAATATGTGCAATTAAAAAAATATCTATAGTTTAATACGCGTACAAGGAAGTCATGTGGTGTCCACATCAGATTTTTTAGTTATGTTATTATTCGCTTGAACATTATTTGTTGTTTATTGTTTTGATTTGAAGTATATAAACAACCCCATAATAACATAGGCATTATGATACAAAACATTAAAAAATCTATATCATCACGCTTTTTACCCATTACTGATTGTAGCACTCCGTCGAAACAGATCTTGGTAAGTGATATATTTATGCACGTGAAATGCGGTTGCCACGGCCCTCAAGGATGTCAGTGGAGGCGGTATCACAGGGGTAGTTTTAATGTGGTAGAAATTGTTTGCCGGCTATGGGAATTGAACTCGGGTTCTCAAATCCACAGTCCGACCCGATACCACTCAGCCACATATCCCATATGATGCAAAACACCCGCTCATAATACCTGTTCCGTTCACACAACGTCAACAGTTAATTAATAATGTTATAAGCATTACTATTATCATAATAAATAAATAAATAAATAAATAATAATTATAAATTAAAACTAATTCTACATATTCTAGTAAAAAATAAAATCATGTATGCACTACCAACGTTACTAGATGATAATGATCTCGGACTGGATACCGACGCCCTCTAAGCATTATCATCTATCTAATGCCCTTGGTGCATAAATTACTATTCATGGATTGTTATTATAAAAAAAATAATAATTACAAGCTCATAAAAAGCGTGGTTAAGAAGTAATATTTATAAAAAATATAAAGTTAACACTTGGCTATGTTTCACAAAATTCAGCCTCCAAGTCACCTTATGAGGGCATCGTCAGAGACTGGCCAACACAGTTAGTAACCTTAGACGCGTTTCGCTCTTATTAGAGCTCATCAGTAAGGTATAACTCACTTCTTCACCTAGAACAAAGTTCATGTGAAGAAGCTGGTGACAAAGAACTGTGCCAGCAGAGAATAAGATCTCTAAGAAACTGGTAAGATGACATGAGAAGTTCTGTGAAACTGGTCATGCCATCTACCGAAAAAAAGGAAAGCTACGCAATAGCAATTTAAATAACAACAAAGACAAAATTAATTGTCATCCAACACTTGGTGAAACAAGGTTTAATAAAAAATATAAAGTAAACACTTGGCTATGTTTCACAAAATTCTGATGAGTTCTAATAAGAGCGAAACGCGTCTATGGTTGCTAACTGTGCTGGCCAGCCTCTGACGATGCCCTCATAAGGTGACTTGGAGGCTGAATTTTGTGAAACATAGCCAAGTGTTTACTTTATATTTTTTATTAAACCTTGTTTCACCAAGTGTTGGATGACAATTAATTTTGTCTTTGTTGTTAAGTAATATTTATAATAGTAGCTTCGTGGAAGAGCGAAATGCATAAAAGGAAAATAAAAATAACATATGTCAAAATGGAGTAGGTGGTTCAGTGGTATCGAGTTGGCCTGTGGATCTTGAGAACCCTGGTTCGATCCCACAGTCGACAAACAATTTTCACCTGCACTAAATATTTAAACTAAATATCTTTGGGGGGCGTGATTTGACGGCTGGTAATCGCACTTCACGCTAAAAAAAACATATCACTTACCGAGCTCTGCTTAGGCAGATTGCCACACCCAGTAATGGGTAAAAGGCGTGATGATATATTTATTTTATTTATTTATATATGTCCGTCAGTACGGTGGTGTGGATAGCGATACGGAATTTGAATCCGGAGATCCCGAGTTCGAATCGCACTCAAGCTGAAAATTATATGAACTACCACACTGCGGCTCGGTGAGCGCGGACCCTGTACTGTAATTGGGATTAAGTTCCTGTTGTACAGCGTAACATAAATAAATAAATAAATAAATAAATAAAATGTGGTAATCTATAGAGTACTCATGAAAAATAAGAGCTGTCGTTAATTTATCGATTAATAACAGATAATCGAATTATATAATAGGGCTGTTTCTCCCAGCATTTATCAAATTTGTGTCAGTATAATTTTTAAAATGCAGTCGAGATTTTCCTTTTTAGAAATAATATAATTGCAACACAAAGAAATATTCAACATATCTGAGAAAGTAAACTAGAATAATTGCCCCTTGGCCCATCCCTATGTGCGTCCTTGAACAAACAATTAATTAGCCATTTAAATACTTAACACGCAACTTGGAAAACATTAAACATAAATTTTCTTCTTCAAAACCATCTACCTTACAATTACGATCACAATTATCACTTAGGCGCGCAAGATAAATCTACAAATGTTCAATTCATCATCCTTGTTTCGTCATCAATGCATTATTTATCAATATCACTAAATTATACATTATTAACGTCACGAAAGTGTTTGTCAGTTTGTCCATTGACAGTTGCTGTTCATTTGTTATTGTAAATCATATTGTACGCCATGCGTCATTTAAAGGAAAATTGAATGAAAATAAAAATGATCTTTGTTTGTAAATCCCGATCTAAAAATAGAAGCTGTTGACTACTGTAATTAGTAAACATCTCTTAAAGGAAAAATGTAAATTTGAAATACCAAATTAAAATTTCCGCATTTCTAATGTATATTGATTCGTTAAATTTATTAATTTTCAGACGATGATTCACAAAGACAGTAGATCTTATTTTAAACATTTTTAGAATTATGCATACAATAGTAGTGATGTTTGTTGTTATTCAATATGTCATAAAATATTAATATTATAGTTAAGTATTATTTAAAGTACCTGCATACACACATGTATAAGATGTAAATAACGTTTGTTTAATATCTCATTGCTTGATATTTTTATGTATCCATTATTGACGTTTATATAACTATTTCTCTTAAGTATTCCTTATTTGAATAACCATATAGATATTATAATAATAACTATTTGTTTAATTTATTTTTTAACAATATTGATTATGGACACGTGCTGTATGTTTAACGTTGTTTTTTCACAGGCGAGAGATCGTGTGTTCAAATCTAGCTAACTTTACGATCAACAATGCATCAATGTGGACATGATTCCGATTCCACTATAAGCTGTAGGTCCCTTATACTGCAAACAAATTAATTTTCTGATTAATAATAAGGTATCAATATTGATTTAAGTTGATGTATATAATTTTCTCGTTGCAAAGGTTTTTTTTTTAGAAATTCTTCTCATCTTCTATTTGAAATATTTGTCTATAAAATTATTTAGGGATGTTTAAAACAAACAAAAAATGAGACACAAATGCATTCGAACATAATTGATTAAGTACCGTAACCGTGTAACTAAAATTTGGCCATATTTTACGATTTTTATGAAATTTATACGACCTTAAATACAATTATATTTTCATTATATTATGATATATGTTGTTATCCTATGTAAACTCTGAATTTAAATCGGCTTTAAAATTTATCTCCCTCTACTTATTTTAATTTCTTGATTATATTTAATAGAGTATCACAATTTCGTTAAGAACAGTTTAGGTTTGTCCCGCGTGATGGTCGCGCGGGTTGAGGGCCTGACTCGCAACCATAAGGTCGTGGGTTCGGGTCCCGCCCGTGGCGACCATACAAAGGACATATCGGCATATGACCTTAGTAGTTGGTCCGATATATAAATAAAAAAAAAAACAGTTTAGGATTAAGTTGAAATTACGTTTTAGTGAAAAAGTAAAATTCTTACAAATTAATGGAAGTGATTACAGCTAATATAGAGCTAATATTATTAAGTTGTGTGATTATTAAAGGTAATCATACCTGTAGTTTTTGACTAAAGTTAATACCTTTAATAATCACACAACTTAATAATATTAGCTCTAAGCTTGGGTATGATTCCCTCATAATCAAAAACTGTGTCACTGTAGACGAACCCGGTTGTCAATGCCTATATAGGAGTCTCTCGGAACGAAGCTACGCTTAGACACTGTGACAGAAAAATTCAGTTGATGCCATATTTCGAACACAGGTGACGTGGTGTAGCGGTTAGCATCTCTGCCCGGTATGCGGAAGGTCCCTGGTTCGAATCCTGGCGTCATCAGAATTTTTCTGTCATAATATAAATTAACTTTAGGAAGTGATTACTTTAATTAATGTTGTTTAACCCCCAGCATTTGAATCTATTGTATCTGTGGTTCAAGTGATATAATATCCGCGGCCAAACTAGAAGGTTTCGGATTTAAATTCCAGTGGAGACAAGATAATTTTTCCAAAAAACATTCATAAATTGTCGTACGTCGTTATATTTACTTACAATATTGTAGAAGTATGACGCTATCTTAGTACGTAACTAATAGTAATTAAATGTTAATTAAAACTATAGCTATCCTAAATTTCAATTAATGAGATTACCGATGTATATCTAGAACCTCCATATAAAATATGTTCTTGTACGTCACAACTTCTATCTATTAATAAATCGCAATTCTTTATTCAACTGTCATTTATTTGCGATTACTCAGATAACTAACTGAGTGGTAACTAGATTGAATTACGTGACAGACCCTGAATTATGAATTTGTCGTTCTTAGCAGCTGTTAACAGTAGAAGTGCTCAAGTTTCCTTCTGGTTGCTGGAGTTGCTGACAGTTTGATGACGTCTTTAAGTCGATAGATTGTTCGTATCGCAACTTTATCTAATTCACAGAAGGTAACGATAGATTCGAATGGTTTGAGTTATGCAGACAATTAGTAAAAGGAAGGTGAATTGGAAATTATTATTTGTTTTAAGACAAGATTTGTCATCTAAGGTGAAGCTAATTTATTTGTTTATTTTCTTCTTAGTTAGCAAATCACTGTTTGCATAACTGATCTTAAATTTAAACATTAAATACTAGTATTTATTTTATTATAGAGGAAAAAATAGGAATAACAACAGATTTCAATTACATAAATGTCGTAGTTCGGTTGGTTATAGCTTTTGACCGAAGTTCAAAGGTTCCAGCTTCAAATACTGACTGTATCCCAATTTTTCTCTATAATAAAATAAATTATATTTCATCAATTATTAAGTATTTACTGAAAAAAAAACTAATTAATAGTTATTTTTGTATTAAGTGCGCAAAATGAGTGTTTTTTTGGTTGCGCGTGAGAATGTTACTTTTAGTCAAGACCGCAGGTCGAGACAGTAAAAGTCATTCAAACTCGCCAAAAAAACAAGAATTTTGCTCACGAAATATAAACAACATTTTTTCTACAACTGTAAATAAAGAATAATACAATAATTATAGATTTATTTCAGTAAATTGAAGGAACAATCAACAATAACATGAATTTGATACCATTGATGTGTTGTAACTAATGAAACCTCACAACAAATAATTTGCGAACGTGCGCAAGATATTCATTTTGCGCACTAGAATACGAAACAGTGCACTAGGGTGCAAAATACGCGTTATCATGGTAATGTAAATGATGAAAAAATAACGAACATTTTAATGACAGTTGTAGAAAAAAATAATTTTTACATAGTTCATGAAATATGATACGCAAAACTGAAATTTCTTCTATAGGTACTATCAATCTATAGAAATGCAGATACCTTACGAGCGATATTAAAAATCTGTACGAGATATATTATGAGGATGAATTGAAATGTTTGCAGTCTGATATAGAGAGGGCAGTACCAAATTCAAATTTGTTTTTTGTGAAGTTAGGTGTATTGCCATTAAAATGTCTGCAAAGACATACATTCATATTCCAATGAGTAGCTTATATACAATTTTTTTAGTATAGTGTGCACAATTTTAATGGCAGTGCACCCAACTTCACAAAAAATAATTGTGAGTCTAATGTTGTTCTCTCTATATCAGGTCGTGAACTTTTCAATCAACCCTTGTAGTTGCAATAATTTTAATATATCATTTTCTAAATAAATCAAATATTTTACTAATTATTATTCAGGGTAATTATATTAACAATCCCTAAAAATTGTTGGTCAGAATTTGGATATCAAAATAAACAATCATGATGATTGTTAACAGTTATTTATTACCGACTTCATTTCAATCAATCTAGTGGACACGATTCCTGCATATGTAGTATTTTTAACATTTTATTCCCGAAATGAATATGAATCCCCTTCCCGATTATACTGGTTGTCCCATTTTACATTATCTTCTTGAATATCTCGAAATGAAAGCATTTTACCGAAAAGTATGCCGAATCATAATCGTCATGGTTTTGAGGGGGACATCGGATTTTGACAAAATGGCCCCCTTAGCCCCCCAAGGCGGGCCGGGAGGGGGGTCGACTTAAAAATTTTAAATGGGAACCCCTATTTTTTATTGCAGAGCGTTAAAAAATATGTAGGTTTTATCCGGATACTTTTTTTAAATTTCCAACAGGTGGCGCTGTAATCGTGAAAGTACGATTTTCGTGCAAAATATTCGTGAATTAATATTGTGTCAATAACTTTATAAATAATAACATTTGGTGTTTCAATCATTACCTAAATTTCTGAAAATATCAATCCCTAACACTGGGGGGAACGAAAACAGGACATTAAATAAACTAATTATAAATGATTTGATTTTATCAAGAATTTTCATGTTAAGTTTACTGATTGGTGATTAATTTAATTGTAAATTAAGTGTTTTAATAGGGTTATTTCGTGTTGGAAATTGAAAAAAAGTATCCGGATAAAACCTACATACTTTTTAACGCTCTTTCAGAATCCCATTTAAAATTACAAAAGTCGTTAAATGAAATCCACGAATGGGCAACCAAGTGGAGAATTAAAATAAGCGAGGAAAAATCGATACATGTAACTTACACCCTAAAACGAGCATTATGCCCAGAAGTCATGATAAACAACAAAATTCTCCCTACAAAAAACGAAGCAAAATACTTAGCAATGCACCTAGACAGGCGCTTAACGTGAAAAAATCATATCGAAGCAAAGAAAAAACAAATAAATATTAAGATTAAAAAACTATACTGGCTGATTGGTCGAAAATAAAAATTATCATTATCCAACAAAGTTCTACTGTACAAGACGATGATAGTACCAATATGGTCCTATGGTATACAACTGTGGGGCTGTGCAAAGCAGTCCAATATTAACAAAATTCAGCGAATACAAAACAAAACCCTTCGCACCATAACTGACGCGCCCTGGTTCGTAAACAACGATACACTACATACAGACCTAGCATCAAAACTGTCAGTGAACTGACAAAAAGCTACGCTAATAAATATGAAGCAAATCTATATAATCATCCCAACAACCTGGCCATTGATCTCCTAAACAACGCAGGCGAAGTAAGAAGACTAGCCCGACGTAAACCCTTGGACTTGACTTAAACAAAATTAACACGAGGAACCACCAAAAGATAGGACCCTCCCGCATGTGATGTTATCTATTATTATATCCATTTTGCTCGTTGGCCTAATAAGGCTAGTTGTAAATCCAAGTATAAATTAAAAAAAAAGTTTACTGATTGGTGATTAATTTAATTGTAAATTAAGTGGTTTAATAGGGTTATTTCGTGTTGGAAATTGAAAAAAAGTATCCGGATAAAACCTACATATTTTTTAACGCTCTTTCAGAATCTGCAATAAAAATAGGGGTTCCCATTTAAAAATTTTAAGTTGACCCCCCCTGGTCTCCCTTGGGGGACTACGGGGGCCATTTTGTCAAAATCCGATGTCCCCCTCAAAATCATGACGATTATGATTCGGCATACTTTTCGGTAAAATGCTTTCATTTCGAGATATTCAATAAGATAATGTAAAATGGGACACCCAGTACTATTACTAGATCATTATCTGTAATCGTTTTTAATTTCTTGATTATTTTATAAACTGTTACAATTTTATGTTATTGTCATGCATTTTGCTTATTTATATACGTAGGTGTTATCATAAAAAGAATATAATGCCAATTTTAAAGTGTGGCTAAAAGTAATAATTTTATACTGACAGTTTCGAACAAGAGCAGAATGCTTAAAAGTAAAATTGAAATAATAAAATAAATTAGTTTTGTCACAAAATGCTGAAGTGGTGGTTCTCTATAGAGTTATCATGACAAATAATAGTTATCATTAATAACAGATAACGATGGGGTTGCAGAGGATGATTATTATTACGTAATTAATATTCAAGGTAACTAAAGTAAAATAGTTATTTTATAACAAGGATTGAAAATAGCCCTTTGAAGATTGAGGGTAGAATTTGTAGCACGAGAGTAACGAACTAGTCAAGATCTGCAAAGATACTTTTTAGCAGAGATATACACCAATTTTTTCTACGATTGGAAATGAAGACTGCAAAAGACCTTTGGTCTAAAATTTTCACTCTCCGTCTCCAAATGACGATCGAATAGCCTACTTTTTTACTGATCGTAGAATAAATATACTACCGTCAATTTTGAAGATGTTACAACCGAAGTAAGCGGAAAAGTCATGATATAATTAATGATATATTTGACTATTTATCAACAATAATCACTATTTAAATCTATCGAATTAGGAGAATGTAAAAAAAAATACAATACCGTTTCTCAGAATTAATGTCCATCTTATGTATCACGTACAAATTCTTGAAATATTTGTTGTACAAAAACGATGATTTATGAATATGTTCGAAGATGCCATTGAACACGTCATCGGACTTTTGCGGTTACACAATCAACAATCAATTCGCAATTGGTAATGCCTAATGTCATGCTGTAATCATTTCACAATTATTATCCAAGTTCATGATCATGATCAACTCGTGTTTCAAATCTTAAAATAGTTCTTACAGTTATCTGAGAGGTTTGCGGTGGCATTCTCAGTTTCTAACGATTTCAATCGATCTGTTACATATATTAACATTTCGATGTCGATTTTGGTTCCGTAATGCAAGGTTGAATGACCTTGTAGCATTACGCAATAGCTAAAGCCGGAGATTATTTGTATAGATTAAATTTTAACTTAATCGTACTATACAGCAGATTTGTTGAAGATTAATTATATTTAGATGCTAGTGTACTCGGATATAATATGAATAATCGTCTTTCATATTCTAAACGGATTTAGTTATAATTTTTAACCGATTATAATATTATTTATAATAATTAATTCATAATATAATTATCATTTATAATTTAAGCGAAAATAATTGAGTTATAATTTTCTGGTAAGTAATACTCTCTAACTCCAAGTTAAAATAAACTTATTTGATTAATTAAGGGAATTAAATATGTGACCAATTTTATAAGGAACATATTCTGCAACATACCTGTCAAAAATTGTAACCAATAAAAATATAAATAAATATATAATCACGCATTTGTATCCATTATTGTTTGTGACACTCTGCCGAAGCAGATTTTTGTAAGTGATATATATCTTCGCGTGAAGTGCAGTAACAAAAGACGTTAGCGGGAGGAAGAACCACAGGGTTTGTTTTAATGTGGTGAAAATAAATGTGTCAAATTTTCATTTTTTAATCTAAGCGTTCTATTCCATTTGTTAAAATCTTAACGGACCATTAAAAATTAACAGCTATATTACAGAATATGACATGCTTGTTAGAGATTTAAATTGCGTATCTTAATATTTATTTGTTTTTTCTTAGTTACTTCATTTATTAATATAGTTCTGTGAAATCTAAACTGTTATAGGTACTGTATTTAGAAATGAAGGTCAAATGCACATAAAATCAATTGCTATAAGTATGGACATAAACTTTTTTAAATCCTAGTAGTTATCTATTCTGAGCACAACTATTATTTTAAGAGATCATTAAATCTATGCTATAGTTTTTCTACACTTTTTTGTGTTTGTCAATAAAATGTTTAGAATAAACATTTTATTTAACGAAATTTTCTTCACTTAACATTCATCTTTTGGGTATCATGACTTTATAACTTATAATCGTACCTCACGGTAAATATGTCATTACGGTCAATCGTGATGCATGCGCGCTTGCTTCAGAAGTAAGAAATTATGAGCTCAAATTACATCGACTACATACAAATTTTATTATAGAAATAAAAAAAAGATATCGTTGGTATTTGAACCTGGAACCCTAAGAACTCCGGAAAGACGCTCTAGCAAACTGATCGATAGAACTCATATAGTTCAAGTCCGATGTCATTCTAATTTTTATGCCCTGTTATGTGGATTGAAAAGTTTGTGGCCTGATATAGAGAGGGCAGCATTAGACTTACAATTATTTATTTATTTATGTTTACGCTGTATAACAGGAATTAATCCCAATTACAGTACAGGGTCCGCACTCACCGAGCCGCAGTGTGATAGTTTCTATAATTTTTAGCTTGAGTGCGATTCGAACTCGGGATCTCCGGATTCGAATTCCGTATCGCTATACACACCACCGTACTGACGGACTTATTACTTACTACTCGTAGTTACTTGTTTGTAAGTGTAATGCTATCTTCTCTCTGTCAGACCGCGATCTTTTTAATCCATCCTGTATGTCTAAAGCAGCTTAAATCTTGATGGTATTCGGATCCTATACTCTAATACGATGAATTCTTACCTGTCTGTATGTGTGTATTAACGATATCGGAAGCGACTCGATTTCAATAAAACTTGATATTTTAATGCTTTTGGCCTTAGAAAATGATCTAACTAGGTCTCATTCGCTGGAGAATTTATTTAGTTCGGTGGAATGCCACACCCAGTAATGGGTAAAGGTGTATTTTATTTTTTAACAAAAAATATGACAAAATTTATGATAATCTTGTTACTCAAAATATAGGCATGTGCGTACTTTAGGCCCTAAAAATTAGGGCAGTGTAATTTGACCCAAAGAAATGATTGAGACCAAAATCAATTTGATATTACCAACTGATTTCGTAATATGAGCGAAAATTCAAAAGAAAATTGGAGAGAAATGTTTTTTTATATATTCTTGGGTTTTTTATTTTTCATTTAAATCTCTCGTTATTTTCCGAGCGAATATCGATCTTCCGAATACTTTTCCTCTCTATGATACAATTGATTTCTTCAATTAAATATTTACTTACAAAAATAATACTACGAGGGTCGTTCAATAAGTCCTTAGAAAATCCAAGAGATGGTGCTCGTAGTATCGAAAATGAATTTTTTCCAGTAAGCAGCACTCCTAACTAGTCAACTGTTAGAGTTTTAGCTTTAGCCGTCACGTAGTTTCATTGTTGTTGTCAATTGTAGTAAAAAACTTTTGATTGTTTATAATAATGGATAAAAGTGAGTTTCGAGCGGTGATTAAACATTGTATTTAAAAGGCTTAACGCCGAAAGAAATTAAAGCTGAGTTGGATGAAGTTCATGGCACATCTGCTCCTGTGTTTGCAACTGTTTACAATTGGGTGAATGAGTTTAAACGTGGCCGTACATCCACAAAAGATGAACATCGTTCCGGACGCCCTGTAGAAGTGTCTACCCCCGAAATGATTGACCAAATCCACGATATGGTTTTAAGTGACCGACGAATCAAAGTGCGCGAAATAGTTGAGGCTACAGGCATATCACAAGGCACAGTCGCTTTAATTTTGCACGAAAAATTAGGTGTGAAAAAAATCTCGGCAAGATGGGTGCCGCGGTTGCTCACAGTGGAGAATAAACGCAATCGTGTGGTGGACTCTGAGGCTGTTTTGGCGCTTTTCCGTCGTAATCCTGAAGATTTTCTGCGTCGATGCATAACTGTGGATAAGACTTGGATACATTACTACACTCCAGAGACAAAAGAACAGTCAAAACAGTGGATTTTTAAAGGCGAACGGGCTCCGAAGAAGGCGAAGACGGAGAAATCGACTAGCAAGGTTATGGCAACGGTCTTTTGGGATGCACGCGGAATCATCTTCATCGACTATTTGGAAAAGGGAAAACGATAACAGGAGCGTATTATGCGTCGTTATTGGACCGGCTGAGCGAAGAAATAAAAGAAAAACGTCCTCATTTGAAACGCAAAAAGGTCCTTTTTCATCAAGACAATGCACGTGTGCACACCTGCGCAGTTGCGATGGCCAAAATTATGGAATTAAAGTTCCAATTATTACAACATCCACCGTATTCACCAGATTTGGCCCCCAGTGACTTTTTCTTATTTCCAAACTTAAAGAAATGGCATGGCGGACGAAGGTTTACGTCCAATGAGGAGGTCATCGCCCAAACGGAAGCCTATTTTGAGGAGCTTCCGAAATCCTACTTTTTGGACGGCTTAAAAAATTTGGGAAAACGATTAGAGAAGTGTATAGACCTAAAAGGAGATTATGTAGAAAAATTAAAAAAAATCTACCCAAAAAAAGTGTTTTTTCTACTTTTTTCTAAGGACTTATTGAACGACCCTCGTACATCTAAGTATATAGTTCAGATTCTACATTTAGCTGTAGATTGTCTGTGTTAGGAGTTAGAAATAAGTTTCAGTAATGCAGTTTAGTAAATAAATTAATAAATTAATTTTAAGGACATCTGCAAAACCAGAGTGCTATTAAAATGTAATTTAAATATATCTAGGAAATGTAAATATTTAAAATATTCATTTGTTTTAAAAGTATCCTTTGCTGTAGCATCATCTTCAAAAATACTTCATTACAGCAAATTAATTAGAAAAAAATTAACCTTTAATACTTACAAATTTCATCAATTAATTCTACATTCCTCATTTATAATTACACACATCACTAATCATATGATTCACGCTTCATGTTTCAAACCGGACCTACTCCTACAAAAACTAATTCAGATTACATTAGATCTTAAATAACAATTTCTCATAATGAAATAGCTAGATAATTGCTTTAAAATACACTAGAATAGATACAATCTGCAGCATAAGGTCGTCTTGGCCACGATATTTGCTAAAGATCACCCACTAGTGCCACTAGATCTCGCGGGCCTAAATTTGACGAATTAGAGAACATAGATCGAGACTATAAATTATGTTGAACTTTCTATCGCTTGTATCATGGACACTGTTAAATGATTTCTAGACGTAATTTGTTCTTGTTAGTTTTTTTCTGTTTTGTTATAGTGAAATTATGATTTACATGCTGTTCAACCTTGCGAAGAGAAATATTATTTATTATATTCGTAATTGTGTAATTTGGTTATATGGTTTAATGGTTCCATAGCTCTAGACTAATTTTATTGTTTTATTATTTTAGTTTTTATAGTTTGGGGCATTTTTTAATCATGTTTTTCAGTATAAACATTTTCTGATGATACTGGTTTTTTCTGGAAAGACAAAATATGGTAACAATGCAATAAATAAAGCTTTTAAGAAATCTCAAAAAATCACAACAAACTCATAAAATATGTTTTTCTTTTTCTCGATTGACAACATTTCTTAGTTATCTATTTAATATTGAATATGAAAATATAATTCCATGGAACATAGAATGCAAAACAAACAAGAATTTTATATAAATACTATACCAAGAAATTATTTACATAATATTATAGATTTAAAAGTCATATTTAACAAATGAAGAAAATGCTGAGTAATAAAAAATTGTGAATCATTGTGTAAAAAAAGATGGTCAACATTAGATTAGAGTCTGGTTAGATCCACGCACATAACATTTGCATTATATATATATATTTTTATAGAACAATTTAGTCCTTAAAAAAATATGCAGGGTGTTTTAATAGTTATTTACATTGCAAGTCCGTTATACAGAAATTTACAGGCGAACATAGAAAGGTAACGGGCGAGCGCCAGCGAGCCTGTTATCTGTGTGAGCCTGTAAATTTCAGTTAACGGTCGAGCATTGTACAATGTTTTATGTGCATTTGAATCGCAATATATGTATATTTAATCAAATTAATTGCAATAGTATAACGTAATAACTAAAATGTTCAATCAAGGTAGACTTTGAAAATCTGACAGATTTTGTTTAATCAAAAAATATTTAAGTGTCAAACGTTTGAAATTAGATATGTTGTCATGATAACCAATGTCAACAGCCCGTTATAAAATTTTCACGGGCTAGCACGTTATAAGTCTCGTAACCCATAGAGACAGAGTTTAGATCAGTTCATTACGATTCAAATGTACGTAAAATTATTATTAAGAGTATATATTATTTGATGTACTGAATTAAACGCAAAAATATTTTTTCCAAAATTCAATAACAGAATTTAAACCAAAAATAGTTTGCATCATTAAGTACGATTCGTAGCTGAGAAATTACACTACCCACAGATATTAGTAGAAGATGAGTTGATTTTATGACCTTTTATACATGACCTAGAATCGAACCCGGATATCTTACACAATGCATCATTCAAGGCATCAAGCTTTCAACCCTATTAAATAACTAAATAAATATTATAATCGTTATTCAATAGTTCATAAAAAACTTTACGCCCATGTTGAAAAATAAAATCAGAGTTACACATTACGTCACAATATACTGCTTTCCAAATTTGGTCTCCTCAAACTAGTTTAGAAAATGTACAAGTTCGGTGCCCCAGTCCAGTCTCCGCCACTGACCATTAACAAAACTGTCAACCTTGCTAAACAGGATTTTCTAAATTCGTGTGACAAAACAGCAACTCTAAACAACGGAATGCATTTTTGTAAACACCACACACTACGATGACAACACGGCCAGAATCCGGGACCAAAACTTGGAGATTCCAGTGAGATGAAGTGTCAAAGACCGGCCTTTCGTAGTTTCTGCCGGTTGATTCAATTAGTGAGTTTGACTGTGGAGTATTTATGTGGCGCCAGATTGTTAGACTTCGCTCTCCGTGAATTTTTTTTTTTGATGTGTTGCGTAACGAGGAAGAATTTGTATTTGTAGCAGGCTTCTGTTTGTTTCGACATGGGTACTCACTTTTTTTTTGTATTTGTTTTTGACAGACGTTACGTTATTTATGATGTCGATTTATGAATTTTAAAGAAATGAAATATATCAATAAATTTCATCACGTCAATATGTCAAATTTCGAGTAAGGCACTGTGTTTATAGCTAATCTTGGAAAGTAATATACTTTTTTCTGAAATCGTCAAGAAAATGCCTACTTTCCTGACGCATTTTAGTATGGAAAGTAAGTGTTTACCTGACTCAAATAAATAAACTAAATAACTAAAATATTTAATAAGATTTTTATTTATTTTTATCAATAATATTAATACTAAATAAACAATTGCTTAAATTACTAAAATTTATGTATGACACTGGCGAATTTGAAGCTAAATTTATTGGAGATTCAGTAAATAAAATAAGCAAGTAGCACATTTGCTGACAAATTATTTTGCTTTTTCCAATCCATGAAAATTTCATACTCTTTATCATATCGGTCTTTGGACTTGCTCGGTAATAAATTTTCAACAGCCGCAGTTGCTTGATTTAAGATTTCAGGAGGAGTACTTGAAAATACCGCCTCATACTCATTTTCATCTATATTTTCCAACATTATAAAGAAATCTTCTCTGTCAATAATATTACTTTTGACACAAATATATTCAATAGATTTTTCACATAAGATATTGTTTTCAACAACTTTTGTTATCACCTTGGATATGTAGTTTGCTGCCAATATGATTCTTACCAAAAAATTAAACATTTTGAAATATTTATTATTAATTATATTGATAAAATATAAATATGAACGATTTCAGAAAAAATAGTATACATAATACGTCACGAAAGTGTTTTACTTGACTCAGCGAATTAAAATACTCGGCCTGACGGCCTCGTACTTCAAACAACCGCTTCGTCAAGTAAAGCATCACTTTCCTGACTTATTATGTAATATACTATTGAAAATAAAGTTGTATTACCAGCCGTAATATTGTTATTAATAGAGGCGAATTTTTATTTAACCATTTTCTGAGGTAAATAATTTATACACTAATTTTTTTATTCACATTTTTGAAAAAGGAAATAGTATATTATGCAACAAGTTTATAATTATAGCTATTAATACACGAGTTGCATACGTTATTTTACCAAATTAAGCATGCAAACAAAATAGTCACACATAAATGTAAACAAAAAAAAACTATTACTATTTTATTGAGCATGCTATAGTCACCATAGAAACAGTAAATGCGGTTCTGTAAATGGTCAATAATCTGTATCATAATGAAAATATGTGTCGTAATGAATGTCATTAAAGTACAAATAATACATATTTAATAAATAAATTAAAGCATTTTCCGGAAGAAAAAAAATTCAATATTTTTTAGAGTTCTATTAGTGTGCCAAGTTTCATTTAAATCGGCGAGTTACAGTTGGGTAGTGTTACTTGTCAGTGGTTTCGAGTCAAATTGAATTTGAGAATTTTAGTTTGATCCACAGCCGAGAAACAATTTTCACCACATTTAAATTATCCCTGGGGTTTCCCTTCCACTAACATATTTTGGGGGTCGTGATTTGACGACTGGTAACCGCACTTCACGCGCCTAAATATATCAGTTACCAAGACTTGCTACGCCAGAGTGCTATACCCAGTAATGGATGAAATGCGTGATGATATGTTTATTTATTAATTATATATTTGAAGTTTAATTTGTTTTATAGTAATTTGTAAAATGTTACTTGGTACCTCCAAATAATTGTTATTGTATTGAAAAATGCCTAAATTCAAGGCCAAAACGTCACTAATTAAACACCTTTAAATATAATAAAGCCTAAATTCTAACTATTTAATATTTAGTTGCAATATCTATCAGCTTAACCAAGAATTTAACAATAGATTTCATTTATAATAGCAATAATATTTTCTTTCAAATAGATCAGTGTTGAATTCTCAACTTCAGACCCAATTAGGCACATATTTCATCTTAATATTTATGATATTTTTAAAAGTTTCTTAATAAAATGCTAGTTATAGTTAAACTGCTGTTTCACTAGCGAGAATATACAGTATTTGGATTTCTGATTTATCGTAGAATTCTGTGTAAAGTTTTGTAGATCCGTAAATCTGTAAATGATGAATTCCAGGGTGGCGACTAACCTGGAAAACCGGGAAAAGTCAGGGAATTTTATTCCATGTCAGGGAAAAAAGTTTTTTGTTCTTTAATTTTTTTAATTTAATTTTAGAAAAATAACTACAAACTTTTATTTCAAAATGTATTTAGTTATTTTTAGATTTTATTGGCAGAATATCCTTTATTAGATAGATAGTATATCTTCATTGGCCAGAAATACCCTTTATTGCTTCTTAAGAGTGAGAACCGCCATCTATGAAAATATAACCGAAGGATGTTTACTAATTGAAAACTGTTTTGTTTTGTCTAACGTTTCTACCGCGTTATGTTTTTTCTGTATGCAATATTTAAGATTGTGTCTTTGTCTGTTGAGAAAGACAAATTGATTTTGCTTTTACTATAAATTTAATAAAAAAAAAACAATTATATTACAATATATGATATAATATATGAAATGTAACCATAAATTCATAAATAAGTCAATATTCTAGAAATCAGGGAATTTATTAATATTACTTGAATCGCCACCCTGAATTCGCATCGAAATATTTTCTACTTATCAACAAATATAGATGTTATTCCATTCAATACTTACAGATTTACGGATCTTTAAACTTATAGATTTATCACAGAATTCCACCATTAAACTTCCTTCTAAAAATTCAAACACGCTCGAGTAGCTTCCGATATAAGCTGTAAGTATCCTGTAATTGAGATTTATTTTCCCGTTGAACTAGGTAGAAAATAAATAATTAATTATGTTAGCTTTTTCCACTAAAATATTAAAAAAATGTAGTAGGATATGCAATACTTGAAATATATATCATGATTATATTTATACGTATTATCAACTTAAAATTCTTAAAACGTAAACAAAATACTGCAATAAAATATTCATGTTGCGTGTACCAATATAAATATATTTTTTTTATTGACAATGTTTATGTTTACATTTTTTGCTTGAGTGATTTTTTATAATTTAAGATTTTTATCAATACTTTTAAATGATTCTTGTCAACTAGTCGTGATAGTTGCCGCCCTGACTCACCAATACGAACGTAATTCTATGCTAATTGTTTTAATTACATCGATAAATCTTTCGTTACATAACACGTGCGTATTGTAATTAGCTATTTTTCAAAGACTTTATTAAAGATGCGCTATAATACTTCCAAGACATAAAAACTTAATTTTACACTCCTTATTTAAATTTATGAAACGCAGTTTAAGTTTTTATTAAATCTTATTATTAATTTAATAATTATGAAAGAATTTAATTTACATATTTCTTTGAAATTTGTTCTAGCATGTAAAGTGTAGTTTGTTTCTCGTGGAAGTTTATAATCAATCAATTTTTTTTTACGTCAAATCTACACGAAATATTTGAACCCGGAATATGTAAGTTCAGCATGTTCAATTGTTTATCGTCTTGTCAAATAATACATTTAAAAATTATTAAATTTGGGCGTTACAGACCAAAAATTGTAAATTCAACAGATGTTGTTTAGTTTTGATATTTGACCTTGCTTACAGTCTAGTATTTTGATTAGTTTTACATTTCAAGTTTTTTAATGATTTATGACAAAATTCCTTGAATATTAAACAGTTTACCTATGATCATTATAACAGAAAACAGATTTTTTATTTTATTATTATGTAATATTTTAATGGGGTAGGTGGCACAGTGGTATCTAGTCGGCCTGTGGATCTTGCGAACCCTGGTTCGATCCCCACAGCCGACAAAAAATTTCACCAAATTAAATCTACCCCTGTGGCTTCTCCTCCACTAATATCTTTGAGGGCCGTGATTTGAAGGCTGATAATCTCACATCAAGCGAATAAATTTATCATTTACCGAGATCTGCTACGGCAGAGTTCCACACTCAGTAATGGATAAAAGGCATAATGATATATTTATTTATTTGTATGTAGCGTCATCATTTAATTCAAAATGTTTAAATATATATATATATATATATATATATATATATATATATATATATATATATAAAAATAAATATATCATCACGCCTTTTACCCATTACTGGGTGTGGCACTCTGCTGTAGCAGATCTCGGTAAGTGATTTATTTCTTTGCGTGAAGTGCGGTTACCAGCCGTCAAATCACGCCCCCAAAGATGTTAGTGGTGGGGTAGATTTTAAATTGGTGAAAATTGTTTGTCGGCTGTGGGGATCGAACCAGTTTTCTCAAGATCCACAGGCCGACTCGATACCACTGAGCCACCTTCTTCTTCTTCTGATGGCACTACAGCCCAAATTGGGCCTGGGCCTACCGGACACACCGAGCCGCAGTTTTTACACTGCCGTACTGCCGGTCTTCGTAGTCAAATGCTACATTATTTAAGGCGTATAAATGACTAGCTTATAGCGCCCGAGTGTGATAAATACATGTAACTGTATTTTTTTATATTTTTACGACAAATCACACATTGTCGACAGGCGGATTCGAACTGACGAACCTTGGATCGGGTGACGTCACAGTATGTTAAGAGATGTGCCTTAACACGCTCGGCCACTGAGCCACCTACCTCATCAAAATGTTTGTCGTAAAGAAATGAGTTCACTGCTATTACAATTCATTACATAACAAAAAAATTCCTTGTTTATTTAAAGTTTTTGCATATAAACATTGTGGTTAGCACAGTAGCCATCCTACAATACATCATAAAAGGACCTCACTTAATCTGATTAACATAACCGCTCTAAATCTCTCGCATGCCATTGATTACATCTCTTTCTCTCCATCCATGCAGTCCGCAATAGCACACGTGGCTGTCCACACATTCATGTCCTACTCTGCATCCGTTTCCGACGCCTGTAGACGTGACATTGAGCACAACAACTGCGCCAGTGATCGCAAATCGCAATGATTTCTCACTCCGGTTTGAATCGAGTCTAGCGCGTGTATGAATGTTGTAATCGTGTAATCATGTAATACTTAACAACATATATGAGGGCAGTAAAAAGTTTATAGTGGAAAAAAAAGTTGTACTTTATGCTGTTTATTTATTTTGTTGCTATATTTGGATTCTTGTTAGTTCCTGGATGGTAGAAAGTCAGGTTTCATGTAAAAATTTAGTTTCCGGAAAAGGAAGTTTATGACGAAAGCAAAATAAATTAAAGTTTATTATAAAATTTTATTACTTTGTAATGTACTAAAATCTATATAAAAATTGAAACTATCGTGTTTAAAGTGCCATCAATACTTATATTATAGTGAACTTACAGATATTGCGTGTTTATATTTGTAAATTTGCTTTGAGAATTATAAAGAAACAAAAGTCAAACAAAAAATTTAATTCTACTCGTATGTATTTTAAAATTGGGTTTAAAACTAATTAAAAATGGCATTTTGTACATACATACATAACATCACGCTATATCCCATTAAATGGGGTAGCACGAACCCGTCAACATTCTCATCCTGACACACGATACTCGATTCGACCACATTAACACTTCCTCCATACAAATTCTTTCTTTTCTCACAACCAAAATCCATCAACACGCAACAAACATTCATCCATTCGCTCCTGTACACCAGTTTCGTAAATTTTCACTTACGCCCACTTCTCTAACAACGAATCTATAAGAAATGAAGGCAGCATCACCTGCGCTTGTTTAAAAATACATTTAACACAATTGCAGTTACACACTGTATAGTAAAAACTGAAAATGAAGTAAACAAGATGAGGAAGGAAGGGAGTATATCCCTGCGCTTGTTTTTGAAACTGAATTCCACACAATTGCAATGGACACTATAGTAAAAACAGAAAATGGCATTTTGTAGTTACGAGTATTGTGAGTCACAGAATTGGAAGAAACAGACAAAACTTTTGGATATCTTCATAAATTGTTTTCATTACTTTTTTACTATTTTAATTTTTTCATTGCCTTAAATATAAAGGTATAAAACTTAAGACAGCATTTACAAATATTTTTTTTTATTTGAATCTGATTTAACTATACTTACTGAAACAAACTGTAAGGGCGAAAATTACAGTGAAGGTTTAATCTCAAACTTATAGCGGTTTAATAAATGCAAAATAAATATAGGTATTTATACCAATAAGCAATGAATATTACACCTGACGATTTCCATCATTTTGTTGTTGTTGTAAACAGAGCTACTATCAAAGAAAATGTTATACTTTTTAGATTTTAGATTCTTCTTTTAGAAGTTGCGCTCTGGAATCATTTTGGAAAGCTTGATAACAGTTAGAAACTTATAATACATAGATTGGAGACACCTCAAGTATAGCTAGAAATGTCAAATACCATAGAGTTGGCACTGGAAAAATCGATGAAAAATATAACAACAGTTCTGTTTCATCAATTTATTGGCGTGAATAAACCGAACAATTTTTCTATTTTACACGTGCTGATAAATAGAAGGTCACAAGTTGATTAATAAATCGGTCGGTTTATCTTTAAATATTTAGGGGACTTATTCAATTTTGTTCTTGTTATTATTATTTACAATGTTCATTCCAACAAATACATTTATTTACTACTATTGTAAAGGTTGTAGTGTAAGAACAACTTCGGCTGAACTATCGCCAAATAAAAGAAATATTATTATTATTATATAGTCATTATGCTTAAACTCGAAACTGCTACGGATATAAGCACATAATGATTACGTAGATTCAATAAGCGGATTAACGCTAATACCATTTTTTATTTCATTTAAAATTCACTTTTCAGTTCACGGAACAATTTTATTTTAAAAGAGTGTTAATTAGCACCAAATTTCACTCTTTCCATGAATCTGTTTTAATTTGAAACCAAGTTGATCAAATCAAATTTAATTACAATTCTCTGTCGGCCATCTTAACAGTATACACGTGCAAAATTTCACCGATTTAAATATGTTTTTTCACATGTGGTTTATCTTGTTAAATTCACAAGTTACATTACTTTTTACGTTTATGACAGTTGCTCATCCATGAAACTAATTTCAGCTATATTTAAAAAAATTAACTATGAAAAAAAAAACAGATATGTATTAGGATTGGAAAATAATTTTGTTCTAATAAATGCTGAAGATGATGGGTTAACCATCGAAACGTCCAATAAATAATACAGGGTGGTGAATCGAATTGCGCACCATAGCGTTTTCAATGCTATTTTTCAAATGTTCAATTATTGACTTCCCTAATTATTTTATGCAAAAAAGCATAATTTCTATTACATGCTTTGTAACGATAGAAATTAAATATTAAAATGTCGAAAGTTGTGTTGAAAATACAGACAGCCATGGATTTGAACAAAAAATAAATAAATGCTAGGCGTTTTAACGTCAACGATTGACAAAGAAAACGTCCAACGTTGTCGTTTTGACAGATAA
The DNA here is from genome assembly GCA_947425015.1 of Pterostichus niger. NCBI lineage: Eukaryota > Metazoa > Arthropoda > Insecta > Coleoptera > Carabidae > Pterostichus > Pterostichus niger. The sequence goes on from OX380345.1 coordinate 25,951,839, forward strand.
AACGCCAAGCATTTATTTATTGATTTAGATGCAGAAATGTATGCCCTAAAACTTTTATTTGAAACTTTTTTGCATAAAATAATTAGGGAAGCCAATAATTGAACATTTGAAAAATAGCATTGAAAACGCTATGGTGCGCAATTCGATTCACCACCCTGTATATTCCTTTCCTGAATTATAGAGAAAAATTGGGATACTGCTTTATTAAATATTAATTATTTTAAGTTGGTAAATATTTTCTTCTTAAATAACAGTGTCATTGTAAACGACTCTCATGTCAAGTCTTTCAGTATATGAATGAGTCATGGAATCCAGGTTGCTTATGATACATAAACAAAATAGAGAAAAATTGAAATAAACTCAGATTTGAATCATATGGCGACCTTAGCTTAGTTTGTATAAAGCATATGAACGGAGTTCATGGAGCCCAGATTCAAATCTCAACTTCAATTTTTCTTTGTATTATTCAATTAGATTTCATCAATTGTTAAGTATTTCCTTCAAATACTAATTAAATTTCAGTTGGTAAATAATCTACTTAAATAACAGTATCACTGCAGACAACTCTTATGTCAAATATTTCAGTATATGAATCGAAAGTCATGAGATCGAAGCTACCTATGACACATAACAAAATAGAAAGAAAAAATTTAATATATTATCACGCCTTTTAACCATTACTGGGTGTGGGGCTCTGCCGTATCAAATCTCGGTAAGTGATATATTTCTTTGCGTGAAGTGTGGTTACCTGCTGTCAACTCACGGCCCTCAAAGATGTTAGCGGCGGGGAGCCACAGGGGTAGATTTAATTTGATGAAAATTGTTTGTCGGCTGTGGGAATCGTACCAGAATTCTTAAGATCGACACATCGACTCGATACCACTGAACCATTGAGAAAAATTGGAATAAAATAAGATTGAAGCATATGGCGATCGTAGCTTAATTAGTTTAAAACATATAACATTAGATTCAATTCTGGCGCTAGCCCAATTTTTCTCTGTATAAATCAATTTGATTTTATCAATTGTTACTTGAAATCCTAACTGGGTGTGGCACTCTGCCTAAGCAGATCTCGGTAAGTGATATATTTTGTCGCGTAATATGCGGTTACCAGCCGTCAAATCACGGCCCTCAAAGACATTAGTAGAGAGGGAGCCACAGGGGTAGATTTAAATTGGTGAAAATTGTTTGTCGGCTGTGGGGATTGAACCAGGGTTCTCAAGATCCACAGGCCGACTCGATACCACTGAGCTATCTACCCCATAAAGTACGCCAATAACTTGTGTTAATAAAGTTTACTAATATTATTATTAATATCCGTCAGTACGGTGGTGTGGATAGCAATATGGTATTCGAATCCGGAGATCCCGAGTTCGAATCTCACTCAAGCTAAAAATTATATGATCTACTACACTGCGGCTCGGTGAGTGCGAACCCTGTACTGTAATTGGGATTAAGTTCCTGTTGTACAGTAAATAAATAAATAAATAAAAAGTTATATGATCGGTAATCCATTTTATGAATGTAGCTTTTGAGTTTAAGGTTAAAATAGTCATTGTAATATTGTGTATTGGCCTATTGAACTCAAGTTGTTATACTCTGTTTTAATGGAACTTATTTTCAAATTGGATTTTTATGAGTATATAACTGTGCTTATTGATTGAATTTTTAAGTGTTTTGCATTATAATTAGTTGAATGTAGAAATATTTAACAGTTGAAATATAATATACTTGCATTCAGTAGCTCTCAGTATTTAACTTCTTCGTTACGTTTAAAATTATCGTCATACATCTTTTTGACCAATAGAAAATATAAATGTTTAAAAATCTCGAATCGGGTTCGTTCGCTTATTATCGGCAAAATTCGAGAGATATAGGAGATCTGTTCATTATTTTGTAGGTATGGTTATCGATTTTAATGATAAATAAAAATATCTAACATTACCAAACAAGTTACAGCATATCTTACCAATTAGTTGACAACGTTTTAATGTTTGGTCTTGTTAGTAGAGTGCGGAGTTTTGTAGTGATCGCAGTGTTTTGTGAGTGTTTCAGCTAATGTTTTTAGTAATATTTTAATACGGCAATTGGTTTAAATTGTGTGTTATTGTGCGTATTAGTGCGTAATATATTAAAGAAATATTCATATATCAATGGTAGTGGTGTGGAATTAACAGGCTGGACTTTCAGAGTGTGCTGATTTGATAGTGGACAACATGAAGCGCAGCCGCTAGCGAGTTTCTGCTCAAAGTATGCAACAATTTTATTATCAATTTTGTAAAAAATCTTTTAGAACAGTTACAGAAAAATACACTTTTGGGGTAAATGCAATATACTTTATCAACATTTTCAATTGTATAATTTGGAACGTTGTTTAACACAAAAAACTCTAAGCCTCTGGCTGCAAAAATATATTATAATTATCGCACACTTCTTTTTGTAGATATCACCATGTTTTATAATACAGCCATCATAAGTAATAAGTCGACCATAGATTTTTTGTAATGATTTCAAATTAGTGTTCTCGCTTTAGTAATTGAAAGCTTTTTAAATAAAATACATTCGCTGATGATTTGTTTGTTCGCATTTTTAATAAACAATCCGTGTACTAACTCATACAGTCTTATCAAGTATTGTTAATTTTTAATATACAAGGGACACCATTGAGATCTCAAGAATTATAAGAGCCACGAGCTTGATTAAATTAGACAAAAGTTTAATGATATTTTTGTTTTTTTAAATGTTTTTCAGCTTCCCATTTTTAAGATAAGACATAAAGTTACATTTTTAAAATGGAATAAATAATTGAAAATTATATATGTATTTCAATAGCATTCACTTATTCAAAATTTTTGTTTTATTTTTAAATTCATTAGTAAGTAGGTATGTTTAATAGTATTTCAACAAATTTTGATGAAAGCTAATAAAATATCAGCCTTGTTATATCTGATGTATGAATTCATCATACTTTATTTACTTCAACAATAAATAATCAAACTCATAGGCTACTTGATTATCATATAATAATTTATCAATCATGTTAATTAAATCAATCTTGGCATCATTAAAAAAAAAATAAGTACAGACAAATTTATAATATTTTCAAATAAAATATTTACAATATTTAATAGTATATTTGACAGGGAAACATTAGAAATTTGTTAGTCATTTTGTTTTTATTCCATGGCTAGTACTATTCAATTGTAATTTAGTAAATATCTTAATTTAATTACTGCAATTTGAAACCACAGTAATACAATTTTATTACATGCAGAATGTTATGCTCTACAACTTGTATTTGAAGCATTTTTGTCTGAAATAATTCGAGAAGCAATGGCTATTGTTTTCCTATAATAAACACCTATGGCTCGCATTTCGTGTTACACGCAATTTATGACAAAATCACAATTTATAAAATATCAGAAACTGTAAAAATTGTCAAAATATAGCAGCATTTGTATGCGAAACTTGTATGTTTGTATCTCATACAAATCTGGATTCAAGTCGCGATACGAATTCACAGCTTTATGAAAACACCCGACATAAATAAACAAATATGACGTCATTTTATATACCCATTTCTGAATATATCAGTTCTTCAAACAAGTATAGATCTGAATACAAGTACAAGTAACCTTCACCACGAATGTTACTCAAAGATGAGTTACAAGAATTATTTTAAAACATAATAATTAATATTACTAGTTAACATTTAGAAGAATTCGATAAATGCTCAATGTTGAACACGTAGTGAATCTTAACTGTCCTTTGTCATTATCACTATGTATATAAAAAAAATTATTGTGTAATTATAAACTGTTTGGAAAAACCTAGAACACCTACACATTTTGCCAATAAATATTCATAGCAATTCTCAGTTACCTTAGAAAGAATGCGACGTATGTTTGTGGTTTTTACACCATACAAAGAATTAGCTAATACTTTCATTATTAAAAGTAAAACAAAAATTCGTGTCCCACAACCTTGCCTAGTGAACTAGCGTATGCAAATTTGGTGTGTGCAACGCCTACTATAAGTGAGTTTAGACATAGATATGTTTGGCCTTTTAAATTTGTTTCATTGTTTCAAGTTTCAGGAAATTAATGAGACCTGTCTCAAGAACATAAAAAAAGTGAGAAAACAAGTCTTAATATAATTATAAGATTTTTACATGAAAATTGTTGAAAATTGTTTGTGGCTGTGGAAATAAAATTAGAGTTCTCAAATCTACATGCCGACTCGATACCACTAAGCCACCTGTCCTATATAGTTATACCTAATATATTAATAATTAATAAGTAATATATTTTTTCGCGTGAAGTGCGGTTACCAGCCGTAAAATCACGACCCTCAAAGATATTAGTGAAGGGGGTGCCACAGAGGTAGATTTAAATTGGTGAAAATGGTTTGTCGGCTGTGGGGATCCAACCAGGGTTCTCAAGATCCACAGGCCGACTCGATACCACTAAGCCACCTACCCCATATTATAATTTATGTACTATACAATATTAGATAGATGTACTTGTATAGTATCTGTCGGCCAGTAGCACTAAAAATGTGCACTTCAAGAATCATGTTCTTAATTTTGAAAAAATATTTTTTGTCGATTAACAATAAAATTGCACTTTGGTGGACAATTGACAGAATGTGAAGTGTTACTTTTAACATTTATGTCTTAATTTAAGTAGATAATTACAACCACATATCACTTCTTAAATCACGTTCCAATCTCGTATTGTAAATTTAATTAATTGTAGCGATTAACAACATTCACAAAAAAAGCATAATGGCATGAAATTATAAACGTCAAATTTGTTTCTTACATAGTCAATGTTTAACATAAATAAAATAAATAAATATATCATCACGCCTTTTACCCATCACTGGGTGTGGCCTAAGCAGATCTCGGTAAGTGATATATTTTTTCGCGTGAAGTGCGGTTACTAGCTGTCATATCACGGCCTCCAAAGATATTAGTGGTGGAGGAGCCACAGAGGTAGATTTTTTAAATTGGTGAAAATTGTTTGTCGACTGTGGGAATCGAACCAGGGTTCTCAAGATCCACAGGCCGACTCGATACCACTGAGCCACTTACCCCATAAATGATGACTATAATGATAGCGATAATATTAACAGTATTAAAAATAATCACAAGATTAATATTAATTTCAAACAATCGGTAAAATAATTTGTTTTCAACAGTAATACTGCTACTTTTTTGTCTAGTTAAGCAAATAACTATCCGTACTTCATATAATAGTATATATTATTATAATAATTATTATTTAAAAAAAATATAAAAACACTGTGGTAATTGACAGATTAGTTTAATAGTGATTGGTACCCTTACAGACCTGAATTCGATGTTAGCTCATATTAAAAGCCTACCCTTAATTTTTAAATAAATTAAAATGGTTTTAACGTTAACTAAAAATTTTAAATGTAACAAATTACAATGATACAGCGATGAACCTTGATATATTTACAAATATTTTCTCATCAAAAAACTTTCTAACCTATTTTAATTGATTAAATTACTATTAAACTAATTACTATCAATTAATATGCGACCATGCTCTCGATGATTTATTTCTTGTTTATCTAAATATTAAATTATTGAACGGTATGTAAATTTTTATATGTGAACTTTGGTATTATTTTGAGTGTTTACAATGTGTGACCAGTTTATATTCAGTATTCAAGATTGTTTATTTTAGTTGTCATATCCTGGTCTAGCCACAGAAAAAAAAAACTGATTTCGATGTTATAAAAGTTATTGCAATTTATAAAGTTGAAATCTGATATTAACATTTTGGGCAAATAAAAAATTACTCTTTACTACAGAATGTATTAACATTCAAGAATTGTAATTTTTTATAAAAATTATTGAATATAATCATCACGTTATTTTAAGACAAATTAAATATCTAGGAGCAATTTATCATTGCTGGAATAAAGTAAAGTTATGTTCACAACAATTGATTAACAAATATAATTATTAATTATTAGATGCATCATAAAACTTGCTAAACCAAATTACAATTAATAACAATGTATAAAATTCGTGAGAAATGACATTTGTAGAAAACATGAAAAACAATTAAAAAACTATTTAAAATTAGTCATGAAGACGTGCTTCTTTTTCTTTAAACTATTTCAGTGTTTATTACCTCGATAACTGTTTTATAAAATTGTAGTTTACATTTAAATTGTCATTGTCAAGAAATTAAAATGTTAAGTAATACAGGGTGAGTTTTTTAAAATAACCAGTCTGTTTTGCTGTCTATCTAATAGTTTTGGAGAAAAAATAAATACACAGGCGTATACAGCAAGGAAGGGGACATAATTGTTTGGTTGGTAAAATTAAATTATTAAGGGGATATGGCGGGGGGAATTAAAGTTATATTTTCTTAAATAGAAAGAGGTCCTTTTTTATTGGAATAAATAGCCCGAACATGTTCCTATATCTTCAAAAAGCCACAAAGCTAAAAAAACATTAATATTATTAATATGGAAAATACAACTTTAGGTAGACTGTAAAATAAAATAAGTCATTGTTTGTTTTATTGATACTCTTGATTTTTCATATTAAAGATGCTACTATTTTAATTTTAGATATAGGGACATGTTACATCTCTGAAAAGGGAATATTTCGGGATATTCATTCCAAAAAAAGTACCCCTTTCCAGAAAATGTAACTTTAATTCCCCACCGCCATCACCACATCCCTCTATAATTTTATTTTTTGTACTCGTAACCTTCAAAATGACATTCGCCGCACGCAACACTCGATCTGGAACAAGTGCTTCCCGATTGACTACTGTAAAAATTGCAAAAAACACTGGCCATTTGGAACATTCTAAAATAAATCTGTCTTGATAATAATAAAATCTAATTTATAAAATACAACAAAAATGTGTATACCTCATGAAGAAAGATTAATTTTTCCCTCATATAAAATAGCACCTTCAGGATGTTATGTCTCTTTCTTGCTTTGTTAACCCAATAACCATTTCGTATTAAATGTAAATATCAAGTTTGGAGTTATTCTTAAATAAATAAAAGCAATTCGAACTTATGTGTTATATCAAACTTAAAATATAAATTTCGTTTATTAATGTTTTGTTTTTTGTCGGTTATTTATCATGAGATGAAATACAGCATAAATTGTGCAAATTATATTAATTGGTATTTATTGATACGATATTTTATCATTTATCATATCATATGAAAAATCTGTTCTTTTATTCCAAAATCCCTTATTATGTTATAAGTTTCCATTGTGTATTATAACTGAAAAGTATATGAACTAGCCTAGTATACAAGTGTCTCATTTTATAAAAAAAAAATATAAACTAGTTGCTAGCAGTTACTCAAGAACAAAGGTTCTAATTCTTATTATTAACTTAATTATGTAGTTTCCTAGGATGGAGTTGAAAAGTAAAAAATTCATTCATGTTATTATTTGTAAATTAATCGTTTTTGTTGCTATAGAATTGAAACAAAAACAAGTCTATTGTTTTAAATTGAAATATCGCTATAGGTGATCCACAAATATTCATTCACTGAATCAAATCTCTTTTTGAGAGGTCAATAGCAACACGAATGAAAGTCAATTTAATAACCATTCTAATAACGACTAAAAAAACATTCAAGATCAGATTTAAAAATAGATTTTTTCAATCTAATTTAATATCTTTTGTTTAATCATATTGTCTGCATTGTTTTTTACATTTCCTTTTAATAATTATTAATAATTACAACTGAATACAAGAAAAAATGACCTGATTGTATGTATTAACGTCATTGTTTTGAAGTTGTTTATATTTCTAAAGCGCAAAAAGTGGCCTTTTCTCGATTTTAAATGTAATAGAAATTGAATAATTACTTCTGAAATGAGGTCGATACTTAAAATACTGACTTTAAAACTTAGTAAGGTTATTTCACTATAAATATAATGTGTTTCTCGACATTTCCACAATTATATTTCACATTTTTTTTCTAAAAATAATAAATACAATTTAATTCATACATATTTTTGCAACTTTTTTATAATGTAGAAATAAGAATCCATTATTTACTTTTTAAATTGCATGATTGAAATCTCATAAAAATAATTGTCCATAATCACAATTAACTATGAGAACAATATTAGCATATTAATAAAAAAAACATGCATTACCTCACAGACTGACAAAATTTCACACTTTATTAACTTTTAGTAATATGCACACACGCACAAGTAAACCGTATTCACAAACCACTACAAACAGTACTCAGTACTTAACAAAATACATACATTTAAGATTACAGTAACCACTTAACAATACATTTATCGGGGGACGAAAAATTATGCAATTGTTGCCGAATCCACCAATGATCATTCGGAAATAAATTTTGATATAATTGTCGTGAAGGAAAGTGAAACTTTCTCATTGCGTTGGAGGATATATTGAAATTTGTTTCTACTGTCAGGTGTTGTATATGCAAAGACTGTGCGATTGTTTCGCAATAGAGTCAACTGACCGTGACGGATTCGAACCCTTGACACTGAAATTAAATTTATGCGACTTTGACCGATGTGATCGGATTCGTGGATTTGAAGCCTTTTTCTAGAAGGTATTGCTAGAATTTTATTTGAAATTTTCTTGGAACAGCATTGAGTTTTTCTATACGTACATTTTTCTACGATTGCTATGAAAAGTTGACAATTACACTTTTATTTGTCATCGTAAAGTTGACGTTTTCTGTGGAACAATCGAAAAATATCTTTTTTGCGCGTCTCCAATGGCAACGCGCGAAAAAGACGTTAAATGCGCGCGTTTCCAATGGCAACGCGCGAAAAAGATATTAAATGTGCGCTTATTTCAATAGTTACCCGGGATACAAACAAAACAAAAACTTGTCATATTGACAGTTAACAGAACGAATTTATTTTCAGTACGTATACGTTTTTGAATAATTTTAAGATGCAATCGTAGAAAAAATTATGTGTGTATCACGAGCGTAAAGTGTCTTTGTTCCTCTTGCACTATTGCAGCTCTCGCCTTCGGCTCGCGCTGCAATTACCGTGCTCGAGTAACAAAGAATCACTTTACGCTCTTAATACACAAATAACTATTTCATATTATGTTTTGATGAATATTGTGATTTGACGACTGGTAATAGTCATACGAGTATATCAGCACTTTATTTTACACATTTCTGAATTTGGCAGCACTTATTTTTGAAATGTAGTAAATTATAGTCAAAGTAGAGTTACAGGAACTGATTTCCTTGAAATCAGACACGTGTCGCTGTAGACGAAACCCGTTGTCAATACCTATCATATAGATGTCTTGGGATCGATGCTGCGTTAGACACAATCACAGAAGAATTCGGTTCGTACACAGATGACGTGATGTAGCGGTTAGCACCTCTGCCCGGCAAGCGGAGGGTCTCTGGTTCGAATTCAGACATCACCCGAAATTTTCTGTCATACATTTAACTTTAAATTTCTAGTTACAGGGTTAATTTTTATTTAATGAAATTTCGCTATCATGGAACTATTTACTTTATTTATCAAATTTTACAATTTGCCAAATTGTGCAATTTAGGTTTATGACATCAAGACTCATTAAAATAATGGAAGGCCAGTTAAATGTTGAATTTTATTATTTTTATTATTATTATTCATTTTAATGCAATTGCAACAATTTGAACTTCCGAATATGCGAGAATATTAATTTAAATCACATTTATGCTCGATTTTATGTAGGATAGAATAAATTTACTTCCATATTGAATTTATTCAAATTAACTAATTTGAATCAATTTTATTTATTTTATGCGATATATAACATGCCTGTTAATAGTTCTACTGTCATTTGAATAAATTTTTATTTACTTTTAAAGTAAATTAATTAGTCTTTTATAAAAATTGGAACTAGTTTTTTATAGAGTAGGTGGCTCAGTGGTATCGAGTCGACTTGTGGCTTTGAGAACCCGGGTTCGATCCCCACAGCTAGCAAATAATTTTCACTGCTTGTTACCGCACTTTACATTTATAAATAAAAATAAATCACTTACCGCGATTTGTTATTACAGAGTAAATAAGTACATAAATATATCATCACGCCTTTTACCCATTACTGGGTGTGGCACTCTGCCGAAGCAGATCTCGGTAAGTGATATATTTCTTCGCGTGAAGTGCGGTTACCAGCAGTCAAATCACTGCCCCCATAGATGTCAGTGGAGGGAGAGCTACAGGGGTAGATTTTAATTTAGTGAAAATTGTTTGTCGCCTGTGGGAATCGAACCAGAGTTCTCAAGATCCACAAGCCGACTCGATACTACTGAGTCACCTACTGCAGAGTACCACATCCAATATTGAGTCAAAGACATGGTGATGTATTTACTTATTTTTATTTCAGTAAATTTCAAGCTGTGCTCGTGAGGCAAACTTTGTATTGCTTTTCTCCCTAGTTTGACAAATAACTAGTAAATAAATATCTACTTGATGTGTTAAATTTTAAACCTGGTTTAAATCAATATAAGCAAAATCGAAGCTATTTAATATTTGTAATAATTGACATAGCCGTTAAACATTCGATTTAAAATATAACTTTTTACGTGGATCATAAATATCATTCATTGACTCATTCATATCTTTCAGTTATTTAACAGATAAAATTTATTTATTTATTTATTTATGTTACGCTATACAACAGGAATTTAATCCCAATTACAGTTCATTGTCGGCACTCACCAACCCGCAGTGTGATAGTTTATATAATTTTTAGCTTGAGTGAGATTCGAACTCGGGATCTCCGGATTCGAATTCCATAACGCTATCCACACCACCGTACTGACGGACGAAAATACATATAATATCAGTTTAGATGAAAATAAGAAAACCGCTCTTTAGAAGTTACATTATTTATTGAAAGCCATTCAAATAAAAATCTCAAACAACTATGTTCAATTACATAAATATCAACAGATCTCCCTCTAATTGAATTATAAATTTTAATCTCGTAGTCTATAATCATAATTAGTCTTCTAATTAAAGTGTGCAATCTAATGTCTCCATTCGCATTTACCTAGTCTTTATGTCGTATAATTACAGCGTTATCATCAAGATAACGGATGTTGAAGCAAGCAGCCGGCATCCTCGCAGATAATCTTAGCGAGTAGGATGTTTGTGGCATCGCATATTATTACATTACCTATCTTTACAGTCACAAATGTAGTTAAATATCAAAGTAAATTGTACCTATTCTTAGAATTACTACCATTGTACACACGAACACAAAATAATTGTTCGTTATGATGTAAGGTGTAATGCTGTAATTGTAATGGAGTATTTGTTCTTGGGATGTCTTCATGATGTAAAGTTGATAGTTGTTTGTTGATCACTGGAGTTTTATTGCTTTTAATGACAAATTATTGAAATTACACGCTAAGGAAAATATTGTTTTGTTAACATCTATTGTTATTTATCACCTTATAATTAAAAGTACTATGACACCATCAGGATGTTATTAGTAACATTTTTTTTACAAATATTTCTTACCTTGATATATATTTCTTGATTTGATGAATATTTAATGCCTCGACGTAGGCATGATGGCAGAATATGATTTACAATCTGGCATCTCTAAATTTGTAAATTTATAATCCCTTTATTTCCTTATAAATAAAGCGGTACAAATTTAAGCTCACACTATCGGGTAGATGGCTCACTGGTATCGAGTCGGCCTGTGGATTTAAGAACACGGGTTTGATTCCTACAACCGGTAAAAGGCATGATGATATATATATTTTTATTTTTTTTTAGAAAGGATGCTAGCTAACCGTCTCATATAAAAATATTGTAAATTAATTTTAATATTGTTAATACAGATAATACAAATAACCGATCTAAAAATATATATATTCCCACAGCCGACAAACAATTTTCATCATTTTAAAACTACCCCTGTGGCTTCCCCACTACTAACATCTTTGGGGGCCGTGATTTAACGGTTGGTAATCGCACTTCACTGTTTTCCCAAGTTGAACGCGTATGACCCGCTTTTCGTGACACACCTAGTATATATGTAATCCTATAATTGTATGTAGTTTTATTATCTTGAGAACCCTGGTTCGATCCCCACAGCCGACAAACAATTTTCATCAATTTAAATCTACCCCTGTGGCTCCCCCACCACTAATATCTTTGGGGACCGTGATTTGACGGCTGGTAACCGCACTTCACTTACCGAGATCTGCTTAGGCAGAGTGCCACACCTAGTGATGGGTAAAAGGCGTGATGATACATTTATTTTTATTTATATCTTTTTTGAAAACATCTTGCCTCATTTCCAAAAATAATGAAAAATACAAGATTCCATGCCATCATAATTATTTTATATACAAATTGAATTATTGTGTTCAACATTAATTGATTTTTTATTTAAAGCCATTAAAATAATTCAATTTTATGGAACTTGTATTGTATAATAAAATCATTTGTTGCTTATACTACTTTTTGTTTAAAAAAAACAACATATTTTGAAAGTATCTGTTAGTTTTTATTGGTTCACCATTATCAGTAAAATTATTATGTACCTACTAATTAATTTACGATAATAGATTCAAACTCAACAACTTTTAAAGGTTCTACAATATTTTGTTCTATTATGATCTTTTTATCCATAGTTTTTATCAATTATTATGATTAGTTTTTTTCGTACTGCTGATTCAATAATTAATTATATTAATAAATGGGCAGTATCTGTAAACCTGTTTCACTTTTTCTTTTAATTGCTAATGAGTATGGTAAACTGGTAAATGAATGATTTAATGTATTGAGCATGTTTTTTATTATGTAATAATAAATAGTTTTGGTTTAATCAAATTCAACATCGACATTTTACAAAATATTTACCACAGAGAAGTATTTAGGAATTCATGCATTTTTTAACAAATTATAATTTGTAAATTATTTAATTCTATATAATAAAATATTTCATATTATTACTCTAGTAGCAAAAATTGAGCAAAGTTTTAATTTGCAGTTAGCATAAATAGAAAATATTAAATTATTTATTACTGAAATGCTCTTTCATTTATCATTATAATAATAATCAGTTTTCAATTTTAATCTGTAATTTCAGAAGCTTGAATACGAGTATCTACCATCAAACGCAATTATGCGAATAAAGTCTGTATGAAATATGATGACAATCAGAAATTACCCGACGTATTCTAATCTGTCGAACGTGATATTATTTTCCATTTATAAGCAAACCTTCACATTTACGATAACATACTTACATACATAACGTTATATTTTATAACATGTTAGCCAAATACCATCAAAGAACATTAAATCGGTATAATTCACAACTTTAATTAATGACTTACAATAACTCTCAGAGTTTTGTAATCCAGGACAATTACTTACCCGCACGAGTATGAAAAGAGATAGCGATATAAAAAACAAAAGTGAGATGGAAAAGCTAGAGGTCAGGTGCAGCGTTAATTTTACTAATTAAGACTAGTCAGTAATTAATGCAACTTCAAATGGGTCAACCGTTCTTTGCAGTTGAAAAACACTCATTCGAGTTTAGGTCAAGGGTGATATCGTATTATTGTTTGTATGTACAAAGTGTCATACTATTACAACGTACCATCATATACATCAATTCTTTTTTCTAATTAATTCATCATATGTAATTGTTTGACTAACTGTTTGCCTTTGAGCATTTTAACGCTTCTTGGCTGTCATTCGATCGTTTTGTATTACTGTCCGAATTCTAATGAGCTTTTTATATTTGTTTGCCTGTCATTCAAGGTCATGTCTTGAAAATTGATGCTATTTTACTTTTCCTAGAAGGCTGGTCGGTACATTAAACTCTGCGTGAGGTTAATTTTAATGTTGTTTTGTTAATTATTATCAATTTGTGCTAGATTTAATGTACGCGAAGTGAATAAGAAAATAAATATGTACCCATACTTAAGTTGCGTAGAATCTTGTGTAATATGTTGAATATTTTTAGTTTGATGTTTAAGGCCGCTCCGGAGTGAATACAAGTTTCGTATTTGCCCCTAAATCTTATGCACCCGCTAAACCCAGCAACTTGCCGGGTTACTGTTATGGGAACCGTGGTCTGCTGGCCGAAGGTCTATTTATTAGGGATTGTAATTGTTTTTAAATGCTGTTATTGTGTATTCAAATATTCGTTGTATTATTTTCGATTTCCGAAATATCTAACCCAGATGATACGAGTTTCACAGACATTTAAAGTTTAGACGAATTTGTACGTTATTTTATATTTATTATCTATTCTTAAAATATTTATTAGATTAGAAACAACAACAATTAAATAAATGAACTGTACTAAACATAAATAACTCAAATCATTTATAATACAGAAATGAGAAATTGCTTTGCTTATATAAATATTAAGGAATAACATCATGCATTTGACGGCTGGTAACTGCAGTACACAAGCATAAATATATGACTTACTGAGATCTACAACGATAGTCTGCCACTGCCAGAATGGGTGAAGGCATGTTTATTTTTTGTGAATTTTTGGTTGAACCGGTTCAAAAAAATTTTAAATTAAGTTTCTATAAAATTCACGAGAAATACACTCGTTCAAACCGCATTTCAATATCTCTTCTAGTTTTTGAGTTATATCGATTTTTAACTTTTTTAAAAAATCAACTTTGAGAGCCCATATTTAAAAAACTAGAAGAGATATTGAAATGCGGTTTGAACGACTGTATTTCTCTTGCGCTACTTAATTTATACCGAAATTTTACCATTTTTGAAAAATTTTCAACTTTTTTTCAAAATTTTCTTTTTTCAATATTTCTAAAAGTTGAAAAGATAATGAAAATCTGAAAATACCAGTGAATTCCTCGCGTGAAAATATATAGGTATGATAATTTTTACAGCAAAATTCGCACGGATACATTTTTTATAAAAAGATCGAAAATAGCCATTTTTTAGAAATTTCTTAAGGGGTTAGCCTTACGATTTTGACGAATTTTGGCCATTTTTTTATTTTTTCTAATAACAAATTTATCCGTACGAATTTTACTGTACAAATTTGCATACCTATATATTTTCACGCGAGGAATTCACTGGTGTTCACAGATTTACATTATCTCTTCAACTTTTGGATATATTGAGAAAAGAAAATTTTGAAAAAAGTTGAAAAATTTTCAAAAATGGTAAAATTTGGGTATAAGTTAAGTAGCGCACGAGAAATACATTCGTTCAAACCGCATTTCAATATCTGGTTTAGTTTTTGAGATATGGGCTTTCAAAGTTGAGTTTTGAAAAAAGTCAAAAATCGATATAACTCAAAAACTAAAAGAGATATTGAAATGCGGATTGAACGAGTGTATTTCTCGTGTTCTGAACTGTATAGAAACATATTTTAAAATATTTCGAATTTTGTACCGGTTCAACCAAATATTCACAAAATAATATCAAATAGCCAATCCCAAACATTGAAATCTACTAAATTTTCATCAGAAAAAATCTTCTAATAGGACGTTTCGGCCTGCACATAAGTCATCAGCAGCTGTATTTTGATCTACAGATTACAGTATTAATAGATCTATTACAACTTTTAGTCCAACTACTACATTTTCGTCATTTATTTGTCAATGTCAGGAATTAAATGTCAGATGATGATATAAGCAAAAAAAGCAAATACTATATGTGTAATAAAGGAGTACAGATAATTGTTAAGACTAAAGAATATTTTGAATACATTTTACAACTTTAGTTCTTTTTTGCTATTTTATAAATAATTTTTAATGTTCAAAGTATTATAGTTCCAAGGAAATTTTCTTGCATTCATGATAATAATCGCTCGCTACAAAGTTTTTGTTCTTATTTTTTATAAAGGAAGAGAAACGCATCAAATAATCATGAAAAGTTATTTTAAGAAATTACTAACATACTTTTTTACAAAGTAATATTCCTAATGATTGTAATTCTCAATAAACTTTTTTCAAAAGGTCATTCTGACTGATTACTCGAAAATAAAGACTTTTTCATTTGTTACCTTGTAAAAGACATAAGAATTTGTGTTTACATAACATGCAGTAAAACCTGCCATTATAAATTTAGGTGTCAATGTCTCACATTAAAAGAATAAAAATCTTACAATTAATTTAAATTAGATTTAAAATAAAGAAACAAAACAAGTATTTCAGTATTTGTAAAAAAATTTGGGTGGAGCCAGAAAAAAAAACTTATAAATATTTAGAACTACGTCTCATTTAAATTTACCTACCTTCTTTCAACCATATTCTTCTTTTTAGGTCCGAATTCCGCTCAAGGTCGGCTTTAAAGCCAGACAAAAAGACGTAATTGTCAACTTTACCAAGAAGCATCTAGTAGCCGGTGTGAAGGGTCAGCCACCCATCATTGACGAAGATTTTCCCCACGAAGTCAAAGTCGAGGAATCTACATGGGTCATTGAAGATGGCCACACACTTCTCTTCAATTTGGAGAAGGTCAGTATCGTGATTTGTTATACATGACGTCATTGTTATTTATGGTAATGATTACACGGATCGTCAATAAGATAGATCGCCGGATCTCGGAATTCCGGCCTCATGATAATTACGATTGCCGAAATTTCATGATACTTAACGTCAAAGTACTTCATTTTTACTTGAACAGAAAAGCGATTTACAAAATGGTATTAGAAAATTGTTATTTAAAATACACAATTTTACTATTTGTATTAACATTAAAAACAAAAATTTAAAAAGAAGTTATTTTCCATATACATATATTTTCATTATTTCATTTCTTTAAAGAGATTCGTGCCAGCCGAGTATTGTAAATTAATTTCAAAATAAACTATATTTATAGTTAGTATTCTGTTTAGCTTTAGAAACAAAAATATAATGAAAAATTAAAGTCATTTTCATTTACACAGATTTTAAATATCCCACTTTGGAGAGAGTTGAGGTACTTGCCGTATTATGTAAAAATATTGTAAACTAATTTCAAAATTCATCATATTTATAATTTGTATTCAGTTTAGAATTAGAATCGAAAATATAATGAAAAATTAAAGTCATTTTCATTTACACAGATTTTAAATATCCCACTTTGGAGAGAGTTGAGGTACTTGCCGTATTATATAAAAATATTGTAAACTAATTTCAAAATTCATCATATTTATAATTTGTATTCAGTTTAGAATTAGAAACGAAAATATAAAGAAAAATCTAAATTATTTTCTTTTAAATAGATTTTAAATATTTTTACCCTTTGAGGAGATTTGAGCTAGCCGGTTTACCTAAATATATGATTAATTTCGAAATGCGCCATATTTACATATTATATTCGGTTTAGCATTAGAAAAGAGAAATTAAAAAATAGTTCAAATTATTTTCATTTAAACAAATTTTAAATATTTTCACTCTTAAAAGAAATTATGGGGTAAATGGCTCAGTGGTATCGAATCGGACTGTGGATTTGAGAATCCGGGTGCGATTCCCACAGCCGACAAACAATTTTTATTAAATTAAAATTATCTTTGAGGACCTTGATTTGACGGCTGGTAACCGTACTTCACACTAAGAACTATATATCACTTACCGAGATCTGCCACGGCAGAGTGCCACACGTTGTAATGGCTAAAAGGCAAAATTTTTGTTATAACAAATTTACGGAATAATTTATGTTACTGCCCAAAAATGAATAGTAGGCAAGTTGCTCCTAAATCATATGAAAACTTTTATAATAATTTATATTTTACAGGTGAATAAAATGAACTGGTGGGCTCGTCTAATATTATCAGATCCTGAGATAAATACAAGGAAAATTAATCCCGAACCATCAAAATTAAGTGATTTAGATGGAGAAACTAGAGGCTTGGTAGAAAAAATGATGTATGATCAAAGGCAAAAAGAATTAGGCCTTCCTACTAGCGATGAACAAAAGAAACAGGATGTTATTAAGAAGTAAGTAAAATGAATTCTGTGAAGCAAAATCGTTATTTTTACATAAATGTCTTTTTTAGGTTCATGGAACAGCACCCTGAAATGGATTTCTCCAAATGCAAATTTAATTAAACATTTTTTTTTCAATTACTTAATATTAAATCGTGAATTCCATAATAAAGTTTTGCACAGAAGTTCATGATTTCAGCTAGCAATAACAAGACAGAATCAAGAATTGTGAAAAAGTTTATTTATTCCTTTATTACCAGTACATAAAAATGCTTAAAATTATCAACAAGCAACATAAGTTATAATAAAATAGCAATTCATTTTGTAAATTTATGAAATAAATATATTTTCCATCAACCTTTAACAAAGTGGATAACAAGAGATACAATTAATACAATTAAAGCAACGACAAATCCGGCGATGTATACAAATTTACTGGATTCTTCGGACAGTTGAATTGGCAGATTTTCTTCACTGTCCACAGATAGAGCCTCGGTTGGAGGATAAATCTCAGCCAAATCTAACAAATTATAAATATTATCAACAGATCAAAATTTACGAAACTATCATAATTCTTACCCGCTTGGCCTTCAACTTCAACAATGCTTTTCTTGTCTTGTAAATTGATATCCAACAATTCTTGCAACGATATAAATGCTTCGTGGGCTCCTTCACCCGGGAACAAATAATCCGATAACATCACTTTATTATTCGGCAAAGTTATCAAAACTCTTCTTGGTGGTTCGTGCAAACTATTTGTATCTGGAAGAAAATAGTTTGTGAGGTAAGTTCTTTGACATAATTAATATATTTATACCGTCAGATGATCCACTTTCTTCGTCGATTAAAGAATCCCAATGCATTTCAAGCCGAGAAGCCAAACTACGAATTATATCTTGAGTTACTGCAGTTGAAGCTTCATTGATTGTCATTCGAGGGAACAACCAAAGTTTACTAGAAATTTGACCCATAATCCTGATAAAACCGCCGCATCCATTGATTTCCAAGTCTTCTTTATATTCTTTGTTATCCTGTTCCAAATTAATGAATGATTGTTTTATTAAATTAAAAGTAATTAAAGTGTACTTACACAAGGCATAAATATGGATATTTGAATAGCTTTAGATTCTTTATTATCTTTATTTGTGTTTTTTGATTTTATAAACTTCTTTTTCTTTCCAACAGATTCTAAAGTTTCATCACTGTCTTTGATTTCGTTATCAAATAAAAACACGGCAGATTCAAAGCTATTATTAATAGATTCTAATATTGCCTACAATTTAATTATTTAAATAAGTAAATGTTTTATCATTTTTTATAATAGTCCTACTTGTAAATGCTTTTTTAAAGGCCAGTCGTATCTTCCTTTGAAGATCGGGAATGTTTGATCAACATCAAATTTACATTCTAATTGATTCCATTTCGTAACTTTAGGCTGAAATTTAAATTCTGCTGGTTTCACAGACGAAGTAATAACGTTGTAAGATTTGCAGGTAAAGTTTTGAGTAGCAGTGCAATAGTTTATAATAAGTTTTTCAGGCGATTCATGATTTCCAAATAAATAAACATTAGCAGCAAGCTGTTTATGAATTTGGCTCAGTA
Organism: Pterostichus niger; assembly: GCA_947425015.1. Classification (NCBI taxonomy): domain Eukaryota; kingdom Metazoa; phylum Arthropoda; class Insecta; order Coleoptera; family Carabidae; genus Pterostichus; species Pterostichus niger. The sequence goes on from OX380345.1 coordinate 25,971,402, forward strand.
TTGTTCTCAGCTTTGCGTGAAACGGTGACAATAAATCATCTCCAGATACGACAAATATTCCCAAAACATACATTCCACCTGGTAGCATTCGAGTAGCATGTTTGGCATGGTCAGCTACCCAAAATTCAGATATGTCATCAATTTTCTTTGCAGTAGATTCTGTACTTTTTTTAGTTCTATCACTTAACTGACCAGGTGGTGTTTTTGCAAAATGTATGATAAAATCTTTACCGGCTGTTGTCTGAAAAATTTTTAGGTTATGTATGACATAGTTACAAATATTATCCTTCTTTCTTGCTAAAATTATATTTTATACTTTAAATACATATTATAAACTAATATTTTACGTATTTCACTTACTTGACCTAATATTAGACCGACTGTACAGACATCCGATTTGGCTAAATTTTGTATGTAGGGTAAGAGATTTTCATCAGCTAAAGCACTGCGGACCATGATTATAATTTATTCTTATAAAACTATTAATTTTACCTAAAACATCTGTGAAACAAATTTCTAAAGCACTTTAAGTGTATCACATTGACGTGTTTAACATTGCTGTCATTTCTGTCAGTAAGTAAATTTCAGTGTTGCCACCAGTCTAATAGCGGAAAGGCAAAATTTGTTAATTGGGGAATCCCCTCCACAAATAGATTTAAAAAAATTAATAAAATATATTATACAATCATTTTTAATATATACACCTTATTAATTTACTCTACAATAATTATATAATATTCTGATGATGGATAATTTTCTAATCATAACGTTATTTTTATTCTCAATTAAATTACAATACTGTTTTAAAATCACTATATATCAATTATGATTGTTTAATTTTTCTTTTCAACCACGGTAAATATTTTCTGACATCTGTATAAATTCCATATTTTCCTTTCTTTCCACAACTTTCTCCAAAGCTTGTGATTCCTTGAACAGTCCACCCAAAACGTTTTCCTTTTGGAAGACACATGAAACCTCCCCCACTATCTCCGGAACAAGTATCAATCCCTCCATTTCTATATCCGGCGCAAAACATATTATCAGTAATTACGTACCTTCTGTACGATTTTTTACATATTTCCTTTGACACAACTGGCATCTAGAAAACACATAATTGAAAGAATTGTTTCTAACTATTAATAATTATTTACTTGTGCCTCCCGTAAATATTTAGATCCAAGAAAATCGTAAGGTGATCTTTTTCCCCATCCAACAATAGTACAGTTTTGTTTTATCGGCAGTGATGTATTTCCAGGTAAACAAGCATAGGGTAAAGGTACACTTTTAGGCAGTTTTATCAAAGCTATGTCATTATCAACAGTTCTTGTGTCGTAATTATAATGAGGATACATTTCTCGTACCAGGTACTCAATTTCTGAGCCGTCTTCAAATGATATGTCGTATTCGTTCAGTCGAATATAAAGGATTTTTCGTAGGCAATGTGCAGCTGTTAGTACCCAATTTGGAGAGATTAAGGTTCCTCCGCAAAATACTTCCTACAAAAAATAATCTTTATTGACTTGGAAAAGATATGGAGTATTTTATTACCTTTCTGTAGTTGAGTAAAGCAACATGCCAGGGCCATTTATATGGTTTAGTTATTTGGCCACCCATAATTTTCATCATATTGTACATATTATTATATTTATTATTTCTTGTTCTGTACGCTATTCCACATTTTCGTGGCTTCCTATGCTTTACTTTTTTGTTTCTTCTGTTTGTTATTGGTGTGTCTACGAATTTCATTAATATTAAATAAATAAATATATCATCACGCCTTTTACCCATTACTGGGTGTGGTACTCTGCCGTAGCAGATCTTGGTAAGTGATATATTTCTTCGCGTGAAGTGCGGTTACCAGCCGTCAAATCACTGTCCCCAAAGACGTTAGTGGAGGGAGAGCCACAGGGATAGATTAAATTTGGTGAAAATTGTTTATTGGCTATGGGGATCGAACCAGGGTTCTCAATATCCACAGGCCGACTCGATACGACTGAGCCACCTACCCCATAACTAAATTTAAGATGCGTTATTATTTATTTTTTAAGTTGTAGAATGAGAAACCCTCATTACAAAACTGTTATAATTAAGGCAGATTTATAAAACCTCTCCACTAACATCTTTATGAGGCGTGGTAACCGCACTTAAAAAGAGTGTTAATTATCATCAAATTTAATTAATTTTGTATATATATATATATATATATATATATATATTAAATAATTAAATTAAATTATTATGCTTAAATTATAGTTTAAACCCTTAGGAATAAGGGACAATTAATTTAAATGCCGAGCGGAAATATTTCAGAGGGAAAAAAGCATATATCTATTAATACTAGTATTTATTTATTTATTTATATATATATATATATATATATATATATATATATATATATATATATATATTTTAATTTGAAACCTAGATGCAGATAATATTAAAATTATATACATAGTTCTAATCCGCTTTATAAATTTGTCTATAAATTATTGTGTAATATTAATTAATGTTTAATAATGGATTTATTAACTCGGGCGTATGCTCTATATTTTGCTTACCGTAAGAATGTTTTCTGTTACTCGTCGACTGTCGTCTATTTAGCATGTTCTGTATCCATTGATGACAAGCAGTTCCATCTTTGTAACAGTACGCCATTTGTACATCAGGATTTTGATCGCAAAATTCACCTCTTTTGCAGTATCTCTGTCGTTTAGTTGTACATTGTTCTGTACATGTTGTCCATTCGGTCCATTTAGAATATAAATTGTCATCTTCTAGTCGACGAGTTTCTATTTTCTACAAAATGAAAGAAAATTAACACATCTGTTGTGTGTATAATTAATTAAAAACGAAACTGTAACTAAATGTTTTATGGTCACCATTATCCGAGTTGTGTTCTTGTTTTTACGTCTGTTTCTTCTTTGACATCTTGGAGTATTACATGGTCTTTCTTCATATAATGTTGAATGTTTGCATCTTGAAGAAATACAAATTTTTCTTCTAACTTTATGGCAGTTTCGACAAGGGGACCACTTAGACCACTCATCGTATAGTTCATCCTTTTGTACCTGTTCTTCTGTTGGTTTAAATGACATGAAACACGAAACTTCCATTTATGACTGTAAAATCTTACCTGCTTCTGTGATGTTTACATCTTGAATGGAGTCACAAATTGGTTTTATTTCCTCGAAAAATTCTTCTAATTTATCCTCCTGTTCAAACGTTTCCAATCCGTGCGCCTAAAAATATTCATTACATCTGTTAAACGTTTTGTTATTTTTACAACTAATTTATTTCTTTTCCTACTTATAAAATAATCTAATTTTATATATGTTTTTATTTTTGTGTTCTACAAAGAGTTGAAAAAGCTTTGTGTTTATTATGCATAAAGAGTTTTTGTGTAAAATGTCAACGAGCAATTGGTATTTAATAGTGTATACAATTTCCTGTCGTTTAATTCTATTTGAAAACTGTCAACATAAATCTTATGATGTGCAAATTTTCTAACAATTCAAAGAACTAAAATTACAGTTGACAATAACTGAATAGCTGTGTTTAGTGATTAGATGACATGAGAAATTTATCAAATAAAATCACATAACTTTGAACTAACTGCAATTTAATAAAAAAAAACAAATAAGGAAATCATTGGAACAAGATTGTAGATTATTCTAACTGTTAATTAAATTTATAGAACCTTTAAGTTTCTGACTACAATGTGATTAAAGTTGTTGATAATTTCTCATTTCTATTGTTTTTATAAATTTGAGCTTTCATCTTTCAAGAAGAAAACAGACAGGCTATTTATTTTAAATGTTAATAAGATGCCACCTCGTACGAAACAAAGCAACCCATTTTATTTTGTGACAAGAGGCTATTATAATTTGATCTTTTATGAATTTTAAATTAACGACAATCATTTTAGTTCTTTGTATGCAAATGAGCTGATTACATATTATTAATATCGTGGTTAGATGCGCAACTTAATTTAGATAATATTTATAATAATTTTTCACAGAACATAAAAGATTAAAATTATAGTTTTTAAATGTTTATGTCCTGCACTTACATAACCCGGAACTGATTTGAGTTTTTACAACTTCGTAATTAATTTAATCGTCTGATAAACTAAAACATATGAAAGATTCTATTATTTAATATGAACTCGAGTGGGTCAATGAAATTTTTTCGTGCGTGATGTTTGTAAACACGATAAACTTATTTTTCCTTCATGATTTGTTGTTGAAATATAACTTATTGATGAGTTTTAATGTGGCTTTGAACATCGGAGAGATTATAAATTTCATTAGTATTTTTTATTTAGAATTATTCATGCGGAAATGATTGTAGATAAATTGGTTTTAAGTTTATTTCCGTTTAGTTTCAATGTCGTTTATTAATGATTTATTTTGTTATAATTAATCAGAATATCCTTTCATTATTTATTAGAAACAAATTCCTTCAATTTTAAAATTTAACCAGTATGCTGTGGTATATCAAAATGTAATTCAAAATTGGAATATTTTTTGGTACGATTTGCTTGGCTTGCAAGTTTTGCATTAAAGTCGTAGACCTTTTAATACGTTTAAAATTTATACCGTTATACTCGGTTTATTCTCTATTTATAATTTAAAAAACTATCCTGAATTTTAGTTTAATTAAATTAAGCGTTACATTTCCTAAAATAAATATGATTATATCTAAACCAAAATTCACGGTTTGTTAAATTATGAGAATAAAAGTTAAATAAAACATATGTTATTGAAGTAATTTGTGTTTCTTTTTTTTATAATTAGACGGACTCCACTACCAATGTCATATTCGATGGTGTTACAACGGCACGCTGTGTTCCTCATCCAACTACTGACCAACTACAATGCACCAAATCATCCAAACCGTAAGTTATATATTAATTATTGTTATACTTAAAACAAATTTAAGCAAAGTAAATAATTTAGGTGACCTATATTTTATAAATGTTATGGCAACATCTAATAATTTAAAAATGCATTAATCAGAATCTTTAAGATATTGTTAAATTAGCAGAGCGCTTCATTTATAATGATTTAACGATTAATTAATTCGGCACTTTATTAGCAGAATTAAGTGAGTTTTTGTATTTCGGGAAAAAGTTTAAGGGCATATATTATTTGACGTACTAAATAACAAAAAGAATTTTTTCAAAAGTAAATAATCTTAGTACCACTGGTTTGATAGTTATTTCTAATATATTAATAATTAAATTATAATTATAAACACTATAATAGTCAATTGATTGATTATACAACACCAGATAAATGATTGTTTATAGTGCTTTGACAATTTTGTTTGTTTGTTATTTACCCTTATTTTTCCCCTGAAGCATAAAAGTATCCTGTATATTGATCCGAAAACTTATTTTAAAATTGAAATTTGTATTAACATAGTTCACATCAACTAAACAAACAATTGAAATCTAAACAAACTTACCTCAATTTTAGCTGCAAATAAAACCAATATCACAAAAATCTTTAAAGTCATCTTGACTCAACATTCACCTCAATACAATTCAAATATTTACCCACCAACCCAAATAATCAACCATTGTATCAGTTATTTATTAAAAAACAGAAGAACAATCAGTATTTGCCAACTTCGAGTACGTTTACTGTTTTATTATCCTCCGATACACTGATAAGAAAGAGAAAAAATCTTGGCGGGCTAATGATTGGAGCACGTGTTGGTGGATTGAAGTTTTTCGCGATGCGACTGTCGTGCTGTCGCCGTTGGCTGTCGCTGGTCGCGAGTCGCGTCTGACTGAAGGAAGAAACGGAAATTGAGTCTCGAACTCTCGGAGTCTGACAGACGGACAGAGCATGAGTATCGAGGACAATTGAGCGTATGTTGTTGGGTTAGAGACTGGTGAAAAATTGAGTGTTAGAGATGAATCATTTATCATTTGTTATGGTTTGTTATAATCGTGATTTGATTTATTTCGATTTAAGTGTTGATCGAAGAGTTAATTTCTTTTACTATAAATTTAGATTTTATTATCATGATTTCATTTGTTTATAAATCACTGTAGCAGGTAACTTCTTTTAAATGAACTTTGTTAAAAATTGTTACTAGTTAATTTGTTACAAAATCAGTCCTTATATTCCATACTCACGAGCAATTCATGTCCGTCTGTCTATGTCTGTCAACGACCTAGAAATTGGCTTTAACGATTTTGATGAAACTCTGTATTCTTAAGTTTTTTGGTTTCGGAAATCAATCTAGCTAGGTTTAATGGTCCTTAAAATTAATTTAGTATAACATTTTGACACAAAATTAAAAAGACTTTTATAAAAATTTAGTTCTTCAGAATATAAGGCAATGTAATTTGACCCCTGAAATCGATTGAAAACAAAATCAGCTCGATATCATTGTTTGTTATCGAGATATGAACGAAAAATTGGGGAAAAGTTGTTTATCTTTTAGTATCTTAGTTTTCACTTCTTATCTTCCGTTATTTCCCGAGTGAAGCTCGATCTTCTATATATTATTGAGCGCATTTTCTTTTAATTTACTAATTTTTGTTTCTATTCAGACAAGAGATTTTCATCAAACGCGAGATTTTAGTGTATCTTTAAGTTTTATAACCTACTAAACCTAAAGTCATATTTGATTGGTCTGCCTATTCGCACAATAGCTATAATACGCGTTGGAGTTTTGAAGTAAAGTAAAATTTTATTTTGAACAACTCATTACCGAAAAACTGAGGCAAAATTCAATAATGGGCATTTTTATAATTGTTGCGTTAATTTCGTAAACGGTAAAATTTATTACAAAATATATAATAACGAAAATTAACCAGAGCAAACAAACAATTATTTTCACATTAAAATTACCTCTATACTTTCACTTCACTAACATCATTCAGGGCTGTTATTTAAAGACTAGTAACCACACTTCACGCGTATAAATATATCACTTACCGAGATCCGCTACGGCGAAGTGCCACACCCAATAATGAGTAAAATGCGTGACCATATATTTATTTTATTTATATTTATTTAAACATCAATTTGATTCAACATAAGATGTACTTAAAATATTTTTCAAAATTATTTTAATTTCATTTATTATAAAACTTTAATATTTTTTATTTTATATAACAGGGTTACTTGTCAGGGTCATACACGGGCCCAGTTGCTCGTTGTCGAACGACACTCGGTGTTCAGCTCTTATATTATTTATATAATTGAGAAAATGCACTGTTTATTTAAAATTAATATATTGTAAATTAAGTAACTAATACACTTAGCATCGGTTGCATAAAATATTATTAACTAAGCGAACAAGTTTAATTAGAGTAAAAAAAAAAACGCATCTAACAAATGTCAAAATATTTGACAGTTCAATATTTTAAAACATTGTAATTTCTATAGTACGCATTAAACTAATAATTGTTTGTTACAAATATTGTTTTACGATTGTTATTTAAAGAACAAAAGTCATTTAAATTCTGGTATTAATTATAACATATAAGAAAATATGTAAAATGTGATGGCAGCCATTTTGGACATTATTAACTTTTAACATGCTGTTAACTAACAGCATAGTAAACATCGCTTGGAGCAATCAGGCCTTAATTTATTTTAATGAAGTTATTAATTTCAAATATGATTTTTAACAAAAAAAAGATAACTGAAAATAATAAACAAATGTCCTTTAAAAACAGTAAAACATTTTTGTTTACATTTTATTTATTATTGTTTCGCTAATCTCATATTTCAATTCAATAATTATTTTATATATGTCAGTACAGTTTCAAATTTTTAAAATATTATTAAAATGGAATTTATTAAACTGTCAATAATAGTCTCATTTAATATTGACAAAGTTGTTTATTAATTATTTTTGTGAACTACTGTAAGGTTGAATAATTATTTTGCTTAAATTTTGTTCATATTCTAATTAAATAGAACGTTTTGCTAGCATTTGTGTTATCTTCATCAGGTTATTTAATTCATTGTAATTTGTTAAATGAACACTTACTAACAAAAAAAGAAAAAACGGAAAGTATTCTTAGAAGAATATTATTGCTGTTTCTAGTCAAGTAATTAATGTTTTAGTAGTGTGCGTTAAACGTTAAGGATTGTAACTATAAACTTTTATGTTGTGCTGAACTAAGCATTAAATTAAAATTTCTTTTACTTTTTCTATTTAATTAAGTACTATAGTTTCCTGTTTTATATTACACTAGAAAAATAATGAAATATTAAAATGTTTCCACTATCTCAACATTTCTAAATTATAAACTGTATTTTTTTTTATGAAGAAATATTAAAATTAAGTAAGACGTCTCTGTCAAGAAACAAGCCTTTCCGTTAGTTTCTCAATCATCTATACATCTCAATCTCAATCATCATAATATTCGAGCATTATTTCACTTAAGATCGATGACTATTTGAAACATATACAGACAGGATCACTGACCGTGCCTCATCGTATTGCCATTGATTAGCAATCGACAATTGGCGATCAGAGCTGTTGATGTCGTTTGTCGCGGTCGCGGTACATTGTCGGGCCATTGTTCGCGTGATTGCGCTTTCGGGCTTGGCAGTACGCATGCGTGCACATCATAATGCGTGAAGTTGCGTGTACTATTGTATCTTGCTGATGATCTATTTTGATTTGAGTATTGGGATTCGGTTACTAAATTTTGAAATGCTGTGCGTGGTTTTTGTCTTTACTAATCTGATGTGGCTGGAATAATAATAAAGTTTAAAAATAATTCTCACGAAATGTGAAGTGCTTTTACTCTTTTTTTGAAAGTTGGGGAGCTCGAAATTCTTGACACGTTTGGAATTTGGCAGTCAAGCAAAATATTTTAGAAGAAGCTTTATAACTTCTATATAATGAATCGAGTACCTATTTTTGTTTTGTTATATAGGAAATACAATCGCCAAATTTTCATTTCGTGATAGTTTCTTCCCTACTAATTTTAGAACAAATGTGAAAATATTAAACATGTATAGATGTATTGATAACGTACGCGAAAATACGATAAAGATGGTGGTTCAATAAAATGTCAAATTAAAATTATTTCATTTATTCTCAACTTAAGGATGGCAGTTTGATAGATTATTCAATACTAAAATTAAAATTGTATCTGTTATTTTTCATGGCACTCTGTAAACAGCTTGACGATGGCAATTTGATAAATTTGTCAATTGAAATTTTTTAATTATTTCTTTTACCTGAAACTGTCAGAAAAATAAACATTTGCCTGACCTTTAAGACTCAGGAAAGCTTTGCTTTGCATGCCTAGTCATGAAAATAACATATTGCTTGTCTAGGCAGGTAATGAAAGAAACATGAGTGTCTAGTTACTTAGCACCATAAAATACTGACTGAATATGTAAGTCAAATATTTCTTTTAATTTAAATTAATTAAAAATATTATAAATAAATATATCATCACGCCTTTTACTCATTATTGGGTGTGGCACTCTGCCGTAGCAGATTTCAGTAAGTGATATATTTATTATTTGTCTAAAAGTTTCAGTAAAGCGTCATACAGGATTCGTAAGCTGTTTCAAGCCTCGCTATCGCTCAGCATGAAACTATCTACTCATCCTGTAATTGAACACTTTCCTGACTTTTTACGTAAACAACTATTAAATAAAAAGTAAATCAATACGTTATAGAAAAAATAGTATGAAAGGCACGTATTACACTGCCCAATTGTAATACTCATACTTTGCGTAACTCGCCTGCGGCTCATATACGTCAACTGTATTCGTATTACAATTAAGGTCATTGTAATACTAGTTTTTCAGTATACTATTTTTTTAAATTTTCATGACGCTCTGTAAACAGTTTAAGGATAACAGTTTGATTGATTTGATACTACGAAAATTAAAATTATATCTTTTATCTCTTTAACTCTGTAAACTATTTAAAGATGGCAATTTAATTTTATATCTATCTCCTGATAGGAACATGATATATCAATAAAATTTAACTCATTGGATGCAATTATTAATATTCTAAATTAAATAAGGGACAAACTGTCACCAAATAAAAATATTACAATTGTATTTCCTAAATAACAAGCAAAAAGAGACCCGTTATACCTAGATTAAATACGATTAAATCTATTACATGACATCTTGAATTTGTGTGTAAAATTGTAAAAGAGTTTGACATTTGTTTGTTACAGTGTTGTAATATTTGTTGAACAAGTTTTTGAAGAATATACAATACATCATATATTCAGTCCATTTGTTTAATTTTCCAACGCAATCTACAAAAAATTTGAATAAATTTTGAATTTAATTAATATCTCGTGAACTATTCACATTTATGTAATGAAATTTAACTTTTTAGGAAGTGTTTTTAATTTCTGAACAATTTTTGTGTTTACGCTTTTGCTCTAAAGTGAATAGGTAAAAAATAACATTGAAATCCCTATACGCCACATTTCAATTCTACACCCTGTATATATATATATATATATATATATATATATATATATATATATATATATATATATATATATATATATATATATATATATATATATTCACTGTTTGACAAAATTGAGAGCGGAGCACGTTTTGTCAAAGTGCATTTCTGTGGAAGCATTTAGTGATAATTATATTTCCTTCATATTTTCCGTTTCTCAATAATTAAAACACAACTTTTTTTATAATTTCAGTCTCCATCAATTTGAAAATATGATTAATTGAAACATTATTTTAAAAAAATGGTATGAGAGCTACTGTACACACTAGGATAAAACAACATAGCACGCGTGGTTACTTTTTAATAATTAGATTATCTGCCGAAACTAGGAATGTAAAAGATCTGAAACTGCATATCTGAAAAGATTAAAAAACACTACTTTTCCACTATCAGCATTCATAGAAGCATAGATAGTGGGAAGAGTTAGTAACAGAGTACGTTGAAATTTAATCAGAGATTTGTAGAACTACAATCCAACGTCTTATACGCTCAATAATCATAAGAAAAACGATAATATTTATATTTTATCACGATTCATTTTGATGCGCCAGATATTTAAATTATTTATCCATGAAAGGACAAGAAACATTTTAATAATTTATTCTCATATTACAGTTATTAGATTATTATGATTTATACGTTTGAATGCATAGTGAGTTAATATATGCATGATTGTAGAGTACAAATGAAAATATCATTCCCAAATTAGTTATAGTCTAATGATTACAATGATATATGCTGTGAATAACTTTCTTTCATGGTTGTGGTTAATCGAAACAGACTTTCTACGGAAGAACACATGTCTTGTCCTTGGTTGTACTTACTAATATTCCTTCCTAATCGTACACTACAACACAGAACCATATATGCCACGACTTTTTTGTCGTCTCATTCTAGCAGCTGTTGTCTTTTAACACTTGTTTTTTACTGATTGTTTTCAGCTAATAAAAATGCTTGAAACATGAGTGACGCTTTTAAGATCAAGGGTGGTCCTGATTTGAAATTTTTCTCAGTTTGACAAGTCATATCTTTCGGAACAAAGAACTTGTTTTTTTAACGATATTTTTTCACACAAGAGTGCTTTTGTTATGTCTACCTATTTTACGTTACTAATTTTTCTACTTAGTTATCGTTTAGTAATGTTGACCATCGTTTTACTTTCTCAGCAAATACGTTAATTGCTGCTAACAAGTTCTATAAAAAAATATAAGAAAAACTAGTTTAAAACATGCAACAAAAACGAAAGTGGATCTCAACTCAAAATAGTGGACATTTTCTAAATGATGTTCATTTAGAAGTTATTCAATTCACTTATCACTGTTACTGTTTAATTTCGCAAGCTGTACAAAAAACTAAACTCAGTTAAAACAAAAACAACTATACTTAAATAGAAATATATCTAAATTTATACATTAATCATTTAATTAAGAGATAAAAATAAATTACATACAATAAATAAATCGGCATTACATTTAATCTTAATAAATCTTCTATATCAAAATAATGATTAATAATATATCATCTTTACTAACTTATATTGTTATTTTATAAAATCACGATTGAAATATAAAATTATGTTTTCGTAACACATGCACAAGAAACACGTTCTTATTCCCTAATTTTAGAGAGAGAAACACTGCTTTTCTCCCCTAGGGAAAGAAACATTATGTTTCTCTCCCTGGAGACTACGATTATTAGCTGTTTACGTCGTTTCCTAGGCAACTAGTTACGCAACCCATATTTGACATTTGTCCCGATAAGACAATAATTTTTGTGCACTTGTTATGAAAAGTATAATATGCTTCACGGGAGGGCGCGATTATCCCTTGTGTGAAGTTAGCAAACCTCGACTTCAGCTCGAGCCTTCGACCCTCGCTTACATCTCGGTTTGCCAACTTCACACGCGGGAATAATCGCTTGTTTCCCTCCCTTGATACATAACATACTATTTTAGATTGCATCTATTTTATGCGAAAAAGATTAATCAGCAATGCTTTAAAAATAATTCGCGATTAAAATTATCAGCAAGTTTACGAGTAGCAAATTGTATCTACTTTTATTTATTTAGCAATAAATTACTTTAAAAACAATTCACTAGCATTAACAAATAACAGTTAGAATTATATCAGTCTACTTATATAGATAGAATTTATTTCTTTAAATGTTGATGAAACTCTTTCCGCTCCTTGCACAAATTGAACAAATGTCAACACTCCAATTGTCATGAATTTCATTTGAAATTGTGCCACAAAGTGACAGGCGTGTCTGGTGTATCGAATGACTGAATCCAATGTCCATCTTTAGGTCCGATAGTTAATCTACCTAGTTCTGATTTTTTGCCGAGTTTGTTTCTACACATGAGTCGTATTTCACACTGTACTGCGTATAGATTAGAGTTTCGTACTGTGGCGTGAAGCGTTGCTGTCATCGGCTCAAGTTTCAGACTTATCGTTGGTTCGAATTTGTCACTTTTCCATTTGGAGACTGGGACGTTACATTCGTATACCTTCATTTTGACGTAGAGAGACCCTGAAAATAACAAAATTCAATTTACCAGCTACACTTTTAAGTACGCAAGAAAATTACGTGTATAGATGTTCCTTTTTTAACATAGGAAACAATTTTAATAATAGAGTAAATACGATGATCGATTGTTTAAATAATGAAGAAACTTAGATAATTAGAATATCAGTCTAACTTATTTTTAAAATGTTGCAATTCCGACGTTTCGGCGTAACAATAGGACAAAAAAATTTGGTTGTAAATATTAATTTCATTTTTTTGTTCTCATTCTTGTACTAGATTTATAACTGTGATCATGATTTTTTGTAATGTTCTTTTTAATGTGTTTATAGTTAATTGTTGTTGTAATTTTTAAACATTTTTGACTATTTATTCTTTTAATTTGTGACTAATTATGTTAAGTTTTTTTAAAACAATTTGTTTATGTCAATTATTAGACGTTATATGTAAGTTTTTGTTTCTGTGTTTTTTAAAAAATGTCCTATTGTTATTTACTTTGGAGATCCCTGAAGAAGGCGATGGTTATCGCCGAAACGTCAGAATTGTAACATTTTAAAAATAAATTAGACTGATATTCCAATTATCTAAGTTTCTTTTTAATTTTAATAATAGTTATTTGTGTATTAAGAGCGTAAAGTGATTATTTGTTATTAATGCAAGAGGAACAAAGACACTTTACGCTCATGATACACACATAATTTTTTTATGATTGCATCATACAAATATTAAAAAAAAACCTATAAGTACTGAAAATTTATACATTCTGTCATCTATCAATATGACTAGTTCCTATTTTATTTGTATCCCTGGTAACTATTGATATATGCACATTTAATATCATTTTCGCGCGTTGCCATTGGAGACGAGTGATAAAGTTATTTTTCGTTTGATCCATAGAAAACACCGACTTTACAAATGAGAGCATAATTTTCAACTTTTCATAGCAATCGTAGAAAAAATATATTATATGACGTGCTAATTCGCAAAATTAAGAACACTTTTTTTAGTGTTTTTTTTCCCAAAATATAAAACTACCCTATATAATGGTGCCGTGATATGCCGGTTAATAACAATAACCGTATTCCATAATTCAAAATTTAAAAAAAATAGTATTGTTTGTATTTTGCGCCTTACTTCTGTAACTGAATGTACATAGACAATACTTAGTAAGAGAAGTCGAAGATATACTTTATGTGAAACATGAACTAATAAAGTTACAATAAATATTATAATAATTCTTTTTGTTTGTTTGACTATAGTTTCTTAAATTTCATTACTTTTTTTAAATAAAGTATGATAATACCAACAAAAAATGGTAGCTTAGCAAAGAAGTTCGGTGAAGTAATGTATAAATTTTATCTGAATCTCTATAATACATGTCAAATTTGAATTGTCATTTAAATTGAGGCCGCGTATATTCTATTGCTTTTAAACAGTAGTAAATAAAAAAATAAGTACAGAATTATGTATACGTTTTAGGTACTGTTTCTTAATATTTAATATGTTTTTAGAAGTTTTCTTAAATTTGTTCATTTTGCAAATACGAACAAAAATCTTCATTCAATCCAAGTACCCTAAGATTTACTTCCGTCCGTTTATCATTATTATTCAGGTTAAATATATTTGTTTATTTTATTTATCTAGTAAACTCGCAATTTAAAAACCGCGACCCTCATCTCAGTAAACGAGATGATGATATATTTACTTCAACACAACAATGTCATGATTCATAATGTTATTTCTATTTGCGTCAAATTTGTGCAGCTGCATATTGCAAAACGATTCAATTAAATATTCATAGAAGTAATCAAAATACTAATTAGCAATCATATAATTGCATTGACACTGCACTTGACTTCATATTTTTATATCTGGTAGCTAGATTGGGTTTTGATATACGCAGTATTTTATCAGGATCAAAGATTGTTTGTGTTATGTTCTCGAAGCATATGAATTAGGTTAATTGCACTAATTAATTTTGCATCTAGTATGACATTTTATTTAGGTCGTTGGCCGTATAAGCACCCTATTCATATTTGAATGTCACATGACATTTTTTCAAGATATTAAAGACTTTTACCTGTGAAATTTTCATGCATTTCCATTGTTTGAATGGAAAATCGTAGCCTGGAGAGAGATAATGTTATCATATCGTTTTTCCCATCTTCACTGATTGAGTAATTCATTGTCAATTCCACCGAACCTTTGTTGTTATCAACCTAAAATATTTAAATACATCAGATTTTCAAAAGATGTTTGTAATTTAATTAGTATTTTTTAAAATAAATACTTAACAATTGAAGAAATTAAATTGAATTATGGAGGCTGTCTTTGACACATACCAAAAAAGAGAAATAAATTGGAATAACATCAGATTTTAATTACTTGGTATCATAGCTCATTTTTTTAGGCAGAGTGCCACACCCAGTAATGGGTAAAAGGCGTGATGATATATTTATTTTATTTATATATAGCTCATTTTATCGAGCTCAAAGGTGCCAGGTTCAAATCCTGGTAGTTTCTCGCTATAATTCAATTAGATGTTTGTTTTAGGTGTCGCAAAAAGGAAGTAACAATTTTTAGGTGTTAATTGGATCACTTATTTAGAATCATATATTCGAAACTCAGAAGTTATTCTTAATTTTATAATTTTCTGATCAACATCATCTAGGCCATGAAAGTATTTATTTCATATCAATTGAACGTGTCAACTTATTAAAAAGTTAACTAGTTAACTAGTTAATTAGCCGAGATTATATTCAAACGTGGAAGACGCCGATAATACGAATTGTATGTTTGGTTTCAAAATATTCCACAAAAATAGATTTTTGTGACTCACAGTGTTGTTCATCGATTGCATTGTATCAATTTCAAATAGTTTTTCTAAATAATTATGTAATAATGATATTATAATTCTTACAAACTGATGAAAAATTTTATTTGATCAAATAATTTTTTGAACAAAAAATTATAAAACAAAATAAAACTACTGAAACGTTTTTAAATTATTTTAGAGAAAAAATCTTTACAAAAGTGATAAAACGATTAGATGCACGTATTTTTTTATTTGACGTATATTCCTCTTCCATTATTTAGAAATAATTGTCATGTGAATATATTTTATATCGAAAATATAATTTTAAAAAAAATGTTTTATCATAACTCTGATAATTGTTACTTGAAAAGTAGTATACTTACATTTTTATTTGGCTCAACAAGTCCACTAGAAATACTTTTTACAGCCCTCCAAATATCAGGAGTCCCTAAACAATTATTCCTTAATCTTTGAGTAAACGCTTTTACATCTAAATTATATGTAACAGCTCCTACAGTTCTTCTTTTATACAAAGTAGCTCTTTCACTTTTTCTTGTAGTATCACTTCTTTTTACCCCTGACGTAGAATTCATAGAACTCTCAAAAAACGATCTAAACGAACTTCCAGATAGCTTGTTTTTTGATTTCGGTTCTTCAGAACTTCTTACATTTTCCAAAATTGTGTAGACGGTTAAAACTACAAATTTACCGCTTAGTTGTTCTTCGATTCTGTTTAAATTTGTTGGTATTTCGAAGACAAATTCTTGATTGTATACTGGCCAGGATTCTTTTTGAATTTTGGTTTCGAATTTTTCTTTACCAGGAAATAATTTAACCTGAAAAAATGTAATAAAGCGAGTTTTTTTATATATGAATGAATAAAGCGCTTTAATCGTTTATCCACTATGTCGTTGTTAAATGTTTTGCTCAAATGAGATAAATTTGATTAGCGCTGTTGCCATTACCATAGTCAAAATATGTAGACGTCTAACTAAATTTATTCAAATGGCAACGCTTTTATCAATGAAATTTGTAGTTCTAGTCTATATTATAAATTGTGAATTAATTCCTTTTAAATGATTTATCTATTGTTAAATTATAATTCCTTAACTATTAGTGCCTTAATTTAATGTCCAGAATTAAATAGACGTTAGCGCTGCAATACAGACTCGTCCAGAACTATAAATTAATAAAAACACAGCCATTTGACTAAATTTAATTACTTATATTTTATCTATGTCATTACTAATTCATCACATCTACCATATCTGAATGCCGATGGAATTAATTTTTTTAATAGACTGCTAGTAATGACAGATTATCTGACATTCTGTTATGTTGTTTTTCTTTTTAAGTTCATGAAATAATTAATTTGTAATAATTTCGAAAAACTCGTTTTGAATTAAATTACTCATTTGCGAAAAAAAAGTAAAAAAGACCCATCAATAAAGTTATGTTACTATTAGTTGAAAATAATTCATTACTAAATTTGACAGACAATAGATCTTGCGTTCAAAACAATACAATTATTTCTTAGTTGTTTTAATTTAATTTAATGGGGTAGGTGGCTCAGTGGTACCGAGTCGGCCTGTGGATCTTGAGAACCCTGGTTCGATCCCCACAGCCGACAAACAATTTTCACCAATTTAAATCTACCCCTGTGGCTCCCCCTCTACTAATATCTTTAGGGGCCGTGAGTTGACGGCTGGTAATCGCATTAAACGCAAAAAATATATCACTTACCGAGATCTGCTTAGGCAAAGTGCCACACCCAGTGATGGGTAAAAGGCGTAATGATGATGATGATATATTTTAATTCGGCTATAAACTTTTTTCAGAATCTGAATATTTCAACAATTTTTTACCGAACAGTTTTTTAATTCATTACGAGTATACATAACAATTCTTCAAACATAAATCAATGACGTTATATTTTAATACGGTAAATTCAGCGCTGAATTTTTGGATAAATTAAAAAATAAGTCTTTACTTCCTGCTTTATGCAGAAAAGGAAACGAATGTATTCTTACCTTTACAACGTAACCTTCCGGACGGGTTAGACCATACAAGGTGGGTAGATGTCGAGCCCCGATCACAGTGACCTTGAGCTCTCTGGTCGATTCGTTCAAAGCAACCTTGAACCCAAGTTCCGGGTCTAATATTCCGGCGAGGTGTTTGTGGGTGTTACCTGGACCGAATATATCCCGGACTTTTTGAACCATTGAAGCCATGATTTCGCAAAATTATTCTTTGATCAAATGAAGAATTATCATTTTCTACTTTTTATCTGAAAAAATATGTTGTAAAATAACATTGTTGGTGATGATGTAAGCGAGCAAAATAAGAATATTTAAAGCCTTCGTTATGTAGTTAAAAGCGAGAACAGACTGAATACATTATTCAGTAGTTATTAAATTAGTAAAAATTGTTTAAACTTACCAATATCAATCAAGTCAACTTAAATAGTTTGTTAAAACTGTCTTTAAAACTTGTATATTTAAGTTTGTTGTAATTCACAGTAATACATGTTGTTAAAGTATAATTTTATAATAATCTAAATTGTATTAAAAGTACTTGAATAGTTGAATTATCTTGTTGAAAACACAGCTCTTACTTAGGCCTTCAGTAGGCCGTGATAATCACGTAGCGACTAACAAGCAAGCATCAAAAAGGATCACTTAAACCAGTTAATTTACTTAAATTAGCGGCTATTTAAACCAATTCTTCTGCTTATAAACTGTCTTTCAACGATCGAAAATGTAAATGGTTATTCGTTGTACATTAAATGAGGCCATATTGTCAAGATAATTGATAATGTACTTGGACAAATTAATGTAACAGTTGTGTGATAACAAATTTTATATAAACTTTAGATTAGATATCTTTTAATCTACACCAATTAATATTGTTTGCGCTGCAAATATTTTTCACCATAAAAATGTACGAATTTATTGTATTTACACAAATATATTTTTCTACAACTGTCAAAAAATTTTAATTTTTTTACTGATATCAATATGCGAAGTACGTAATTTTTTCATTATTTACAGTACCATAACAACGCGTATTTTGCGTACTATTTTGCATCCTAGAGCGCAAAATAAGTATTTTGCGCACGCTCCAAAATTATTTTTTGTCAGGTTCCGTTAGTTACACAACACATCAGTAGTATCAAATTCATATTGTTGTTGATTGTTTCCTTTCAATTTACTTAAATAAATCAATAATTATTATTCTTTATCTACAGTAGAAGAAAAAAAATTTGTTTGTATTTCGTGAGCAAAATTCTTGTTTTTTGGCGGTCTCGATTAAAAGTAATATTTTCACGTGCAACAAAAAAACAATCATTTTGCGCACTTAATACAAAAATAACTATTTATTGAATTTAGATCATTCATTCATACGTATATAAATTAGAAAGCTCAGTATATTTATTATATTAATTATCGATAAGTATAATTATCATTAGCTTTGTTCGAGCAAACAATCATAAATTAGTTTGATGTTTATCTGTGCATACTTTGAATTATAATGTATCCAATTAGTTTGTGATTATTTAATTGTGCAAACAAGATATTTTACTGAATATTTATTTATTTATTTGCTATTCTCATTACAGATTATTAACACTGTCAAACTAACTGTCCAAGAACATTCACAGTGTGGCAAGGTGACTCGAATTCTCGCGAATACATTGCAATATATTTATGTTTACAAAAACACTTATGACAATGGAATTTTCAGTGAACAACCAAATTTCAAATATAAAATAAAACAGTAATGCACATGTCACTGACTGACAAATCACAAAAAGGCCACAAATTATTCTAATAGTTTGAAACCAGTTTCCAACTTGAACTCTAAAATCCAACTCAACATGCTTCTTATAGAGTTTGATAGTTGGGAATTGCTGCTCGAACAAATCTATTGTTTAAATAAATTAATTTTTACTTTAATGTAAGACTGTAATGCACATACTGCCTGTTTTAAAAATTTTGCGACACGTTTTAAATAAAATAAAAAAAATAAATTAATGTATCATCACGCCATTTACCCATTACTGGGTGTGGCACTCAGCCTAAGCAGATCTCGGTAAGTGATATATTTTTTCGCGTGAAGTGCGGTTACCAGCCGTCAAATTACGGCCCTCAAAGATATTAGTGGAGAGGGAGCCACAGGGGTAGATTTAAATTGGTGAAAATTGTTGGTCGGCTGTGGGGATCGAACCAGGGTTCTCAAGATCCACAGGCCGACTCGATACCACTGAGCCACCTACCCCATACGTTTTAAATATTTTTAGAAAACTTACTAAGATTCTACTTCCATTATATTATTCCAATCCAGCGTTCTCACTGATTTTTCCTAAAATAAATAGTAAATTTTCAAAAACAAAAATGTTATTGTGGTTCCCGATTAGAGAGTAAAATTATATATTGCCCTTTAAACAAAAAAAAATTGTAACAATGATGTAAGATTTTGAAATAGGGATATTTGAAGAAACAATAAACCTATATTTAGTTTTTATATGAAATTATTGTCAATATATTATTTACAATTCATCGTACAATAATAATTACAAGTAAAGTAGGATAAATATTTTAACAACAATTAAAAATATACACAATTTACAGCATTTAAACACTTGTGCAATTAACTATAATTAATTAAATGGACTTTTAATAACATAATTAATACATACAACTAATAACTAATCATCTGTGCACTATTAAGATGCGTGATCATTTATTTGAATTATAGTTCGGAAATTTCAATTTCTGTGACATTTGTATCAAACTTAACAACAGATTTTCTTCTTTCTTGCTCCTCGTTCGAATCTTTTACGACTATGTCTATTTCTTCATATGTTTTTTCATCTTTATCACTATCTGATTCATCGTCATCATCAGCTAAATCTGTTTGTGTGAATCCGATAGGAAATCCTGTTGGTCGTCTGGCGTACACATTATTTGTTTCTATTTTACTGAAAATTTATTTAAATTTTACACTAAGTTTATCGTAAACATGGTTTCTTCATTAGTTTAATAGTAAGTGAACAGGAATTCTTTTTATTATAATTATTCTTATGAAAATTGTTGGTCGTTTATAAAATGTAAATTGAGAAAAATTTCACATTTAAATGAGTCTAATTTGTTTCCTGTTTTGAAACACTTTGTCCTTGAGTCTAACACAATTGGATTCAACATTTAACAAGAAGACTTCCTTATTTTAGAAATATATAGATCTTGTAACACCATCTCTATCATTTATATTTTAAAAATATTATTTGGAAATACTTACGTTTCGACTGGAGCCAGACTCGTGTGGCCAGATTCATTGTTTGTATGTTTTTCATATTTTATGGAACCACCAGGAGTCAATCTTGGTCTAAAATAAGATATATTTCTTTAAACAGTACTTATCTGTTTTTTCTATATGTACAGACTATTTGAAAACAGTGTGCACATATAGGAAAATAGTTATTTTTGTATTAATTGCGCGAAATGAGTGTTTTTATGTTGCGCGTGAGAACGTTACTTTTAGTGGAGATCGTAGGTCGAAACAAAAAAGTTATTCGAACGCGACAAAAAACAAGAATTTCGCCTAAGAAATACAAACAACATTTTTTTACAACTGTCAAAAATAATATTATAGTAAATTTTGATTTATTCAAGTAAATTTAAGGAAAACAATAAAAAATAATACGAATAATGGAATATAATAAACAAAATTTGGAAATATGCGCGAAGTACTCATTTTACACACTAGGGTGCAAAACAGTGCGTAAAATACGCGTTGTTCTGGTAATGTAATTCATGAAAAAAACACGTACATCGCGAATTGAAAAATTGAACATTTTTTGACAGTTTTGATCTTACAATAAAAATTATAGAATAGAAATAGTTTAGTTTTAAGGATTAACAAAAATTCCATTTGAAAGAAATGGTTGTTATCATCCCCTAAATAATTGTTTTTAAATATGAGATTCTGATCAGCTCTTGTCGCATCTTTAATTGTTTTTTAAATATAGAAAAAATCTAGCGGCGTTAAATCCGACTATCATGCCACCCAAAAAATATTAGATGCCGTCTATGTATTGAAAAAAGCGGTCACGATGAAATGTTACAAAATATTTTTGGTTGTACTGTAAAATTAAATACTTTTCTAGTATCTTAAACAATATTCGTTCCTATGTTATTTGCTTCCTATGTAATTTAAAATTAAAATTTTTGATGACCGCCTTTATATATTAAATTAATTTACTATTTAAATACTGGAGACAATAATTTTATAAACGTCTCTTTAGTTATAATTGTATAAAAAATGAGTACCTGAAGTAATTCTAAAACAAGTTACATACTATACTTTTTCTACGCAAATGATGACAACAAAGAAATGTAAAGTTTTATTAATTAGTTAGGTTAAGTTAAAATGAGAGACAATGACATGAAGCTAACTTTAGCCCGAGCTTAATATGACTTTAATTAACTGCTCGACATGACTAAAATATTCGAAGCCAAACGTCAACATGTGATTAAGATGTTTAAAGGCATGGAACGGTAGTCGAAATATAAATTTTAAAAAATAATAATAAAATGCCCAATAATATTTTTGCAAAGGATTTAATCAAATGGTATTCAATATAGTCTTCAAAACCAATTTATTAATGTCGTGTACTCGGTCTTTAAGGTACGTATTTATACTCTTAAAGTTCTTGTTTAAAGTCATAAAGTGATTGTGATAGTGCAAAAAATATGCATAGTAATTTATCCCTTGGATTCTGTTTAATGTTGAATGAAGTTTGTAATGTTAAAAAGTATCACATCAACGATTCCAATAGAGCTTAGTGAGATTAGTAGCAAACGTTTTCATAAATAATGATCTTGTTTATCGAACATAGAGACAGAATCATACTGATGTAACATCTGCATCGGCTTAGTTGCGAAACATCATACCTGAGGTAGAAAATGTATCCTGCTACAATGCCAATTAAGACAAGGGCTAACAAAACAGATAAAGTTGAAACTGCTGCTACCCATCCGGAATCATCTGAAGGCTCATCCAGGGCTACGTACTCTTTAACATCTACTGATTCTGCTAGTTTACTCTCTTCTATCAATCTATTTTGATAAATACATAAATTAGTTAATGTGGTTTTAAACTAATTAAAATTCAAATAGATGATGGTCTTACTTTTTAAAGTCAGCGGCTGGTACAACTTTACCGTCATTTAAATTTAAAGCATACATCACAATTCTGAGTACCGGCATTTTATCATCTGCTCTGGTTTGTCTCAAACTTTTCTCTTCTCCGACTGATTCTGTCTTAGGCAGAGCTGTACTGGTTAAATATTTCACTTTTGTATTGGTTTCTTTGCCTAAATTTACAATTAAATCATCGAGTTCAGAATAAGCAATGTTGTTTACTGTTATGACTGAGATATGTTCTACTTCCAATATTTTCACCTGAAAACAATTATTGTTAAGGTGATGTTTCTTATAATATTTAATATACTTACATAAATTTTTAATAGAGTTTTATGTCCTTCTGTTGCTCCGTCTCTATCTGTGGCAGTCACTGTAAAGTCTGTATCTGAGTCTAAGTTATCTCTTGGATAAATTATTCCATTTTCTGCATCAATGTTGAAGGTTTTGTCTACACTGTATTTAATTTTCGCATTTATGCCAATGTCTTCATCTGTAGCCTGCATCAAAAAGCTAAGTTAAATCTTATTCATTAGTTTCTTGCTTATATTTTTTAAGGTAACTAAATAATTAGAACAAATATTTGAACGAAAAATTTGGATGGCGTTGATATTGAAACCTCAGAACTTTTGATATTTTTATCAACTTTCTTTTTTCTATCTTCTATCTACTTTCCCAGACATTACTTGAGTTTTTTCCATCAAATGATTAAAATAAAATAAATAAATAAATATATCATCACGCCTTTTACCCATCACTGGATGTGGCACTCTGCCTAAGCAGATCTCGGTAAGTGATATATTTTTTCGCGTGAAGTGCGGTTACCAGTCGTCAAATCACGGACTCCAAAGATATTAGTGGAGGAGGAGCCACAGGGGTAGATTTTTCCAAATTGGTGAAAAACCTACCCCTTTAATGATTAATATTTATATTAATATTTCAAAAATATAACTTACCGTAACTTGTACAAGATATGGTGGTGCAATGAATTCAGCAAGAGCCGGACTTGGATATCCAATTGTTAAAGGATTATTTTCAACAAATTTTGGTTCATTGTCATTTTCATCTTCAATAGTTACAACTACATACATTATATCTCTGCTGTATGGAATTGTTTGAATATCTATACATTTCTGGTCATATGACTCAACATTAGGACTAGTTTGATATAACTCTATCATTGAAATATTGGACGATTTCTGCACAGATGTTTTGTGCGCTTCTAGTTTTGTTTTTACTTGAGATTTAAGCATATTTTTCAATTTGATATTCTCTCTGTCAATATTTTTCTTTAAGAATAATTCACCGTTGACGATTTCAAACCAATCATTCGAATCTGCGTCTGCTATTTTGAATTCGACTTTAGAAGATGCGCTTACAATTTTAGTTTGCTTTGAATTTTCTGGAACACTTTCAACAACTAAACTGTAATTGAATTCAGCGTCCTCATTGACTCTCTCTTCAATTACCAAAACTACCTGAAATTGTTAAAAATATATGAATTTATATTGTTGTTAATTACTTGAATTTTAATCGTACATCCATTGTATGTGAACTTGAGCTTTCTTTCCCTGTGGCACGAAGTGTAATTTGGAAGTAAGGCATATCCAATAAATTAGTTGTTACTTTTAATTGTCCATTGGTATTATATTCTAATTTATCTTTTATATCAGGTTCTAAAATCATAATGAAATAAGTGCTTAGTGCTTTTTTACAGTGTTGCATGGATTATAACAGATTTTCATCGAAAATCGAACAGAATCATACATACGTACATGTGACGTCATCTTAATATATTAGCGTAGGTAAACTTTATATGTATGTAAATACCTGTTTTCAGAATATCATATAAAACGATTTCATCAGATTCTGTTTCTGCTGTAAAGGTTCCAATTAGTCCAGTAAATGTATTTTCCTTGACAAAAACATCCAAATTTGTTTGGTACCATACTTTTGGTTTCGGAGCTGAAATGAAATAATTTCTATTAATCTTCTTTAATTTCTATTATCTAAATATTTAAATAATTAATATAATCCTAACCTGCTTGTTTTGGCGAATCAATAATTACAACTGTCCTCCCGGATGGTTCTGATGTATCGTAAAATGCGCGAATTGTAACCGTTATATAATTAACATTCTCAAATGCATCTTTGGGAAGCTTATCTTTTAGTTCAAATTTATCATTCTCTAGTTTGAAGATATTCCTGTATTCTGAAAACCGAAATGTGTGAATGAGTTAATTAAAAACATGTCAAAGTTATTATATAAATATTTACGTGGTTCAATTTCAAAAGTTGGTTTAAGGATTGGAGATTTTAATTTGATAATAACAGGGTTCATAGAATCATCGTTTTTATATTGAGTTCTATAGAAAGGATTTTCGAAAACTGGAATTTGTTTTTCACCGTCATTGTCATCTTCTGGACCATTCATGATGACTACTGTTTTGCCTGAACCCTTTGTTTTGTCGTAGAATGCTTCAATTGTCACAGTTATATAGTCCACACTGTCAAATGTTTCTTTAGGAAGAGCGTTTGTAGAAGACAGTACATTCGTAATTTTGTCCCAGCTAAAATTGTCTTTATAAGCTAAAACAAGAATTAAATATAATTTCAATTGTTTTTGTCACATAATTTGTTAGAGTATTACCTGTTTCAATTTCAACTTTCAGATTATCTTTTGTTTTCTCCTGGAATTCAATTGTTATTGGATCTATTTTGTAATTATCATTTACATCGGTTGTATAAATTGGTTTCTTAAAAACTGGAATTGGATTCTTTTGTTCCCCCTCTTTTTCTGGACCATTGATGATGACTACTGTTTTGCCTGAACCTTTTGTTTTGTCGTAGAATGCTTCAATTGTCACAGTTATATAGTCCACACTGTCAAATGTTTCTTTAGGAAGAGCGTTTGTAGAAGACAGTACATTCGTAATTTTGTCCCAGCTAAAATTGTCTTTATAAGCTAAAACAAGAATTAAATATAATTTCAATTGTTTTTGTCACATAATTTGTTAGAGTTTTACATGTTTCAATTTCAACTTTAAGATTATCTTTTGTTTTCTCCTGGAATTCAATTGTTATTGGATCTATTTCGTAATTATCATTTACATCGGTTGTATAAATTGGTTTCTTAAAAACTGGAATTGGATTCTTTTGTTCCCCCTCTTTTTCTGGACCATTGATGATGACTACTGTTTTGCCTGAACCTTTTGTTTTGTCGTAGAATGCTTCAATTGTTACAGTTATATAGTCCACACTGTCAAATGTTTCTTTAGGAAGAGCGTTTGTAGAAGACAGTACATTCGTAATTTTGTCCCAGCTAAAATTGTCTTTATAAGCTAAAACAAGAATTAAATATAATTTCAATTGTTTTTGTCACATAATTTGTTAGAGTATTACCTGTTTCAATTTCAACTTTCAGATTATCTTTTGTTTTCTCCTGGAATTCAATTGTTATTGGATCTATTTTGTAATTATCATTTACATCGGTTGTATAAATTGGTTTCTTAAAAACTGGAATTGGATGCTTTTGTTCCCCCTCTTTTTCTGGACCATTGATGATGACTACTGTTTTGCCTGAACCTTTTGTTTTGTCGTAGAATGCTTCAATTGTCACAGTTATATAGTCCACACTGTCAAATGTTTCTTTAGGAAGAGCGTTTGTAGAAGACAGTACATTCGTAATTTTGTCCCAGCTAAAATTGTCTTTATAAGCTAAAACAAGAATTAAATATAATTTCAATTGTTTTTGTCACATAATTTGTTAGAGTTTTACATGTTTCAATTTCAACTTTAAGATTATCTTTTGTTTTCTCCTGGAATTCAATTGTTATTGGATCTATTTCGTAATTATCATTTACATCGGTTGTATAAATTGGTTTCTTAAAAACTGGAATTGGATTCTTTTGTTCCCCCTCTTTTTCTGGACCATTGATGATGACTACTGTTTTGCCTGAACCTTTTGTTTTGTCGTAGAATGCTTCAATTGTTACAGTTATATAGTCCACACTGTCAAATGTTTCTTTAGGAAGAGCGTTTGTAGAAGACAGTACATTCGTAATTTTGTCCCAGCTAAAATTGTCTTTATAAGCTAAAACAAGAATTAATTATAATTTCAATTGTTTTTGTCACATAATTTGTTAGAGTATTACCTGTTTCAATTTCAACTTTCAGATTATCTTTTGTTGTCTCCTGGAATTCAATTGTTATTGGATCTATTTTGTAATTATCATTTACATCCGTGGTATAACTTGGTTTTTTAAAAACTGGAATTGGATTCTTTTGTTCCCCTTCTTTTTCTGGACCATTGATGATGACTACTGTTTTGCCTGAACCTTTTGTTTTGTCGTAGAATGCTTCAATTGTCACAGTTATATAGTCCACACTGTCAAATGTTTCTTTAGGAAGAGCGTTTGTAGAAGACAGTACATTCGTAATTTTGTCCCAGCTAAAATTGTCTTTATAAGCTAAAACAAGAATTAAATATAATTTCAATTGTTTTTGTCACATAATTTGTTAGAGTTTTACATGTTTCAATTTCAACTTTAAGATTATCTTTTGTTTTCTCCTGGAATTCAATTGTTATTGGATCTATTTTGTAATTATCATTTACATCGGTTGTATAAATTGGTTTCTTAAAAACTGGAATTGGGTTCTTTTGTTCCCCCTCTTTTTCTGGACCATTGATGATGACTACTGTTTTGCCTGAACCCTTTGTTTTGTCGTAGAATGCTTCAATTGTCACAGTTATATAGTCCACACTGTCAAATGTTTCTTTAGGAAGAGCGTTTGTAGAAGACAGTAAATTCGTATTTTTGTCCCAGCTAAAATTGTCTTTATAAGCTAAAACAAGAATTAAATACAATTTCAATTGTTTTTGTCACATAATTTGTTCGAGTATTACCTGTTTCAATTTCAACTTTCAGATTATCTTTTGTTGTCTCCTGGAATTCAATTGTTATTGGATCTATTTTGTAATTATCATTTACATCCGTGGTATAACTTGGTTTTTTAAAAACTGGAATTGGATTCTTTTGTTCCCCCTTTTTTTCTGGACCATTGATGATGACTACTGTTTTGCCTGAACCTTTTGTTTTGTCGTAGAATGCTTCAATTGTCACAGTTATATAGTCCACATTGTCAAATGTTTCTTTAGGAAGAGCGTTTGTAGAAGACAGTACATTCGTAATTTTGTCCCAGCTAAAATTGTCTTTATAAGCTAAAACAAGAATTAAATATAATTTCAATTGTTTTTGTCACATAATTTGTTAGAGTTTTACATGTTTCAATTTCAACTTTAAGATTATCTTTTGTTTTCTCCTGGAATTCAATTGTTATTGGATCTATTTTGTAATTATCATTTACATCGGTTGTATAAATTGGTTTCTTAAAAACTGGAATTGGATTCTTTTGTTCCCCCTCTTTTTCTGGACCATTGATGATGACTACTGTTTTGCCTGAACCTTTTGTTTTGTCGTAGAATGCTTCAATTGTCACAGTTATATAGTCCACACTGTCAAATGTTTCTGTAGGAAGAGCGTTTGTAGAAGACAGTACATTCGTAATTTTGTCCCAGCTAAAATTGTCTTTATAAGCTAAAACAAGAATAAAATATAATTTCAATTGTTTTTGTCACATAATTTGTTAGAGTATTACCTGTTTCAATTTCAACTTTCAGATTATCTTTTGTTTTCTCCTGGAATTCAATTGTTATTGGATCTATTTTGTAATTATCATTTACATCGGTTGTATAAATTGGTTTCTTAAAAACTGGATTTGGATGCTTTTGTTCCCCCTCTTTTTCTGGACCATTGATGATGACTACTGTTTTGCCTGAACCTTTTGTTTTGTCGTAGAATGCTTCAATTGTCACAGTTATATAGTCCACACTGTCAAATGTTTTTTTAGGAAGAGCGTTTGTAGAAGACAGTACATTCGTAATTTTGTCCCAGCTAAAATTGTCTTTATAAGCTAAAACAAGAATTAAATATAATTTCAATTGTTTTTGTCACATAATTTGTTAGAGTTTTACATGTTTCAATTTCAACTTTAAGATTATCTTTTGTTTTCTCCTGGAATTCAATTGTTATTGGATCTATTTTGTAATTATCATTTACATCGGTTGTATAAATTGGTTTCTTAAAAACTGGAATTGGGTTCTTTTGTTCCCCCTCTTTTTCTGGACCATTGATGATGACTACTGTTTTGCCTGAACCTTTTGTTTTGTCGTAGAATGCTTCAATTGTCACAGTTATATAGTCCACACTGTCAAATGTTTCTTTAGGAAGAGCGTTTGTAGAAGACAGTACATTCGTAATTTTGTCCCAGCTAAAATTGTCTTTATAAGCTAAAACAAGAATTAAATATAATTTCAATTGTTTTTGTCACATAATTTGTTAGAGTATTACCTGTTTCAATTTCAACTTTCAGATTATCTTTTGTTGTCTCCTGGAATTCAATTGTTATTGGATCTATTTTGTAATTATCATTTACATCCGTGGTATAACTTGGTTTTTTAAAAACTGGAATTGGATTCTTTTGTTCCCCCTCTTTTTCTGGACCATTGATGATGACTACTGTTTTGCCTGAACCTTTTGTTTTGTCGTAGAATGCTTCAATTGTTACAGTTATATAGTCCACACTGTCAAATGTTTCTTTAGGAAGAGCGTTTGTAGAAGACAGTACATTCGTAATTTTGTCCCAGCTAAAATTGTCTTTATAAGCTAAAACAAGAATTAATTATAATTTCAATTGTTTTTGTCACATAATTTGTTAGAGTATTACCTGTTTCAATTTCAACTTTCAGATTATCTTTTGTTGTCTCCTGGAATTCAATTGTTATTGGATCTATTTTGTAATTATCATTTACATCCGTGGTATAACTTGGTTTTTTAAAAACTGGAATTGGATTCTTTTGTTCCCCTTCTTTTTCTGGACCATTGATGATGACTACTGTTTTGCCTGAACCTTTTGTTTTGTCGTAGAATGCTTCAATTGTCACAGTTATATAGTCCACACTGTCAAATGTTTCTTTAGGAAGAGCGTTTGTAGAAGACAGTACATTCGTAATTTTGTCCCAGCTAAAATTGTCTTTATAAGCTAAAACAAGAATTAAATATAATTTCAATTGTTTTTGTCACATAATTTGTTAGAGTTTTACATGTTTCAATTTCAACTTTAAGATTATCTTTTGTTTTCTCCTGGAATTCAATTGTTATTGGATCTATTTCGTAATTATCATTTACATCGGTTGTATAAATTGGTTTCTTAAAAACTGGAATTGGATTCTTTTGTTCCCCCTCTTTTTCTGGACCATTGATGATGACTACTGTTTTGCCTGAACCTTTTGTTTTGTCGTAGAATGCTTCAATTGTCACAGTTATATAGTCCACACTGTCAAATGTTTCTTTAGGAAGAGCGTTTGTAGAAGACAGTACATTCGTAATTTTGTCCCAACTAAAATTGTCTTTATAAGCTAAAACATGAATCACATATAATTTTAATTGTTTTTGTCACATAATTTGTTAGAGTTTTACATGGTTCAATTTCAACTTTAAGATTATCTTTTGTTTTCTCCTGGAATTCAATTGTTATTGGATCTATTTTGTAATTATCATTTACATCGGCGGTATAAATAGGTTTCTTATAAACTGGAATTGGATCTTGCACTGGACCATTAATGATGACTACTGTTTTGCTTGAACCCTTTGTTTTGTCGTAGAATGCTTCAATTGTTACAGTGATATAGTCCACACTGTCAAATGTGTCTTTAGGTAGTGCATTTGTAGATGAGAGTACATTCGTAGTTTTGTCCCAGATAAAGTTGTCTTGATAATCTAAGACAAGAATTAAATATAATTTCAATTGCTTTAGTGACACAATGTTTTACTACATTACCTGTTTCAACTTCAACATGTAGATTATTTTTTGTTGCATCCTGGAATTCAATTGTTATTGGATCTATTTTGTAATTATCATTTATATCAGTGGTATAACTTGGTTTCTTAAAAACTGGAATTGGATCTTGCACTGGACCATTGATGATGACTACTGTTTTGCCTGAACCCTTTGTTTTGTCGTAGAATGCTTCAATTGCTACAGTGATATAGTCCACACTGTCAAATGTTTCTTTAGGAAGAGCTTTTGTAGAAGACAGTAAATTCGTATTTTTGTCCCAGATAAAGTTGTCTTTATAAGCTAAGAAAAGGAACAGTATTATATTAATTGTTATTATGACACAAAAATATATTATAAGTAACCTGCTTCTACTAGAACTTTAAGATCATCTTTTGGCGGCTCCTGGAATTCAATTTTTATTGGATCTATATTATAATTGTCTTTTACTTGAGCTGTGTACAGTGGTTTCTGAAATGTTGGAATAGGCTCAACTAATTTTTTCGGTGAATTTATTATCACTATTGTTTTTCCAGGAGCTTTCGCAGTTTTATAAGTTGCTTCAATTGTAACTGCGATATGTTGTTTTTCATCAAATGCTGTTGTAGGAAGATTCTTTTCAAGTGTTAATTTTTTGTCTTTAAAACTGAAGTAGCCGTCAAAGTCTAAAATCATTCATATGTGTATTCAATATATTTAAATTAGTACATATAATGTAAATTGTACCTGAGTATACTGTATATTCTGCTTCATAAATTGTAGGTTCTAATTCAATGTTGTCATGCTGTAAACTATGTTCTGTTGCGTCGTTTTTATAAGTTGCTTCATATAATGGTTTCATAAATATTGGATTTGGTGCTACTGAATTTACTATATCTACATTTAATTTTATCGTTGTTGCATCTCCCTTTCCTTTAACATCCTATAAATTCATTTTATAAATTTAGAGATTAACACTGTATATAAAGAAATAACTATTAACTTACAACAACTTGAATTTCACAGCTTATGCTATTATGTAAATCAACGATTTTGTCTTTCGTTTTCAAATGTGTGCTATACATTTTTTTATCCTTTACGGTAGCATCAAAATCAAATAAATCACTACAGTCCCCGACAACATCGAAAACAAGTTTCATGTCTCCTAAATTTATATCTTTCGCTTTTATTGCAACGTTTTGAATAATAGTTTGTTCTGATATTGGCATTTTTAGATCAAATTCCAATTTATCTTTATTAATTTCGGGCTCGACAAATTTTGTTTGTTCAACATCAAAAGTTAACATCTGTAAATTACAATATCAATAGTATTAAAATAGAAATGAATAATTATTTTTTTCACGACCCTGCCAGAAAGGAATTTTTTTTTTCCACAGTTGAAAGGGGAAAGCGATACTTTAATTTCTAGGCAAGAAAACAACGATATGATATAGCATTAGTGACATCTAGATAACATCTGTTATCGGATCTAAATTTCTAATTTATTTCTGAAAATTTAACTTTCTATAGGGTTGTGAAAAAAATTATATGTATACCCCGAGAAGAAAGTGTCATTCTTTCCTCAGTGAAATTTTACGGTACCTTCGAGAAAAAATGTCTCCCTTTCTTCTCTTGATATACAAATAACCATTGAAACTAATTACGGCGTCTTTTGTTGAGCCGTCAGCACAGCTGAATTGAATTTTAACTCTTGTTCTGGACGTGTCTTCATTTTCTATGTAATTGTCAAATTCAGGTGTTACAGAAAATGTTAATTCTGTTTCATCCTTATTAATATCCCACGTGATGTACTTGAACTCAAGTTGTACACCTAAATTATAAATATTATGTAAAAACTAATTTTCATGATTTTCCTATCTGTCTGTAGTTTGCTTCATTCTTACTGTTAATATTTTGTACTGAGTATGTTTTAGTATTTCTACCAGCGTCGTTAACATCAAAAAGAAAATCCATATTTTCCCATTCTTTGTCACCTGGCATATCACAGTTTCCTATAATGTATTTTTTTATTACTAATAATTTTGTACTTAATTGATAATATGAGTTTGTTCATTGTCCATGTACTGTTAAAAGTGGCACTAATTTTTTTTTCTTAGTTTTAGTAATATGTTCAGTATTTTTTGTCAAGTGTATGCTTACAGAAATTATTATTAAATCTTTATTTAGAACACATCCTAACATTTTAGCTTACTGCTACATGTCGCCGCAAAAACCTGAATAAATCCATAATATCATATGGTGAAAAATATGTGTAACTCAGATTGAATATGGAATTTTTTATTATTTATAATAATTACAAATTAAATTGAGTAAACCAATTTATTCTTTGTAGGAATTTATATATTTATCTATGTTTTAAATTATATTTCGTGTAGTAAATTCTAAAATAATTATTTACGTACCTTCTGCATTACTTACAAGTAATGCAAATATTAGTAAAACGCCACACTTTAACCACATTTTGTATGGAAACTATTTACATAATTTTCGAAATATGCTAGTCCTTAAAATTCTCAATATATTCATGAACATAAATGCATACAATAGCAAGTATTTCGAATTGGAACACATCAAAATGCCTTATCACTTATCAGATAATTTTATCAGGGTGATTAAGTTCGATTTCATCAGTACTTGAACCTTAAATAACTTTATATGCGTACAGTTATTCACAGTTATGATGTCATTTTAAAAATAATTGTATTTATTGTATTTGTTTATCGATCAATTTAATTGTGATCTAAACAAATTATTATCTGACTAGCTATTGATAATATAAAACGAAAATAAATGCGTATTATAATTACATTTAGTTATGTATTTAGTGTCATACTTTTTGTTATCTCTTGGTAATTTCAGAGATATAATAATAAACTTTTTTTGGTAAAATGATAATAGTTAAAATTTCAATTACACACGCAAAATTTTTGCTAATATTTTCATGAAACGGATGTTGTATTTCTTGTCTAAATCCTTTAAGTTTCCATATCAATACTTTTGCTTGTAAGATAATATAGTTATTGTAAAACAACAATTAAATTCTTTGATATTAATCACCTCATTTTATTAATGTTTTATTATCAGATAAATATAATTTGTCACAATTTACAATATAACAGACATTCTACAGATAATAAATTTAGATAAGATATATTCTTATATTTCTATGTTATAAAGTTTCGAATATTTTACAAACTTTCCAGTTAATTTATAAAATATGCTCATGAAAAATTTAACACATTACTATAAACAATTACGTATCGTATATTTATCGCTTCGCAAACGGATCTAAAGTAAATTAGAGCAAAGTACTTCAAATCAAAATGGTAGGAAATTCAGTGAAATATTTTTTGTAAAGTAATTAAAAACCGTTTGACAATTAAAAATATTCAATTCCAAATGATTTAGAACAGGATTATTTGACGATATAGATTATAACGTTTGAACAAAATACTTAAAATTTTTAACGGTCAAATTTGAAGCTCATTTATCTCATAGCCAACAAATTCAAATCGTTCGGTTTGTTCAGAAAATGTTAAATTCAAGAAAGGATTATTTAAAAAAAATATATATATATATATAATTAGACTGATTAGTTTATATAATATCTAATTTATCCTATATTTAGTATAATTTTTCATTAGTTATTTATATAACTACGTATTAATGAATGCAATAGTTTCTTTCACGAATTTGAAGTTTTATATATTAATCAAAGAAGTGCGTGTTGTACATGTTATTTTTATATATTTGTGGAGATAAAAATTAAAAATTATATTGACAGATGTCAAAATTTCGATAGCATATTGTCCAATTATAAGTGATCCCTCAGGAGATAAATAAATGAAATAAAGTAAAATTGAACCAATGAGAATGTAGTTTCACGATTTTTTAAAAGTGTCACATTCTATACGATTTTTTGTCAGCGATGACTTTTATGATCAATGTGAAAAAAAAGCTGGGAATGAAAATTTCAGATCGGATATATGACACAATTTCGGATCAGAAATT
This sequence comes from Pterostichus niger, assembly GCA_947425015.1. NCBI lineage: Eukaryota > Metazoa > Arthropoda > Insecta > Coleoptera > Carabidae > Pterostichus > Pterostichus niger. The sequence goes on from OX380345.1 coordinate 26,006,346, forward strand.
CGGATCGGATGTTTTATCCGACTTTTGGTAAGGATATTCAATCCAAACTTAGGATCAGATATTTTATTATCCGAACTTCAGATCTAATGTTTTATCCGACAATTAGTTTCTATATTTTATCTGAACTTTGGATTGGGTCCGATTCAAAAGAGATCTAACACGATTTGATATGAAATTCGACTTCGGATCGAATCTGATCGGATCGGATTCGAATATTTTTGCCTCTAGCTGTTATACCCGATTACAACTAAATTTAGAATTTAACCGAATGTATGAATTAATAACAATATTATATTATTAAAAAAAAATTAATTAGTAATGTTGCCAAAGATTGTTAACAAAAATACTAAAGAAATATTTATTTTCTTACCGAATATTTGAATTCGCCATTGCTACATTTGAATTTCATTTTCATTGATTATTTTAAAAATTATCTGGATATCAGTGTTTATATTCTTCGGTTAAAATAAATTCTATCGTAGGGTCTTGAAATGTAATTCTTACATATTTCTCTGATTCAATGGAAACTTCTACAAATTTAGTTAGATATTACATTTAATTTTGTATTAAGTTGTTAAGTATTTAATTTTAATTAATTCAATCCTTCGAAATTTTTGTTAACATATTTTAATATTTCTCCGGTTTCCAATATCTCGTTATCATAATCAAACCTACATTCTCCTGAATAAAAACATTATTTTTAATTATTTAAAAAATATATGACAAATAGTTAGTTACCTGATGCGTTATCTCTAGGATTGTACAAAGTGTCTAAAATATCTGGTTTAATACAAATTAATTAAAATATTTGTTAAGTTCAAAATAATTATTTTATAATAATTACGTTCTATTAGAAAATGATTGAACTGGTATTAAAAATACTACCAGAAAGATAATAAAATTTGTAAATGGAACCATTTTTCATAATGTGCCAAATAAAGATTTAAAGGTATTTATATACTAACTGAAATTGATTTTTTGCAAGATAAAATATCTTGAATAAATATATAAATAAACAGTTTAACATAAAATTTGTATCAGTTCAGTTTGTACTTCCCTTGTAACTATATTTTAATTTGTATTTTTCCTTGTAGTTTATCTTGAAAATATCATAATATTTATAAACCGAATCCGGTAGACAATTAAAAACCCATTGGTTGAAAGACTAATATTATTTATTTTCTCTCAATTTAATTTTAATTGTTTTTGTGACACAATGGGTTCATTTCTATTTCTGGAGCATAGATAATGACTACTGCTTGTCTGCACGCTTTTGTTTTGTCATAGAATGCTTCAATTGTCACAGTGATATAGTCTATATTGTCAAATGTTTCTTCGGGAAGAACATTTGTAAATGATAGTATATTCGTATATCTATCCCATATAAAGTAGTCTTTATAATCTAAGACAAAAATTAAATATAATTTCAATTGTTTTGGTGACACAATGTGATGTAATATTACCTGTTTTAACTTCAACTTTAAGATTATCTTTTGTTGCCTGCTGCAATTCAATTGTTATTGGATCTATTGTATAAACTGGTTTCTTGGAAACTGGAATTGGCGTAGGATAAATATTTGTACGTACATTTGAATCGTAATGAACTGTTTACTTAACTCTGTCTCTAGGGGTTACGAGACTTATAACGTGCTAGCCCGTGTAAAATTTATAACGGGCTGTTGACATTGGTTATCATGACAACATATCTAATGTTAAACGTTTGACACTTAAATATTTTTTGGTTAAACAAAATCTGTCAGATTTTCAAAGTCTACCTTGATTGAACATTTTAGTTATTGCGTTTTACTATTGCAATTAATTTTATTAAATATACATATATTGCGATTCAAATGCACATAAAACATTGTACAATGCTCGACCGTTAACTGAAATTTACAGGCTCACACAGATAACAGGCGAGCGCCAGCCTGCTCGCCTGTTACCTTTCTATGCTCGCATGTAAATTTCCGTATAACGGTCTTGCAATGTAAATAACTATAACAACAATTAAAAATGTAGACAATTTACAGTTTTTAAACAGATACATAATTAATAAATTGTACTTTTAATAACATAATTAATACATAAAACTAATAACTAATCATGTGTGCATTATTAAGATGCGTGATTATTTTTTTGAATTATAGTTCAGATATTTCAATTTCTGTGACATTTGTATTAAACTTAACAACTGATTTTCTTCTATCTTGCTCCTCGTTCGAATCTGTGACTCTTATATCTATTTCTCCATATGATGTTTCATCTTTGTCACTATCTAATTCATCGTCATCATCAGCTAAATCTGTTAGTGTGAAGCCGACAGGTAATCCTGTTGGTCGTCTATCGTACACATTATTTGTTTCTATTTTACTGAAAATTTATTTAAATTTAACACTAAGCTTTTCGTAAACATAGTTTCTTTATCAGTTTAATAGTAAGTGGATAGGTATTCTTTTTATTATAATAATTTTTATGAAAATTGTTAGTTGTTTATAAGATATCAAATGAAAAAAAGTCTAATTTGTTTTCTGTTTTGAAACACTTTGTCCATGAGTCTAACACAATTGGATTCCGCATTTAATAAAAATACTTCCTTATTTTAAAAATATATAGATCTTCTAACACTATTTCTTATTTATATTTTCAAAATATTATTTGGATATACTTACGTTTCGACTGGAGTCAGACTCGAACGGACAGATTCGTTGTTCGTATGTTTTTCATATTTTATGGAACCACCAGGACTCAACCTTGGTCTAAAATAAAATATATTTTTTTAATTAGTACTGTTTAACAAATAATAATTAAGACCTCATTTAATTTGACTTATTTGTTTTTCTATGTATATTTATATACAGACTGTTTGAAAAAAAAATCATTTGGGAAAAAAGTTTATTATTGATCTGACAAAAAAAAATAGAATAGAAATAAAATCAATCATGAAATCATATTTATCACATACCGGATGATACATAATATTTTTAAAATTTACTGACAAAAGTAAAATATCCAAATTATTAGGGATTAACAAAAATTCTATTTGACATAATTGGTTGTTATCATCCCCTAAATAAATTTTTGAAATAAGAAAGCGGTCATGGAACGGTAGCCGAAAAATAAATGTAAAAAAATGTAATAAAAGACCCAATAATATTTTTGCAAAGGATTTAATAAAATGGTATTGAATATAGTCTTCAAAACCAATTTATTAATATCGTGTACTCGGTCTTTAAGGTACGTATTTATACTCTTAAAGTTCTTGTTTAAAGTCATAAAGTGATTGTGTTTAATGTTGAATGAAGTTTGTAATGTTAAAAAGTATCACATCAACGATTCCAATAGAGCTTAGTGAGATTAGTAGCAAACGTTTTCATAAATAATGATCTTGTTCATCGAACATAGAGACAGAATCACACTGATGTAACATCTGCATCGGCTTAGTTGTGAAACATCATACCTGAGGTAGAAAATGTATCCTGCTACAATGCCAATTAAGACAAGGGCTAACAAAACAGATAAAGTTGAAACTGCTGCTACCCATCCGGAATCATCTGAAGGCTCATCCGGGGCTACGTACTCTTTAACATCTACTGATTCTGCTAGTTTACTCTCTTCTATCAATCTATTTTGATAAATACATCAATTAGATAATGTGGTTTTAAACTAATTAAAATTCAAATAGATGATGGTCTTACTTTTTAAAGTCAGCGGCTGGTACAACTTTACCGTCATTTAAATTTAAAGCATACATCACAATTCTGAGTACTGGCATTTTATCATCTGCTCTGGTTTGTCTCAAACTTTTCTCTTCTTCGACTGATTCTGTCTTAGGCAGAGCTGTACTGGTTAAATATTTCACTTTTGTATTGGTTTCTTTGCCTAAATTTACAATTAAATCATCTAGTTCAGAATAAGCAATGTTGTTTACTGTTATGACTGAGATATGTTCTGCTTCCAATATTTTCACCTGAAAACAATTATTTTTAAGGTGATGTTTCTTATAATATTTCATATACTTACATAAATTTTTAATAGAGTTTTATGTCCTTCTGTTGCTCCGTCTCTATCTGTGGCAGTCACTGTAAAGTCTGTATCTGAGTCTAAGTTATCTCTTGGATAAATTATTCCATTTTCTGCATCAATGTTGAAGGTTTTGTCTACACTGTATTTAATTTTCGCATTTATGCCAATGTCTTCATCTGTAGCCTGCATCAAAAAGTTAAGTTAAATCTTATTTATTAGATTCTTGGACATAGTTTTGAAAGTAATTAAATAATTAGAACAAATATTTGAACGAGAAATTTGAATGGCGTTGATATTGAAACCTCAGACCTTTTGATATTTTTATCAACTTAGCTATAAGTTTTCTATTTTCTATCTTCTATCTACTTTCTCAGACGTTATTTAAATTTTTTCCATCAAATAATTAATATTTCTAAAATATAACTTACAGTAACTTGTACAAGATATGGTGGTGCAATGAATTCAGCAAGAGCCGGACTTGGATATCCAATTGTTAAAGGATTATTTTCAATGAATTTTGGTTCATTGTCGTTTTCATCTTCAATAGTTACAACTACATACATTATATCTCTGCTGTATGGAATTGTTTGAATATCTATACATTTCTGGTCATATGACTCAACATTAGGACTAGTTTGATATAACTCTATCATTGAAATACTGGACGATTTCTGCACAGATGTTCTGTGCGCTTCTAGTTTTGTTTTTACTTGAGATTTAAGCATATTTTTCAATTTGATATTCTCTCTGTCAATATTTTTCTTTAAGAATAATTCACCGTTGACGATTTCAAACCAATCATTCGAATCTGCGTCTGCTATTTTGAATTCGACTTTAGAAGATGCGCTTACAATTTTAGTTTGCTTTGAATTTTCTGGAACACTTTCAACAACTAAACTGTAATTGAATTCAGCGTCCTCATTGACTCTCTCTTCAATTACCAAAACTACCTGAAATTGTTAAAAATATATGAATTTATACTGTTGTTAATTACTTGAATTTTAATCTTACATCCATTGTATGTGAACTTGAGCTTTCTTTCCCTGTGGCACGAAGTGTAATTTGGAAGTAAGGCATATCTAATAAATTAGTTGTTACTTTTAATTGTCCATTGGTATTATATTCTAATTTATCTTTTATATCAGGTTCTAAAATCATAATGAAATAAGTGCTTAGTGCTTTTTTACAGTGTTGCATGGATTATAACAGATTTTCATCGAAAATCGAACAGAATCATACATACGTACATGTGACGTCATCTTAATATATTAGCGTAGGTAAACTTTATATGTATGTAAATACCTGTTTTCAGAATATCATATAAAACGATTTCATCAGATTCTGTTTCTGCTGTAAAGGTTCCAATTAGTCCAGTAAATGTATTTTCCTTGACAAAAACATCCAAATTTGTTTGGTACCATACTTTTGGTTTCGGAGCTGAAATGAAATAATTTCTATTAATCTTCTTTAATTTCTATTATCTAAATATTTAAATAATTAATATAATACTAACCTGCTTGTTTTGGCGAATCAATAATTACAACTGTCCTCCCGGATGGTTCTGATGTATCGTAAAATGCGCGAATTGTAACTGTAATATAATTAACATTCTCAAATGCATCTTTGGGAAGCTTATCTTTTAGTTCAAATTTATCATTCTCTAGTTTGAAGATATTCCTGTATTCTGAAAACAGAAATGTGTGAATGAATTAATTAAGAACACGCCAAAGTTATTATATAAATATTTACGTGGCTCAATTTCAAAATTTGGTTTAAGGATTGGAGATTTTAATTTGATAATAACAGGGTTCATAGAATCGTCGTTTTTATATTGAGTTCTATAAAAAGGATTTTCGAAAACTGGAATTTGTTTTTCGCCGTCATTGTCATCTTCTGGACCATTGATGATGACTACTGTTTTGCCTGAACCCTTTGTTTTGTCGTAGAATGCTTCAATTGTCACAGTTATATAGTCCACACTGTCGAATGTTTCTTTAGGTAGAGCGTTTGTAGATGACAGTACATTCGTATTTTTGTCCCAGCTAAAATTGTCTTGATAATCTAAGACAAGAATTAAATATAATTTAAATTGTTTTAGGGACACACTGTTTTACAATATTACCTGTTGCAACCTCAACATGTAGATTATCTTTTGTTGTGTCCTGGAATTCAATTGTTAATGGATCTATTTTGTAATTATCATTTACATCAGTGGTATAAATTGGTTTCTTAAAAACTGGAATTGGATTTTTTTGTTCCCCGTCTTTTTCTGGACTATTCATGATGACTACTGTTTTGCCTGAACCTTTTGTTTTGTCGTAGAATGCTTCAATTGTCACGGTTATATAGTCCACTTTGTCAAATATTTCTTTAGGAAGAGCTTTTGTAGAAGACAGTAAATTCGTATTTTTGTCCCAGATAAAGTTGTCTTTATAAGCTAAAACAAAAATTAAATATAATTTTAATTGTTTTTGTAACCTAATTTGTTAGAGTATTACTTGTTTCAATTTCAACTTTAAGATTATCTTTTGTTGTCTCCTGGAATTCAATTGTTATTGGATCTATTTTGTAATTATCATTTACATCAGTGGTATAAATTGGTTTCTTAAAAACTGGAATAGGATTCTTTTGTTCCTCGTCTTTTTCTGGACCATTCATGATGACTACTGTTTTGCCTGAACCTTTTGTTTTGTCGTAGAATGCTTCAATTGTCACAGTTATATAGTCCACTTTGTCAAATGTTTCTTTAGGAAGAGCTTTTGTAGAAGACAGTACATTCGTATTTTTGTCCCAGATAAAATTGTCTTTATAAGCTAAAACAAGAATTAAATATAATTTGAATTGTTTTTGTCACATAATTTGTTAGAGTATTACCTGTTTCAATTTCAACTTTAAGATTATCTTTTGTTGCATCCTGGAATTCAATTGTTATTGGATCAATTTTGTAATTATCATTTACATCAGTGGTATAAATTGGTTTCTTAAAAACTGGAATAGGATTCTTTTGTTCCTCGTCTTTTTCTGGACCATTCATGATGACTACTGTTTTGCCTGAACCTTTTGTTTTGTCGTAGAATGCTTCAATTGTCACAGTTATATAGTCCACTTTGTCAAATGTTTCTTTAGGTAGAGCTTTTGTAGAAGACAGTAAATTCGTATTTTTGTCCCAGATAAAGTTGTCTTTATAATCTAAGAAAAAGAAAAGTATTATATAAATTGTATTTAAGACACAAAAATATATTGTAATATTACTTAGCTCTACTAGAACTTTAAGATCATCTTTTGGTGGCTCCTGGAATTCAATTTTTATTGGATCTATATTATAATTGTCTTTTACTTGAGCTGTGTACAGTGGTTTCTGAAATGTTGGAATAGACTCAATTATTTTTTTCGGTGAATTTATTATCACTATTGTTTTTCCAGGAGCTTTTGCAGTTTTATAAGTTGCTTCAATTGTAACTGCGATATGTTGTTTTTCATCAAATGCTGTTGTAGGAAGATTCTTTTCAAGTGTTAATTTTTTGTCTTTAAAACTGAAGTAGCCGTCAAAGTCTAAAATCATTCATATGTGTATTTAATATATTTAATTTTATTCATAATGCAAATTGTACCTGAGTATACTGTATATTCTGCTTCATAAATTGTAGGTTCTAATTCAATGTTGTCATGCTGTAAACTATGTTCTGTTGCGTCGTTTTTATAAGTTGCTTCATATAATGGTTTCATAAATATTGGATTTGGTGCTACTGAATTTACTATATCTACATTTAATTTTATCGTTGTTGCATCTCCCTTACCTTTAACATCCTATAAATTCATATTATAATTTTTCAGAATAACACTGTATATAAAGAAATAACTATTAACTTACAACAACTTGAATTTCACAGCTTATGCTATTATGTAAATCAACTCTTTTGTCTTTCGTTTTCAAATGTGTGCTATACATTTTTTTATCCTTTGTGGTAGCATCAAATTCAAATAAATCACTACAGTCCCCGACAACATCAAAAACAAGTTTCATGTCTCCTAAATTTATATCTTTCGCTTTTATTGCAACGTTTTGAATAATAGTTTGTTCTGATATTGGCATTTTTAGATCAAATTCCAATTTATCTTTATTAATTTCGGGCTCGAAAAAGTTTGTTTGTTCAACATCAAAAGTTAACATCTGTAAATTACAATATCAATATTATTAAAATGGAAATGAGTAATTAATTTTTTTCACGACCCTGCCAGAAAGGAAAATTTGATTTGCACAGTTGAAAGGAGAAAGCGATACTTTTAGTTTCTAGGCAAGAAAACAACGGTATGATATAGCATTAGTGACATCTATTTAGATAATCTAAATTTCTAATTCTAATTTCTAATAGGGTTGTGAAAATAATTATATGTATACCCCGAGAAGAAAGTGTCATTCTTTCCTCAGTGCTTTATATTCCTCACCTTCGACCCGAGAAATTTTACGGTACCTTCGAGAAAAAAAATGTTTCACTTTCTTCCCGTGATACACAAATAACCATTGAATCTAATTACGGCGTCTTTTGTTGACCCGTCAGCACAGCTGAATTGTATTTTAACTCTTGTTCTGGACGTGTCTTCATTTTCAATGTAATTGGCAAATTCAGGTGTTACAGAAAATGTTAATTTTGTTTTTTCCTTATTAATATCCCACGTGATGTACTTGAACTCAAGTTGTACACCTAAATTATAAATATTATGTAAAAACTAATTTTCATGATTTTCCTATCTGTCTGTAGTTTGCTTCATTCTTACTGTTAATATTTTGTACTGGGTATGTTTTAGTATTTCTACCAGCGTCGTTAACATCAAAAAGAAAATCCATATTTTCCCATTCTTTGTCACCTGGCATATCACAGTTTCCTATAAAGTATTTTTTGTTACAAATAGTTCAGTACTGAATTGATAATATGAGTTTGTTACGGTTAAAAGTGGCTGTAATTTTTTTACTCTACTTTTAGTAATATGAAATTATGTTTTATCAAGCTTTTACTTACAGAAATTGTTATTAAATCTTTATTTATAACACATCCTAACATTTTAACTTACTGTTACATGTCGACGCAAAAACCTGAATAAATCTATAATATCATATGGTGAAAAATGTGTGTATATTATTTATAATAATTACTAATTAAATTGAGTAAACCAATTTATTCTTTGTGGAAATTTATATATTTATCTATGTTTTAAATTATATTTCGTGTAGTAAATTCTAAAATAATTATTTACGTACCTTCTGCATTACTTGCAAGTAATGCAAATATTAGTAAAACGCCACAGTTTAACCACATTTTGTATGGAAACTATTTACATAATTTTCAAAATATGCTTGTCCTTAAAATTCTCAATATATCCATGAACATAAATACATACAATAGCAAGTATTTCGAATTGGAACACATCATAATGCCTTATCACTTATCAGATAATTTTATCAGGGTGATTAAGTTCGATCACATCAGTAACTTTATAGGTGTACAGTTATTCACAATTATGATGCATTTTTAATATTTGTTGTATTTGTTTATCTATCAATTTCTTTGTGATCTAAGCCATTTTTTATCTATTTACCTATTGATAATATAAAAAGGGATTAAATACGTATTATAATTACATTTATTTATACATTTAGCGCCATAGTTTTTGTTATCTCTAAGTTACTTCAGGAACATAATAATAAGAAATAAAATGATAATAGTTAAATTTTCAATTACATATGCAAAATTTAATGCACATATTTATGGGGTAGGTGACTCAGTGGTATCGAGTCGACGTATGGATCTTGAGAACCCTAGTTCGATCCGCACAGCCGACAAACAATTTTCACCAATTTAAATCTACCCCTGTAGCTCTCTTCCACTAACATCTTTGGGGGCTGTGATTAATGGCTGATAACCGCACTTCACGCGAAGACATATATCTAGGGTTGTGCCGTGGTCAATTGGCCGGTCAATTGAATGGTCGATTGACTAAAAATATTTGACAGCCAAATAAAACGGTCAAATAATCTAAATGACATCTGTTGTTCAATAGAAATAGCTACTTACTATTATTACATGAATATATCTAGTTTGGTAGTCTGGGTTCTGGAGAATTTGCTTACTTTACTTTACAAATAAAATAAATACATATTATTTCACTTCATTACGTCTTTTACTTTATTTTCCCCTTTATTTTGAATTTGATGTGGTTTTGTTTATTAATTGTTGTTGGTTTTTCATTTTCAGTAATATTGGATGTAGTAAACAGTACTATATAAATAAATTACAATTTTAATTGTGATTTTTATTAAATGTTTCTTGGTCAATTGACCGGTCAAATAGTCGGTCAATTGACCGAAAAATATTTGACTGGTCAAATACACAACCCTACATATATCATTTACCGAGATCTGCTACGGCAGAGTGTCACACCCAGTAATGTGTATAAGGCGTGTTGATATATTTATTTTATTCATATTTTCAAGAAACGGATATTGTATTTCTTGTCTAAAATCTTTAAATTCGCATATCAATCCTTTTGTTTAAAAGATAAAATAGGTATTGTAAAACAACAAATAAATTCTTTGATATTAATCACGACAATTTTTTAACGTTTTATTATCAGATAAATATAATTTGTCACAATTTACAATATAACAGACATTCTACAGATAATTAATTTAGATAAGATATATTCTTATATTTCTATTTCTATATTATAAAATTTCGAATATCTTATAAACTTTCCAGTTAATTTATAAAATATCCTCATGAAAAACTGAACACATTACTATAAATAGTTACGTATCATATATTTATCGCTCTCAAATGAATCTAAATTAAATTAGAGCAAAGTATTTCAAATAAAAGTGGTAGGTAATGCAGTGAAATATTTTTTTGGAATGTAATTAAATACCGTTTGATAATTAAAAATATTCGATGTCAAATGGTCAGGAACAGGATAGTTTGAAAATATTATAACGTTTGAACAAAATACTTCAAAAATTTTAACGGCCAAATTTTAAGCTCATTTATCTCATGGCCAACAATTTCAAATCATTCGGTTTGTTCAGAAAATGTTAAATTCAAGAAAGAATTATTTTTTTAAAAATCGTTGATTAGGCTGAATAGTTTATATAATATCTAATTTATTCTTTAAGTATATTTTTTTCATTAGTTATTTATATAACAACGTATTAATGAAAGAAATATTTTCTTTCACGAATTTGAAATTTTATGTATTACTCAAATGAGTAGAAAAAAGATGCTTTCATTACATGTTGTACATGTAATTTGTACATATTTGTATTAAATTGATTTAATGGAGATAAAAATTAAAAATTATTTTGACAGACGTCAAAATTTCGATATCATGTTGTTCAATTTTAAATGATCCCAAAGAGATAAATAAATGAAAATAGTGAAATAAAGTAAAATTAATCCAATTAAAATGTAGTATGTACTTTTAATTATTACTTTAATTTATGTCACAATATTTTAAAAGTGTCACATTCTATACGATTTTTTGTCGGCGACGACTTTCATGATCAATGTGAAAAGAAAATTATTTATCAATTTGTCACTTTTATAATATAAACTGACTTTGATTCAGTTTCAATTTTATACGTTTTAGTTGAATTATTTTCATTTCCCTTTTTCTCAATTTTAAGATTTACATAACTTGATGTACTCAAAGGACGCATCGCTGTATTCTAAAATAATTTAAGAAATAAATATTTAGTTTTAAATCTGATATATACATTTCTTACCGTAGCCATTATATTAAAACTGATATCATCTTTCAAGTCAATATGTTTCCTCGTTTTTAACTTTGTCATATAAATCTTATTTAATATTACCGTCGCTGGAATAAATTCAAACAGTTCGTTATACTCTCCAAGAACTTGAAAAACTATATTTTTTTTGTCCTTGTCAGAATCTTCAACTATAACAGTTGTAGCGTTTATGATTGTATTTGCTTCTAAAGGCATTGACAAATTAAATTCAAAGTATGGCTGTAGAAATTTCGGCGGTTTCTTTATTTCAGGATCAGATGTAGTTGAGGCTGTAGATGAATTCGTGTTTATAGATGATGGTGGGAAAGAAGTTGTGTATATTGTTGTATAATTAATATAGTCGTCATTTATTAAAACGAATCTCTGAAATAATCAACAAATTATTAATAGCCTGTTTCATCAACAAAACTTAAATTTTAAGTGTATCTAAATAGACAAAACTAAATCGAATATTACGATTATTTTTTGTTAATTTAAATCAAATTTAAAATTTAACTTTACCCTTTATGTGGTGCGACAGTTTTTTGTAAATGATGTTACTGTTGGCCATAGAGGCAATTTTAATGTGAATTAGTTTATCGACTGTGGAAATCGAACTCGGTTCCTCAAATTCTAAATGTTTTTATTCAAACAATCAATTTTTATATTGTGTTAGGTCAGTGGTTTCGCTATGAACTGTGGATTTGAGAATTCGGGTTCGATTTCCACAGCAGACAAACAATTTTCACCACATTAAAAAAAATACCACTGCGGTTTTCCTTTCATTAAATTCTTTGAGGGCCGTGATTTTGCACTTCACGAGCATACATTTATCATTTATCGACATCTGCTACGGCAGAGTGCTTTCACTCAGTAATGGGTAAAAGAAGTGATAATAATTTTTTGCGAAGCTCGTTTAAAGATTCATACACGTACTATTAACTGAAGCTCTTATGCTGATATTCAATCTGATCCGAAGCGACATCCGATCTTTCCTTGATTTGATCTGTTTTTCTTATTTATATATAATATATATACAGGGTGTTTCACAACTTAGAGCAAAAAATTAAAGGGTATATTCTGTACGACGTGCTGATCATGAAACAAAAAGATTTTTTTTTTAAATCGCAAAACTATTTTCCATGTTTCCCAGTCCAAAATTTTTCGTTGCCACTGCCACTGGGTGGATGATTATGTTAAAGTTATTAATTAAATAAAATTCTATTATAAATAACTGCTAATAATTGAATTGTGTAATTATTCTTTCGTACTTGATACCTACTTCATTGTTTGTGTTTAATAGGAAAGCGAATCCAGTGCAGTACTACAAAAAATGTTTTAGGTTAACAACCAGAGATGTGCATCTACGTGTAATCTTTAATTGTCGACATCTACACGTAGACAATACGTCGACAATTCTAGCAACGTAGACAAAGTAAACAATGTAGATAATGCATCTGACAGTTGTAAAATTCAACATAACCTAAATTTATTCCTTTGTAACTATTACATGTATTCGTATTCGTGAGCTCGGGTCATTATCGGTCTTTATATAATAGAACTAATAAAGCAAGTGCTGGTACATTACTAGACGAATGTCTGTCTTGGGTCTTGAGCGAACTGTCATATTTTTAAAATCGATCAACGCGCCATCTTACCAGACGGAGTTTTCTTTGGCGCTATTTTTAACAGTAACCAGTTGACTAATTTTGAAGGATTTGCCCTGCACTACTAATTTTTTTCATGTAATCCCTAGAATAAAAATAAAAATCTCTACCAACATTTAAAATTCCCTAGTTCTAGGGATAAAATTTTAATATGATTTAAGTGAACACAGGTGTTTTCATTGTCTACATAGTCTACATTGTATACATGAAAAATGATGACGTAGACTACATGATTGTTTACACGTAGAGAATTGCGTAGATTACTTGCAGTAGACTACACGCACATCCCTGTTAACAACCCTTAATTTTTCGAATTCAAAAAAAATTCTTTTTGTTTCATGATCAGCACGTCGTACAGAATATACCCTTTAATTTTTGGCTCTAAGTTGTGAAACATCCTGTATATATATATATATTTAATAATAATTGTAACATTGTATATGGTCGAATCGAGTATCGTGTGTCAGGATGAGAATGTTGACTGGTTCGTGCTACCCCATTTAATGGGATATAGCGTGATGTTATGTATGTATGTATGTATGTATATTTGAAAGAAAAATCATTGTTACAGATGAACTTAAACTTAAAACTAAAAAGAGGCATTTTTATTGTTGCGTTATTTAATGATTTTGTATCATAGAACGTAACTCTTATATATTTACATAGCGTTATTATTTCTATAGACTGGAATTGAAATTTATATGTTTTTTTTTTACCTAAAGTGTGTATACTTAAAAGATGTGAAAGAAAATTTCAGATCGAATATTTAATCCGAATTTTGAAACAGAAATGTTTTTCCAAACTTCAGATTGAATGTTTTATCTGACTTTCAATTCAAATATTTAATCTGAACTTTAAATTGGGTTCGAGAGTTTTAATACGATCTGATATGAAATTCTATTTCGGATCGGATTTGGATACATTTGCCGACCTCTACCTGTTTTATTCAATTTTTACTGAATTTATAATTTAACCGAATGAATTAATTCATGACAATGTTATATAATTTTGGAAAAAGAATAATTAGTAATATTAAACTCATATATTTTTTCTTACCAAATATTTGAATTCGCCGTTGCCACATTTGAATTTCATTTTCACTGAATATTTTTTAAAATTATTTGCATATAAGTTCTTATATTCTTCGGTTAAAATAAATTCTATTGTAGGGTCTTGAAATGTAATTCTTACATATTTCTCTGATTCAATGGAAACTTCTACAAATTTAGTTAGATATTACATTTAATTTTATATTAATATTTTGATCTTACTTGTTACGTATTTAGTTTTAATTGATTCAATCCGTCCTTCGGAATGTTTGTCAACATATTTTAATATTTCTCCGGTTTCCAATATCTCGTTATCATAATCAAACCTACATTCTCCTAAATAAAAACATTATTTTTAATTATTTAATAAAATTATGTCAAATAGTTAGTTACCTGATGCGTCATCTCTAGGATTGTACAAAGTGTCTAAAATATCAGAATTAAAAAAATATATTAAAATAATTGTTTAATTCAAAATAATTATTTTATAATAATTACTTACTATTAGAAAATGATTGAACTGGTATTAAAAATACTACCAGAAAGATAATAAAATTTCTAAAAGGAACCATTTTTCAAAATGTGACAAATAAAGATTTAAAGGTATTTTATATACTAACTATAAATGGTTTTTGGCAAGATACAATATCTTGAATAAATATTGATTCTAAATTTCATAATTGGTTTTTTTATGCCTGCACCATAAATGTTTAAAGAAGAGTATAGTTATTTAAACATTGATAATAAGTTTCAAGAAACTGTTTCATGTTTGAGTTGCACTTAAAATTTTAATCATTTACAAAACTTTAATGGATTATATAATTTTGATATACCTACTGATTGATTATACAACAAAAAGTGTTTTTTTTAATTCCCAAAAATAAATGGCCTTTATTTAAAGTGTATATTTTTAGTGCCACTGACCGAGAAAGCAAAGTCATTCATCTGATTGAATTGAATATTGTATTATTTATAATTATTAAAAAAATTAAATAAATAAATGTATCATCACGCCTTTTGCCTATTACTGGGCGTGACACTCTGTCTCGAGAAGTAATATATTTATGTGCGTGAAGTGCAGTTACCACCCGTCGAATCACGGCCCCTAAATATATTAGTAGCAGGAGTGGTTTTAATGTGATGAAGATTGTTTGTCGGAAATTGAATCTGGGTTCCCAAATCCACAGGCCGACTCGAAACCACTGAGCCATCTACCCCATTTATAACATAGTTATTAATATAAAATAAAAATGTACTCTTCAAATAAAGGGCACTTATTTTGTGAATTTCAAAAAATAATCTTTTTGTTCTATAATCTGTATATTAAATTATATATATTCGTGCATAGGTATAGAAACGCTCTATATATTCATTATACAATATAATTATTGTTGCACTTACCAAAAGATTTTGAACGTTTCTTCAAATTTGCTTTAATATTTATATAAGTTGTAGCCATTTTTGAAGGGTTGTCTTCATCCTTAAAAATAGTTTAATTAAATACTTATAGTATTTGCAACTTACTGAGCTAAATATTCTACCATTTTTATTTAATGCATTTTTCTCTAAAATAACTTAACTCTCTGATAGTAGAAACTATACAATTGCAAATTTTGAAAATAATTTAATAATAATATTCGTGCAAAATAATACTTACATAAACAGATATTGCAAATGCTAAATTATCCCGAAGTGTTAGAGGCTGTTTGGCTTTGAGTTTTGTGGAAAAAATTCCATTATTTTCAGTAGTTGGTGTTAATTCAAAATAAGGACTGTCAGATCGAAAAATTAATTTTGATTTCGTTGTTAAATCAGAATGTCTTGCAGATATGAATGAATTAGAAATGACATTGTACTGTTTTAGCGGTTCTGTTAAATATATTTCATATGGTGCGCCCTGAAATTGTACTGTATCTAGTGTACAAAAATACAATCAATAATATTAGTACAAACAACAAAATAATATTAAATATAGAATACTAACCTTGAGCTTCTGTTCGCAGAAAAATGAAAGATAATCCAAAAAATATGAAGACATGACACAATCCAGCCATTATTAGTAATAAATTGTCTGTAATACCTATGAACTGAAATTGTTCTTCAATTTCAAAGAACTATAGAGTTATAAATATTATATATTTTACTATAGATAGAGTATCATTGGTAAATATTATTTAATTATAAAACTAAAGTAATTTTATTTAAACAGTGATTACAATTTTTATCTTATAGCTTAGAATAATATTGACAATATATTAATTGATTAGTTTTAAAATAAATCAAATATATTTTTAATGAAAAAATTCATATACATAAAGTCATTAGTAATGTTACAAAATACTTTCAAAATCTAAGGCCCCATACTGGGTTTTCTACTTTTGTATTATGGTTGTAAATATTTTGACAGTTTAACATAAAATTTGTTATGGTAAATTAACATTTGTATATCAGTTCAATTTGTACTTTTAATTTGTATTCTTCCTTGAAGTTTATCCTGAAAATGGTTTGATATTGACAAACCAAAACCGGTCGACAATGAAAAAATCGTTGGTTGAAAGACTACTTTCATTTATTTTCTCTTAATTATATTTTAATTGTTATTGTGACGCAATATATTAACTATTTCTGGAGCATTAATGATGACTACAGTTTTGTCTGAACCCTTTGTTTTCTCATAGAATGCTTCAATTGTTACGGTGATATAGTCCACACTGTCAAATGTTGCTCTAGGAAGAGCATTTGCAGAATAGAGCGCTTTCGTATTTCTATCCCAGATAAAGTATTCTTTATAATCTAAGACAAAAATTATATATAATTCCAATTGTTTTTGTGACACACAGTGTTACAATATTACCTGTTTCAACTTCAACATGAAGATTATCTTTTGTTTCCTCCTGGAATTCAATTGTTATTGGATCTATTGTGTAGTCATCATATACATAGGTTGTATAAATAGGTTTCTTAAACACTGGAATTGGATCTTGAACTGGAGCATTGATGATGACTACTGTTTTGTCTGAACCATTTGTTTCATTATAGAATGCTTCAATTGTCACAGTGATATAGTCCACACTGTCAAATGTTGCTCTAGGAAAAGCATTTGCAGAATAGAGCGTTTTCATATTTCCATCCCAGATAAAGTATTCTTTATAATCTAAGACAAAAATTATATATAAATCCAATTGTTTTTGTGACACACGGTGTTACAATATTACCTGGTTCAACTTCAACATGAAGATTATCTTTTGTTTTCTCCTGGAAGTCAATTGTTATTGGATCTATTGTGTAGTCATCATATACATAGGTTGTATAAATTGATTTCTTAAAAACTGGAATTGGATCTTGAACTGGAGCATTGATGATGACTACTGTTTTGTCTGAACCATTTGTTTTATTATAGAATGCTTCAATTGTCACAGTTATATAATCCACACTGTCAAATATTTCTGTAGGAAGAGCATTTGCAGAATAGAGCACATTCGTATTTCTATTCCAGATGAAGTATTTTTCATAATCTAATACAAAAATAAAATATAATTCTAATTGTTTTTGCGACACAACGTGTTATAATATTACCTGTTTCAATTTCAACATGAAGATTATCATTTGTTTCCTCCTGGAATTCAATTGTTATTGGATCTATTTTGTAATCATCATATACATAGGTTGTATAAATTGGGTTCTTAAAAACTGGAATTAGATCTTCACATTTATTTTCTGGACCATTGATGATGATTACTGTTTTGCTTGAACCGTTTGTATTGTCGTTGAATGCTTCAATTGTCACAGTTATATAGTCCACTTGGTCAAATGTTTCTTCAGGAAGAGCATTTGAAGATGAGAGTACATTCGTGTTTTTGTCCCAGATAAAGTTGTCTTTATAATCTAAGAGAAAGAAACATGTTATATAAATTGTTCTTATGACACTAAAATACATTATAATATTACCCGGTTCAACTAGAATTTTAAGATCATCTTTTGGTGGTTCCTTGAATTCAATTTTTATTGGATCTATAGTATAATTGTCATTTACTTGAGCTGTGTACAGTGCTTCCTGAAAAGTTGGGATCGGCTCAACTAATTTTTTCGGTGAATTTATTATCACTATTGTTTTTCCAGGAGCTTTTGCAGTTTTATAAGTTGCTTCAATTGTAACCGCGATATGTTGTTTTTCATCAAATGCTGTTGTAGGAAGATTCTTTTCAAGTGTTAATTTTTTGTCTTTAAAACTGAAGTAGCCGTCAAAGTCTAAAATCATTCATATGTGTATTCAATATATTTAAATTAGTACATATAATGTAAATTGTACCTGAGTATACTGTATATTCTGCTTCATAAATTGTAGGTTCTAATTCAATGTTGTCATGCTGTAAACTATGTTCTGTTGCGTCGTTTTTATAAGTTGCTTCATATAATGGTTTCATAAATATTGGATTTGGTGCTACTGAATCTACATTTAATTTTATCGTTGTTGCATCTCCCTTTCCTTTAACATCCTATAAATTCATATTATAAGTTTTCAGAATAACACTGTATATAAAGAAATAACTATTAACTTACAACAACTTGAATTTCACAGCTTATGCTATAATGAAAATCAACGCTTTTGTCTTTCGTTTTCAAATGTGTGCTATACATTTTTGTATCCTTTACAGTAGCATCAAATTCAAATAAATCACTACAGTCCCCGACAACATCGAAAACAAGTTTCATGTCTCCTAAATTTCTATCTTTCGCTTTTATTGCAACGTTTTGAATAATAGTTTGTTCTGATATTGGCATTTTTAGATCAAATTCCAATTTATCTTTATTAATTTCGGGCACGAAAAAGTTTGTTTGTTCAACATCAAAAGTTAACTCCTGTAAATTACAATATCAATAGTATTAAAATGGAAATGAGTAACTAATTTTTTTCATGACCCTGCCAGAAAGTAAAATTTTCTTTCCTCAATTGAGAGACGAAAGTGATACTTTTCATTTATAGGAAAGAAAACAACGGTATGCTATAGCATTAGTGACATCTAGATAACATCTGTTATCGTATCTAAATTTCTAATTTATTTCTGAGAATTTAACTTTCTAATAGGGTTGTGAAAAAAGTTATATGTATACCCCGAGAAGAAAGTGTCATTCTTTCCTCAGTGCTTTATATCACTCACCTTCGACCCGAGACATTTTACGATACCTTCGAGATAAAAATGTCTCACTTTCTTCTCTTGATATACAAATAACCATTGAAACTAATTACGGCGTCTTTTGTTGAGCCGTCAGCACAGCTGAATTGAATTTTAACTCTTGTTCTGGACGTGTCTTCATTTTCAATGTAATTGTCAAATTCAGGTGTTACAGAAAATGTTAATTTTGTTTTTTCCTTATTAATATTCCACGTGATATACTTGAACTCAAGTTGTACACCTAAATTATAAATATTATGTAAAAACTAATTTTCATGATTTTCCTATCTGTCTGTAGTTTGCTTCATTCTTACTTTTAATATTTTGTACTGCGTATGTTTTAGTATTTCTACCAGCGTCGTTAACATCAAAAAGAAAATCCCTATTTTCCCATTCTTTGTCACCTGGCATATCACAATTTCCTATAAAGTATTTTTTGTTACAAATAGTTCAGTACTGAATTGATAATATGAATTTGTTCATTGTCCATTTACGGTTAAAAATGGCTGTAATTTTTTGACGCTAGTTTTAGTAATATACAGAAATTGTTATTAAATCGTTATTTATAGCACATCCTAACATTTTAATTTACTGTTACATATCGGCGCAAAAACCTGAATAAATTTATAATACCATATGGTGAAAAATATGTGTATATTATTTACAATAATTACAAATTAAATTGAGTAAACTACATAATTCTTTGTGGGAATTTATATATTTATCTAATTATCTATTATCTAAAATAATTATTTACGTACCTTCTGCATTACTTGCAAGTAATGCAAATATTAGTAAAACACTACACTTTAACCACATTTTGGATGGAAACTATTTACATAATTTTCAAAATATGCTAGATTTTAAAATTCACAATATATTCATGAATATAAATGGATACAGTAGTTTATATCTCGAATTGGATTATGATACCTTATCACTTATTAGATAAATTTATCAGGATGATATAGAGTATGTAGATAGTTTACTGGAATCACGTCGGCCTGTGGATTTCAGATTTCGCGTTCGATTCTTACAGCAGACAAGCTTTACTCCACATTGTGGCTCTCCCACCACAAACATCTTTAGTGCCCGTGATTTGACAATCGCATTTCACGCACAAAATGTATCATTTACCGAGATCTGCTTCTGCAGAGTGCCACAACTGGACATTTTTTTATTGAGCCGGATGAGCGGATCTCGATGGCGAAAAAGATCCGACTCACTGATACGCCTCTTTGAAACTTGGCACAATATACTAGGTTCAGCCATTTAATAAATAATATTACTTATTAAATGGTTCAGCGGAAGAATTGAGCCGGTCGGCTCTCGGCTTCCCAACTCGGATGCACAAACCGTATTGTGAATGAATGACTCAAACGATAGAATGCATTAGCTCTGTTACATTCGTTAATTAATATTTTATTTGTTATTGCAACTAAAGTTAAATAAGAAGTAAAGTGTGATTATTGTTCCTAAATTCTAAGTGTTAAAGTCAGAGCAACAGAAAACCTTAATAGACATTTTAAAACAAAACATTTTACTTTATACAACTTGCAAAATAGAAAATTTAAAAATTCTGCAAAATTTATTTTGACAGAGATACTTATAGTTAACAATTTACAATCTGTGATAATTTTTAACAGTGCCAATCGCTATGTGGTATTCTTTAGTCATATCGGATCCCTTCATATATTATTGGAAATTGACCAAGTTTTACAGTATACTCGAAGAATCTAATAATCAGTCACTAAGACACAACCGGAATCTTTTTCATTTAGTGATCCGATTCACTTCGTTCACGGTACTGAACCAGCTCAGTTGAATGGATCGGTCACGAACTATTTATCTCTACCCACAACCAATAATGGATAAAAATGCGTGATGATATATTTATATTTTTTATTATTTATTAAGTTTTTAATTATCAGTATTGAACCTTGTATAATTTTATTCTCAATTATGATCTTGGTAATTTAAACGACATAGTGACAAACATTTATTGTTAAAATGATAATTATTTTATTTTGCATAAAAACAATTTAGCATCAGTAGATATTCATTAGATATAGTTTTTAATACTGAACATTTTGTATATTTACACTTTTGGTCTAATTTAATTAGGGAAGCATCATTCATCATATAAAAAAATACCATTGTATTCCCTATGTTACATATTTCAATTCTACACTCGATATATATTATTGTATTCTGTACGACAAAAACTTAATTCCATTTTCAGTGCAGGATCCAAAATAACTAAGCCGCAATGTGGTATTTCAGACATTTTTAACTTTAATTACACATCCCCAAATATTCTACAGCTAGATTTAAATCTTCTTTTTCGTACTATGCCCCCTATTTGTATAACAATTTGTCACATGAATTAAAAAGTCTAAATCTGCTATCATTCAAACGGACCCTGAGAAACATACTATTCAATGATCAGCTGTAACTCTTCATGTATTCAATTGTAATTTAATTTTCACACACCTTATACGATGTAAATATGTATTAATATCTTTGTAAATATTTACGTTATACATGTTAAACTTTATTTTTGTAATTTGTGTAACAGTTTTACTTATGTAATCAACTGTATCAATGGTTAAGTGGTAGAACAGCGCAAGCTGAACTTCGCCATTGTGAAATAAAAAGAAATTTATTATTATTATTATTATTATTATTATTAAAGAGATTCAATTTCGAGATATTAGAATTTGTCCCAAAGATCCTGTTGTTTTTTAAGTCCTGCTAAACAAAATCACGTCAATCCTAGAAGGATTTGCACTAATCAAAGACTATTATGAATGCCAAACACTTCTTTTCAAATTGTTTTTGATGTTACTGATGAATCTCAAGTCATTATAGAGAAATTTCTGCGACATTTGTATCAATGTTTACAACTAATTTACTTTTTTATCAGCTAAATCTATTATATGAAAGTTCCTACATTCTTTAAAAGGAGAGCCAAATAGGAGCATTGATAGTACTAAGTACGCGGAATATTTTATTTACTCGAAATAACTAATAATAAGTATAATAAGAATAATAACTAAAGTACAACTGGACAAATATATTTTTCTTAATAAAAAAAAGTCAACTCAATATACATACAAAATATGTTTTTTATTAAACTAAACAAATAGCTTATCTTAAAATTAGAATTAACCAATATCGATCATCATCATTACGTAAATATTAAAATAGTGCTAATGAAAATGATGTAATTATTTCTTGCATGTTGATTGCTCGATATTTCGTGCTAAATTTGAAACACCTATATATTTTATTTTAATTACTAAAATGATCTTCGGTGAGACTTCACCGAATTTTTAAATTTCATATATTTCATTATTGAAAATGATTATTTACAGATGTAATACTGCCTAATACAGAAATAATTTTTCGTACTAAAATTTCGATGACATATATTTAGGTATTTTATATTGTAACATTAATAGTAAGTATTTTGTCTGGCTTCGGACCGGGTAACATCCCTTCGCGGGCTAGTCCTGGCCCGCGGAACGTAATATGAGGACCCCTGTGATTGTGTGAAGTCGACAGGATCTTGTGTTGTGTATCTATCTGATACATTTCTTTCCATTTGACTGAAAATTTATTTAAATTTTACAATCAACATTGTTTTTTATTAGTTTTACACTAAGTGGACAAGAATTATTTTTATTATATTGATTTTTATGAAAATTGTTAGGAGTTTATAAGATGTAAATATGAAAAAAATTATATTTAAATTAGTCTAATTTATTCTTGTTCTAAAATAGACAATTGGATTAAATGTTTATTTCTTATTTTCAAAATATATAGATCAACCTCATTTAATTTACAAAATATTATTTGCCAATACTTACGTTTCACCTGGAGTCATACTCGTTTGTCTAAATTCAGAGTTCGTACGTGTTCCGTACTTTGTGGAGCCCCCTGGAGTCAATTTTGGTCTAAAATAAAATATATTAGTTCAAATGTATTCTGTAAAGTTACTAAATTTTCATTTATAATTATACAAGCAAACTCTCAAAAGAACTTTTCCTATTTTACGTTCATAAATAAGTTATTACGAAACCCAGTTGCGTATCGAAAGAGTGTTCATTACGATACGCAATATTTTGTTTTAGACAGTTGGTAGTAGCGAATGACATACTAAACCAATCAAGCTCAGAATATTAAAATTTCAATATAACCTCCAAATCTGAACAGTTGCATGAATGTCAATAACAGTTACCAATCACAACATTTCATTTACAAATTGCTCAAGAATTACTCGGTTTAAAATATCGTAGGTTTTTTTAAATTTATAAAAAACTCAAAATAGAAAAACTAATATAACTAACTCATTTTATAAGACTTTTATCGTACTTGTCCTTTAGAAAACTCACCTACGACTCGTTTTCTAAACTTGGACGAGTGCGAAAAAAACATGTCTTATAAAACTCGTTCTTGAATATACTATTAGCTAATCCAGAATTTTGTATTAGTCAAATTAAGCTAAACCATAAACTCAAAACAGTTTTTTAATTATATTTTCAAAATCGGACTAGAATAAGATTAGCAAATTCAGTATTAGCTAAAACTATTTTTATCAGTGTTTATAATTGAGCGTTCTGCTAGAGATTTATTATTGCAAAGCAAACGAACAGAACTTATCATATAAATAAAGAAAAGAGAAGTTTACAAGTGGATAAATTTTTATTCACCTTCATTACGTTAGAAATGGCGAAAATAAATGTCATAATACGATAAATTTTCTCAATCAATTTAACTTGAGACTAAATATTATATACTCTTAAAATTTGTTACACAGGTTAAGTCAGCCTGTATAGGTATTCACTTTATGATTTTAAAAATATATTTTCTATCAATATTTATGAAAATATGAATAATTAAATTGATACAGCACTATTACTTATCACAAGTCTTTATGCAACCTAAATACTATGTCTTCATTTTGACTTTTTAGTCAGCCTATCAAAATTAAAATATACAATCGCACTGTAATTTGCCATCGAAAGGACTTGAGTTATTTTTTAACAGAAACAGTAAAAGGAAACAAATTTTCTAATTTTACATACCTATAACAATTATGTATCTTGAGTATGTACAAAAATTGACCTAATCGTCTTACAAAATAAATATAAATTAAATTATTGCCGGTAAAAGCGCTCCTAGCAGCCCTCAGTGGTGAATAAGAACGTAGGCGTTATTCAGACATACAATTATACACTTTCATTCTTTAAAAAAATCAGTCCAAAATCAACTAAATAATGTCGTGTACTCATTTATACCCTTGAAAGTATTGTTTAAAGTCATAAAGTTGCTTACAGCCGAAGTAACAATAAATACAATTAGGTAACTGTACAAAATTTTGAATAGTAGTTTATCGCTTGGACTATATTTAAATTCAATTAAAGTTTGTTACGTCATATTGTAGTGTAAATCAGTAGCGAATTTTTTTATAAATAATGATCTTGTTCATCGAACATAAAAACAGATTTATACTGATGTATATTAAAGAACATACCTGATGTAGAAAATTTATCCTGCTACAAAACCAATTAAGACCAGGCCTAACAAAACAGATAAAGTTGAAACTGCTGCTACCCATCCGGTTTCATCTGAAGGCTCATTCGGCTTATCTGGTGCTTCGTATTGTTTAACCTCTACTGATTCTGCTAGTCCACTATCTTCAATCAATCTGTTTTGGCAAACATATCAATTAGTTACTATGGTTTCAAACTAATTAAAATTAAAATACGTTGAAGAATTTCTTACTTTTGTAAATCAGCAGCTGGTACAACTTTACCGTCATTTAAATCTAAACCATACATTACAACTCTGAGTACTGGTATTTTATCATCTGCTCTAGTTTGTCTCAAACTTTTCTCTTTTTCGCCTGGTTCTGTCTTAGACAGAGGTGTACTGGTTAAATATTTCACTTTGGTTTTGGTTTCATTGCCTAAATTTACAATTAAATTATCCAGTTCAGAATAAGCGATGTTGTTTACCATTATGACTGAAATTTGTTCTTCTTTCAATATTTTAACCTGAAAACAATTATTTTTTATAGGGTTCTTTCATTACAAATTTAATATAGGTACTTACTTTAATTTTTAATGAAGTTTTAAGTCCATCTGATGCTCCATCTTTATCTGTGGCAGTCACTGTAAATTCTGTATCTGAATCTAAAATATTTCCTGGGTAAATTATTCCATTCTCTGCATCAATGTTGAAGTTATTGTCTACGCTGTATCTAATTTTCGCATTTATACCAACGTCTTCATCTGTAGCCTGCAACAAAAAGTTAAGGTAAATCTTATATACTAGTATAATCAAATATTTGACTGCAAAATTCAGATTTTAATCAACTTAGCCATTAGTTACCTATGTTCTTATCTACTTTCCCAGACATTATTTGAAGTTTTTTCATGAAATAATTAATATTTCGAAAATATAACTTACCGTAACTTTGACAATAAATGGTGGTGCAATGAATTCAGCAAGAGCTGGACTTGGATATCCAATTGTTAAAGGATTTTCTCCAACAAATTTTGGTTCATTATCATTTTCATCTTCAATAGTTACAACTACATACATTATATCTCTGCTGTATGGAATAGTTTGAATATCTATACATTTCTGGTCATTTAACTCAACATTAGGACTAGTTTGATATAATTCATTCATTGAATTATTGGACGATTTCTGCACAGATGTTTTGTAGGCTTCTAGTTTTGTTTTTACTTGAGATTTAAACATATTTTTCAATTTAATATTCTCCCTGTCAATATTTTTCTTTAAGAATAAAGCACCGTTGACGATTTCAAACCATTCTTTCGAATCTGCGTCTGCTATTTTGAATTCGACTTTAGGAGATGCGCTTACAATTTTTGTTTGCTCTGAATTTTCTCGAACATTTTCAACAACTAAACTGTAATGGAATTCAGCGTCCTCATTGACTCTCTCTTCAATCACTAAAACTACCTGAAATTGTTGAAGTTATACGAATGTATTGTGTTGTTAATTATTTGAATTTTAAACTCACATTCATTGTATCTGAATTTGAGCTTTCTTGTCCTGTCGCACGAAGTGTAATTTGAAAATGAGGTATATCGAATAATGTTTCTTTTAATAATAATTCTCCATTTTTATTATTTATTTATTTATTTATTTATGTTACGCTGTACAACAGGAACTTAATCCCAATTACAGTACAGGGTCCGCACTCACCGAGCCGCAGTGTGGTAGTTTTTATATAATTTTTTTTTAGCTTGAGTGAGATTCGAACTCGGGATCTCCGGATTCGAATTCCATATTGCTATCCACACCACCGTACTGACGGATTATATTCTAATTTATCTTTTATATCTGGTTCTGAAATCATAATTCAAATAAGTTAAGTCTGTTGAAGTAGCACATATAAAATGTATGATTTGTCCGATGAAGCATGTCATGTCATACTAAAAACAAAATCACTGCCATTTTCGTCGCATAAAATGTTCGCTACTGTTTTCATAAAATACATTTTATTCACAATTTTAACACTATTATTACAGTGTTCCATTTGACAACATATTTTCATCGAACATCGAACAGAATTATACATATATGTAACATCAACTAAAAAAACTTTATATGTATGTAAATACCTGTTTTCAGAATATCATATAAAATTATTTCACTGGATTCTGTTTCTGCTGTAAAGGATCCAATCCGTCCAATAAATGTACTTTCTTTGTCAAAAACGATCAAATTGTCTTTGTACTTTAGATTTGATTTCGGAACTGAAATGAAATAATTTTTATTATTTTTCTTCAGTTTTTAGTATCTAAAATTTAAATAATTAATATAATACTAACCTATTTGATTCGGTGAATCAATAATTACAACTGTCCTCCCAGATGGTTCTGGTGTATCATAAAACGCAGAAATTGTCACCGTAATATAATTAACATTGTCAAATGTATCTTTGGGAAGCTTATCTATTAGTTCAAATTTATCATTCTCTAGTTTAAAGAAATCTTTATACACTGAAAACACAAATGTACCAATGAGTTAATTAAAAACCTAACAGAATTATTATCTAAATATTTACGTGGTTGAATTACAAAATTTGGTTTAAGGGTTGAAGATTTATATTTGATAACAACAGGGTTCATAGAATCGTCACTTTTATACTGAGTTCTATAGAATGGGTTTTCAAATACGGGAACTTGTTTATCTTCATCATCGTCATCTTGTGGACCATTAATGATAACTACTGTTTTGTCTGTACCCTTTGTTTTGTCATAGTAAGCTTCAATTGTTACTATGATATAATCTATACCATCAAATGTGGTATCGGGCAGAGTGTTATCAGTAAGAGTAAATTGGTTATTTTCCAATAGGAAATAGTCCTTGTATTCTATAAAAAATATTAATATTATTATAAGTGAAACTAGATTAACTTTTATTTCATTATTTACCGGTATTAATTATAACTGTTGGTGGTGTTGAAGTTACTGATGTATCATCGAATTTTATTTCGATGGATTTCATTTTATTATTTTCTTCATATTGAGCTTCATAAACTGGTTTTTCAAACACTGGGATCGGGTCTTCATTGTTAGCTACGACAGGGGCTTTAATGATGACTGCTGTTTTACCTACACCTTTATTTCTGTCATAGTAAGCTTCAATTGTTACTGTGATATAATCTATACCATTAAATGTGGTATCGGGCAGAGTGTTATCAGTAAGAGTAAATTGGTTATTTTCCAATAGGAAATAGTCCTTGTATTCTATAAAAAATATTAATATTATTATAAGTGAAACAAGATTAACTTTTATTTCATTATTTACCGGTATTAATTATAACTGTTGGTGGTGTTGAAGTTACTGATGTATCATCGAATTTTATTTCGATGGATTTCATTTTATTATTTTCTTCATATTGAGCTTCATAAACAGGATTTTCAAACACTGGGATCGGGTCTTCATTGTTAACTACGACAGGGGCTTTAATGATGACTGCTGTTTTACCTACACCTTTATTTCTGTCATAGTAAGCTTCAATTGTTACTGTGATATAATCTATACCATTAAATGTGGTATCGGGCAGAGTGTTATCAGTAAGAGTAAATTGGTTATTTTCCAATAGGAAATAGTCCTTGTATTCTACAAAAAATATTAATATTATTATAAGTGAAACAAGATTAACTTTTATTTCATTATTTACCGGTATTAATTATAACTGTTGGTGGTGTTGAAGTTACTGATGTATCATCGAATTTTATTTCGATGGATTTCATTTTATTATTTTCTTCATATTGAGCTTCATAAACTGGTTTTTCAAACACTGGGATCGGGTCTTCATTGTTAGCTACGACAGGGGCTTTAATGATGACTGCTGTTTTACCTACACCTTTATTTCTGTCATAGTAAGCTTCAATTGTTACTGTGATATAATCTATACCATTAAATGTGGTATCGGGCAGAGTGTTATCAGTAAGAGTAAATTGGTTATTTTCCAATAGGAAATAGTCCTTGTATTCTACAAAAAATATTAATATTATTATAAGTGAAACAAGATTAACTTTTATTTCATTATTTACCGGTATTAATTATAACTGTTGGTGGTGTTGAAGTTACTGATGTATCATCGAATTTTATTTCGATGGATTTCATTTTATTATTTTCTTCATATTGAGCTTCATAAACAGGATTTTCAAACACTGGGATCGGGTCTTCATTGTTAACTACGACAGGGGCTTTAATGATGACTGCTGTTTTACCTACACCTTTATTTCTGTCATAGTAAGCTTCAATTGTTACTGTGATATAATCTATACCATTAAATGTGGTATCGGGCAGAGTGTTATCAGTAAGAGTAAATTGGTTATTTTCCAATAGGAAATAGTCCTTGTATTCTACAAAAAATATTAATATTATTATAAGTGAAACAAGATTAACTTTTATTTCATTATTTACCGGTATTAATTATAACTGTTGGTGGTGTTGAAGTTACTGATGTATCATCGAATTTTATTTCGATGGATTTCATTTTATTATTTTCTTCATATTGAGCTTCATAAACTGGTTTTTCAAACACTGGGATCGGGTCTTCATTGTTAACTACGACAGGGGCTTTAATGATGACTGCTGTTTTACCTACACCTTTATTTCTGTCATAGTAAGCTTCAATTGTTACTGTGATATAATCTATACCATTAAATGTGGTATCGGGCAGAGTGTTATCAGTAAGAGTAAATTGGTTATTTTCCAATAGGAAATAGTCCTTGTATTCTACAAAAAATATTAATATTATTATAAGTGAAACAAGATTAACTTTTATTTCATTATTTACCGGTATTAATTATAACTGTTGGTGGTGTTGAAGTTACTGATGTATCATCGAATTTTATTTCGATGGATTTCATTTTATTATTTTCTTCATATTGAGCTTCATAAACTGGTTTTTCAAACACTGGGATCGGGTCTTCATTGTTAGCTACGACAGGGGCTTTAATGATGACTGCTGTTTTACCTACACCTTTATTTCTGTCATAGTAAGCTTCAATTGTTACTGTGATATAATCTATACCATTAAATGTGGTATCGGGCAGAGTGTTATCAGTAAGAGTAAATTGGTTATTTTCCAATAGGAAATAGTCCTTGTATTCTATAAAAAATATTAATATTATTATAAGTGAAACAAGATTAACTTTTATTTCATTATTTACCGGTATTAATTATAACTGTTGGTGGTGTTGAAGTTACTGATGTATCATCGAATTTTATTTCGATGGATTTCATTTTATTATTTTCTTCATATTGAGCTTCATAAACTGGTTTTTCAAACACTGGGATCGGGTCTTCATTGTTAGCTACGACAGGGGCTTTAATGATGACTGCTGTTTTACCTACACCTTTATTTCTGTCATAGTAAGCTTCAATTGTTACTGTGATATAATCTATACCATTAAATGTGGTATCGGGCAGAGTGTTATCAGTAAGAGTAAATTGGTTATTTTCCAATAGGAAATAGTCCTTGTATTCTATAAAAAATATTAATATTATTATAAGTGAAACTAGATTAACTTTTATTTCATTATTTACCGGTATTAATTATAACTGTTGGTGGTGTTGAAGTTACTGATGTATCATCGAATTTTATTTCGATGGATTTCATTTTATTATTTTCTTCATATTGAGCTTCATAAACAGGATTTTCAAACACTGGGATCGGGTCTTCATTGTTAACTACGACAGGGGCTTTAATGATGACTGCTGTTTTACCTACACCTTTATTTCTGTCATAGTAAGCTTCAATTGTTACTGTGATATAATCTATACCATTAAATGTGGTATCGGGCAGAGTGTTATCAGTAAGAGTAAATTGGTTATTTTCCAATAGGAAATAGTCCTTGTATTCTATAAAAAATATTAATATTATTATAAGTGAAACAAGATTAACTTTTATTTCATTATTTACCGGTATTAATTATAACTGTTGGTGGTGTTGAAGTTACTGATGTATCATCGAATTTTATTTCGATGGATTTCATTTTATTATTTTCTTCATATTGAGCTTCATAAACAGGATTTTCAAACACTGGGATCGGGTCTTCATTGTTAACTACGACAGGGGCTTTAATGATGACTGCTGTTTTACCTACACCTTTATTTCTGTCATAGTAAGCTTCAATTGTTACTGTGATATAATCTATACCATTAAATGTGGTATCGGGCAGAGTGTTATCAGTAAGAGTAAATTGGTTATTTTCCAATAGGAAATAGTCCTTGTATTCTATAAAAAATATTAATATTATTATAAGTGAAACAAGATTAACTTTTATTTCATTATTTACCGGTATTAATTATAACTGTTGGTGGTGTTGAAGTTACTGATGTATCATCGAATTTTATTTCGATGGATTTCATTTTATTATTTTCTTCATATTGAGCTTCATAAACAGGATTTTCAAACACTGGGATCGGGTCTTCATTGTTAACTACGACAGGGGCTTTAATGATGACTGCTGTTTTACCTACACCTTTATTTCTGTCATAGTAAGCTTCAATTGTTACTGTGATATAATCTATACCATTAAATGTGGTATCGGGCAGAGTGTTATCAGTAAGAGTAAATTGGTTATTTTCCAATAGGAAATAGTCCTTGTATTCTATAAAAAATATTAATATTATTATAAGTGAAACAAGATTAACTTTTATTTCATTATTTACCGGTATTAATTATAACTGTTGGTGGTGTTGAAGTTACTGATGTATCATCGAATTTTATTTCGATGGATTTCATTTTATTATTTTCTTCATATTGAGCTTCATAAACAGGATTTTCAAACACTGGGATCGGGTCTTCATTGTTAACTACGACAGGGGCTTTAATGATGACTGCTGTTTTACCTACACCTTTATTTCTGTCATAGTAAGCTTCAATTGTTACTGTGATATAATCTATACCATTAAATGTGGTATCGGGCAGAGTGTTATCAGTAAGAGTAAATTGGTTATTTTCCAATAGGAAATAGTCCTTGTATTCTACAAAAAATATTAATATTATTATAAGTGAAACAAGATTAACTTTTATTTCATTATTTACCGGTATTAATTATAACTGTTGGTGGTGTTGAAGTTACTGATGTATCATCGAATTTTATTTCGATGGATTTCATTTTATTATTTTCTTCATATTGAGCTTCATAAACAGGATTTTCAAACACTGGGATCGGGTCTTCATTGTTAACTACGACAGGGGCTTTAATGATGACTGCTGTTTTACCTACACCTTTATTTCTGTCATAGTAAGCTTCAATTGTTACTGTGATATAATCTATACCATTAAATGTGGTATCGGGCAGAGTGTTATCAGTAAGAGTAAATTGGTTATTTTCCAATAGGAAATAGTCCTTGTATTCTATAAAAAATATTAATATTATTATAAGTGAAACAAGATTAACTTTTATTTCATTATTTACCGGTATTAATTATAACTGTTGGTGGTGTTGAAGTTACTGATGTATCATCGAATTTTATTTCGATGGATTTCATTTTATTATTTTCTTCATATTGAGCTTCATAAACAGGATTTTCAAACACTGGGATCGGGTCTTCATTGTTAACTACGACAGGGGCTTTAATGATGACTGCTGTTTTACCTACACCTTTATTTCTGTCATAGTAAGCTTCAATTGTTACTGTGATATAATCTATACCATTAAATGTGGTATCGGGCAGAGTGTTATCAGTAAGAGTAAATTGGTTATTTTCCAATAGGAAATAGTCCTTGTATTCTATAAAAAATATTAATATTATTATAAGTGAAACAAGATTAACTTTTATTTCATTATTTACCGGTATTAATTATAACTGTTGGTGGTGTTGAAGTTACTGATGTATCATCGAATTTTATTTCGATGGATTTCATTTTATTATTTTCTTCATATTGAGCTTCATAAACAGGATTTTCAAACACTGGGATCGGGTCTTCATTGTTAACTACGACAGGGGCTTTAATGATGACTGCTGTTTTACCTACACCTTTATTTCTGTCATAGTAAGCTTCAATTGTTACTGTGATATAATCTATACCATTAAATGTGGTATCGGGCAGAGTGTTATCAGTAAGAGTAAATTGGTTATTTTCCAATAGGAAATAGTCCTTGTATTCTACAAAAAATATTAATATTATTATAAGTGAAACAAGATTAACTTTTATTTCATTATTTACCGGTATTAATTATAACTGTTGGTGGTGTTGAAGTTACTGATGTATCATCGAATTTTATTTCGATGGATTTCATTTTATTATTTTCTTCATATTGAGCTTCATAAACAGGATTTTCAAACACTGGGATCGGGTCTTCATTGTTAACTACGACAGGGGCTTTAATGATGACTGCTGTTTTACCTACACCTTTATTTCTGTCATAGTAAGCTTCAATTGTTACTGTGATATAATCTATACCATTAAATGTGGTATCGGGCAGAGTGTTATCAGTAAGAGTAAATTGGTTATTTTCCAATAGGAAATAGTCCTTGTATTCTATAAAAAATATTAATATTATTATAAGTGAAACAAGATTAACTTTTATTTCATTATTTACCGGTATTAATTATAACTGTTGGTGGTGTTGAAGTTACTGATGTATCATCGAATTTTATTTCGATGGATTTCATTTTATTATTTTCTTCATATTGAGCTTCATAAACAGGATTTTCAAACACTGGGATCGGGTCTTCATTGTTAACTACGACAGGGGCTTTAATGATGACTGCTGTTTTACCTACACCTTTATTTCTGTCATAGTAAGCTTCAATTGTTACTGTGATATAATCTATACCATTAAATGTGGTATCGGGCAGAGTGTTATCAGTAAGAGTAAATTGGTTATTTTCCAATAGGAAATAGTCCTTGTATTCTATAAAAAATATTAATATTATTATAAGTGAAACAAGATTAACTTTTATTTCATTATTTACCGGTATTAATTATAACTGTTGGTGGTGTTGAAGTTACTGATGTATCATCGAATTTTATTTCGATGGATTTCATTTTATTATTTTCTTCATATTGAGCTTCATAAACAGGATTTTCAAACACTGGGATCGGGTCTTCATTGTTAACTACGACAGGGGCTTTAATGATGACTGCTGTTTTACCTACACCTTTATTTCTGTCATAGTAAGCTTCAATTGTTACTGTGATATAATCTATACCATTAAATGTGGTATCGGGCAGAGTGTTATCAGTAAGAGTAAATTGGTTATTTTCCAATAGGAAATAGTCCTTGTATTCTACAAAAAATATTAATATTATTATAAGTGAAACAAGATTAACTTTTATTTCATTATTTACCGGTATTAATTATAACTGTTGGTGGTGTTGAAGTTACTGATGTATCATCGAATTTTATTTCGATGGATTTCATTTTATTATTTTCTTCATATTGAGCTTCATAAACAGGATTTTCAAACACTGGGATCGGGTCTTCATTGTTAACTACGACAGGGGCTTTAATGATGACTGCTGTTTTACCTACACCTTTATTTCTGTCATAGTAAGCTTCAATTGTTACTGTGATATAATCTATACCATTAAATGTGGTATCGGGCAGAGTGTTATCAGTAAGAGTAAATTGGTTATTTTCCAATAGGAAATAGTCCTTGTATTCTATAAAAAATATTAATATTATTATAAGTGAAACAAGATTAACTTTTATTTCATTATTTACCGGTATTAATTATAACTGTTGGTGGTGTTGAAGTTACTGATGTATCATCGAATTTTATTTCGATGGATTTCATTTTATTATTTTCTTCATATTGAGCTTCATAAACAGGATTTTCAAACACTGGGATCGGGTCTTCATTGTTAACTACGACAGGGGCTTTAATGATGACTGCTGTTTTACCTACACCTTTATTTCTGTCATAGTAAGCTTCAATTGTTACTGTGATATAATCTATACCATTAAATGTGGTATCGGGCAGAGTGTTATCAGTAAGAGTAAATTGGTTATTTTCCAATAGGAAATAGTCCTTGTATTCTATAAAAAATATTAATATTATTATAAGTGAAACAAGATTAACTTTTATTTCATTATTTACCGGTATTAATTATAACTGTTGGTGGTGTTGAAGTTACTGATGTATCATCGAATTTTATTTCGATGGATTTCATTTTATTATTTTCTTCATATTGAGCTTCATAAACAGGATTTTCAAACACTGGGATCGGGTCTTCATTGTTAACTACGACAGGGGCTTTAATGATAACTACTGATTTTCCGGATCCTATATCTTTGTCATAATAAGCTTCAATTTTTACAGTGATATAATTTACACCATGAAAGGTTTTATTGGAAAGAGGTTTATTAAGGGAAAATTCGTCATTTTTCCATTGAAAATTTTCGTGGTATTCTATAAAAAAAATTCTATTATTATAATTATACAGGGTGTACTTTTATGTCATTAATTACCTGAATCAATTATAACTGTTGGTGGTTTTGAAGTTACTGAAATATCATGGAATTTTATTTGTATGTGTTTCATTTTATTATTTTCTTCATATTGACCTTCATAAAATGAGTTTTCGAAATCTGGGATCGGTATTTCATCTTTTACTGGAGCTTTAACAATTGTTGTATTGATTATAACAAACATTTATATATGATTTTTTCTTATTTATTAATTTTTCAGAAAAGTAAATAGAGAATATTATTTTTTTACATTGTTTTTGTTATATGATGTTTAATTTGAGATTTTTAAAGTATTAAGTGAAAGGTTCAGAAAATTGAACTCTTACAGAAATTAAGAATGGAGGAATCGTGTCCAATTATTTGAATGAATTGAAGTTTTGTCGAAATAAATAAATAAGAGTTGTAATTAAAATTCTTATGTTTGTATAATTTGTAAGATAACGTTATCTTGCCAGACAGTTTTGAATAGGGCCGACGCGCAGAAAATTCTCTAGGTTTGCCGCCCATCTCTATGTTTGTGTCCCCGCGTTCACCACTTTCTGAATGATTTACTTCAAACAATGGGGTGAAATATATTTGCGTGTTGACTCTGTTCTTATATGATATATATATATATATATATATATATATATATATATATATATATATATATATATATATATATATATATATATTAGGGTGGCCCTTATTTTGGGTAAGTTCGAATTTTGTCGGTCTCCACCCGAAATCTGGTTTAAAATCACAAAAAAAGTAATAAATTATTTTTTTAAGATTTTAAACATAAGTCTAACCCGTGCCTCTAGGCCACTTTCACTTTTGCCTTCAGTTCCCAAATCACTGCTGAGCAGTGACTATTCAAAATGCAATAACTTGTTTGTTTTTCAGTATTTTGACACAATTCCAAGCGAGAATTAAACCAGATGAGATAACGAATCGATCGATTACAATAAACAATAATTTTATATGATTGTTTATTGCTAAACGGGTGCTCAAAAACTAACGAAAATTGAGTTTTTTTAAATACGTAAAAAGTGATTCACAGTAATGATTATTTTCCAACAATTTTGTTTTATAAACTAGTTTTGATTATTTTAGACTGTTTTTGAATAATATTCATATGGATTATAACATTTTTAATTTATTTTATCATATTTTTAGCCACATATATTTTATCATTTGTAGTGTTTATTTGTAAATGTGTATAAGTGAAAGTGGCCTAGAGGCACGGGTTAAACTTATTTTAAAAATCTCAAAAAATTAATTTATGACTTTTTTGTGATTTTAAACCAGATTTCGGGTGGAGACCGACAAAATTCGAACTTACCCAAAATAAGGGCCACCTTAATATATATATATATATAGTCGGCTTTGTCAAAACAAACACACATGTTTTTCTTTTCACTTGCTAATAAATCTATCCATTCTGTAGATTCCTTAGTAAAATTTACTCTCTGAGAACCTAATCCCAACATATAGGTAATTGCTATACTCGTATTATTGCACTAATAATACTTTACGTAAATAACTATTATTATCATATTTTATCTGTATACGAGTATGTATGCATATATATATACTTTTTTTGTTATATAAGAAATTCAATGGTAAAATTTTCATTACACCATAAATTTTGCCCTATTAATTTTAGAGCAAAAGTTTAAATACAAAAGTTGTTCAGAATTAAAAACTGCGTCCAGCGAGCTCTTATTTATTGATATAAGATGATCTTGTCACGAGATACAGGTAAATTAAAATTTCCATCTTTAAGCTGTTTACAGAGTGCCATGAAAAATAAAATAAATAATAGTATTTGAGTTTTGACAGTTTGTGTTCTTTTAATTGTTACTTTGGTTTCATTAAGAATAAAATAATGGACAGATTTACTACAAATGAAAAAGTTCAGAGAATAGAAATGAATCAACATCAGAATCAGATCCCGAAGATTTAAACAACTGTTATCATATGAGAAATGGTGGAAGAGATAAAGATAATTAAAAACGGAAAAGCTTCGGGGCACGATAAAATTACACCGGAAATGATTAAATACATGGGAAATGCAGAAGGAGAGATATTTTCAATAAAGTGTGGAAAATGAGCAATGTTCCGAAAAAATGGCAATTAAGTGTTATTGTTCCTATCCACAAAAAGAGGAAAAGAAAAATTAAAATATATATATATATATATATATATATATATATATATATATAAATAAATAAATAAATAAATAAATAAATAAATATATCAACACGCCTTTTACCCATTACTGGACGTGGCACTCTGCCTCAGCAGATTTCGGTAAGTGATATATTTGTCGTGTCACGGCCCCCAAAGATATTAGTAGAGGGGGAGCCACAGGGGTAGATTTAAATTGGAGAAAATTGTTTGTCGGCTGTGGGGATCGAACCAGGGTTCTCAAGATCCACAGGCCGACTTTATATATATATATATATATATATATATATATATATATATATATATATATATATATATATATATATATATATATATATATATATATGTATAAAAGATTTAAAACTACTTTATTAGCGTTTTGCTAAGTGAATTAAGTTAAATAGTGATTAAATTGAATAAATAAAAATTAGTTTTCAAATACAATAACATATATTAGGTTAAGAAGTTATAAATATCCCCTCGTATTAATTAACATAAATTGATACACTAACATCTATTTTAAATTTAAACACATTAAGATGCCTTATGGGGTAGCCGGCCCAGTGGTATCGTGAAGATATATTTAATTTTATTTAAGATGATAATAATTTAGGATGATTAATATCGATCTTATAAATACTTGAACCTTGTTTAACATTATACATATGCAATTATTCTCAATTTTGATGTTATTTTTAAAACTAATATATTGTTTGTATTTGTTTATCATTTAATTTAATTACATGGTAATCACAAATTATTATCTCAGTATCTATTGATATTATTAATATCAAAAATAATTTAATGCGTATTATTATTACATTTGTAGGCATGCTTTTATAATCTCTCAGTAATTTAAGTGACATAGAAACAAAAAAAATAGTTACATGAGTATCATTACTTATCTTTCAAAGATAAATAAGTATTGTATATTATAACATAGCTCTTTGATTTTAATCACCACAATTTTTTAATATCTTATTATCATATGTAATACAACACATTTGTTCAAAATTATCTAATATATTGTGTTGCCACGAAATGTGTACGGACTCGTGATTTCGCAAAATTATATGTTAAGTGGATCAATGCAATATATTCTGATAATTTTGATCACCCGTGTTGTATTCGTTATGATTGTATAACGTATAAAAGAAATGAACAGAAATCGTTCATTAAATAACATCAAAATTAAATTAAAATTTAAAAAAATACGTTAGCAATGACTTTATTTTTTTAAAAAAAAACGCAATTACGACGATTTTTTTTATGTATTTGTGCCTGCAAGATATCATATTTTGTCTTTGTATCGTTCATTCACGAGGACGACCCAAGCTTAGATGGCTAGATTCAATGCTAAATGTTCTAAAACAGCTGAAGGTAACAAATTGGAAAGAAAAAGCCAAAAACAGAGTCCAATGGAGGAAGATTGTGGAGTCGGCAAGAGCTCTATAAGGGCCGTAATGCCTACAATGATGATGATGATGATCGTTCATTCTAGATCTTAATTTTACATTTTTGATCAGGTGAATATATGAAATTGAATATTTCACTCGAAAAATTTCAACCAATCAGGTTACAGTATTTTTTTAATTTCGACCAATTATCTCACTAATATATATTGCACAAGTGCAATATTCGGGTATTTGCACAAGTGCAATACTCGAATATGTCAATTTGACAACACTAATGAAAAATTTACATTTGTTTAATAACATTTCTAAGAAAATTGTTTTATTGCTTACACCACTTGATAAATATATATTTTTTATCTAAAATTGCATTGGACGTTTATCAAGTGTTAAAGATCTGACAACTGACGTTTATATGACAGTTTAAATAAATATTAAATTATAATAAAAATAATTTAAAATATCGAATGTGAACTTTTTCTCGGGAAATATTCTATTAATATACCACTCGTGCAAGTCAAATACAATCAGAATATTTTCGCTCGTGCACGTTCGTGCACTCGAGAAAATATTCAGGTATTTGCCTTGCCCTTGTGATATAATTATTGATTATACCACGTCGTCAAGGATATATTAGTTTATCTATATGTGGTAACCAAGGAAAATTAAAAGTATGAGTTATATACTCATATATAATATAACAAGTAGTATGAAAATTGCTGAAAATATTTTGACATAAATTATGAGTTGTGTTTCCTATTTCCGTAACAACGAATGTATATTTATGTCAAAATATTATCTGTCAATTTTCATACTACGAGTTGTATTCGGCTTGAGAATTTATCAAACAAGAGTTAATTAACAAGAATAGTTAGGTATTTATTTGCACAGTGATGAAAATTCTACATTTTTTCAGTGTACATTTAATATTCAAAATTGACATTTATGAAAATATTGAAAATATCATTTTTTTTATTCGTAACCAAGGATATTATTAACAGTGGTATTTCCGATATCAATTTCATTAGTGCTGAATTTCCGACGAAATGTACATTTCATTGGTTCATTTTCAAACAAATTCGTGATCCTATTGGTTGACAGTGACGTGTGGGGAATTCTCAGATAAATATAATTTATAACAACTTGCAATACTAAAGACATTTCACAGATAATTAATTTCGTTTCGATATACTCTACTATGTAGAGTCTACATGGCTATGTTATGAAATTACGACTATTTTTTCAACTTTCAAGTGAATTTATAAATTAACCTATTGAAGACTTGGACACACGACATAGTATTACATGTATTGTATATTTTTCGATATCAAAAATTTCTAAATTCAGATCTCGAAATTTATCGGAGCAAACCGAAATGATATTACAGTTTGTGAAATTTTAGTAAATAATGTTTCAGTTCGTGAAACTATTAAAATTCCTGTTCTAGTGTCTAAAAAACAAAGATTTCTCCATTCCAGGTAATAAATAGTATTTAAAAATGTATTTAAAAAAAAAAAATTGGAACTGCTTATTCCTACCAGTTATAAGCTGCCATTTACCAGAACAAAGCAACTTATATTTAACAATATCTCGGTTTTTTTAGTGAAATATTGCTCATGTTTGTAATTGCATTTTATTTTTGTCTTTTAGACATTGGTTGAAAGCTGCAGCGAACAGCCAATGTTGTTTGAACTTAAAACGTGGTTTATTTTGTTTTATACCTATATATTACACTGTATCTTATGCAATACAACATAGGATATTAGTATAAACAACAAAATAATATTAGATAGACATCCACTTCAAATTCAAAATAAATTCAGAATACAATAACCTTAAGCTTCTATTCCCAAAAAAATAAAAGGCGGCCAAAATGTATGAAGATATGACAAACAAATTTCCACTTATAAATTTAAATTAGGTAACTCAAGTAATGAAAAATTTCCAAGAAATATTTATATTACTGTGGTAACCATGCTTAATACAATGTTTATATTCGCTGTTAATTAGTGTCATACAATTATCAATATAATAATGAATCGATTGTGAACGCAAAGTATAAAAACAAATTCACGGCTCAAGAAGAGATAAAGAATGATATGTTGCTAAACTAGTTATTATTGAAAAAGCTTATACTTGCAGAAATTACGGCTAAATTTTTATTTATAGCTGACCAGTATTACAACATGGCTTCTTACTGTTAAACGTCGCGCGTCGACGTAAAAACCTCTATACATCTATAATTCCACATGATGAAAATTACTCGTATATTCTAACTCAAATTAAACATAGAAAATATTGTATTATTATTGTCTAATCTTTATACATATATATATATATATATATATATATATATATATATATATATATATATATATATATATATTCATTTTTATTTGAATATAATTTGCTGTTTATTGTTATGATACGAAGTATACAAACTACACCGTAACGACCAGAGCATAATGAACAGGCATTATGATTCATATCGCCCGATCCGTTCATATTTTGTTTAATTTAATTTTATGTTTTAACGTACGAGTATATACAAGTAATGTTCGTAAATATCTATTTTGTTATTGGTTTCAATTAGTAGCGACATATATTATACGGAAATTTAAGAGAATTGATTTCACTGTATTCGATCTTATTTACTTATTCGTAAAACCTATCTTCTGAACTATCAGATGATATTATTCATATTAATAATAATATTAGTGATATGTTATTATTACTATTACATAATAATAGTGTTTATATTGTATGCATGTTCTAGTTGATTATGCTAAAGGAAAACGAAATATGTATAGTATTTTCATTTTAAACTCAAGGGATCGGCATAAAACGATTAAACGTCCCTGTCCCATATAACTACAATGAAATCCATTAGTGCGGCTACCCCATATCGCTTATCGATGGTCAAAATAGGTATATTTTCAAGGGTCGTATTCAGCCTAAAATTATTCTTGTTTTTTCCTATGATTGACCGTACCGGCGAATGGGGCTGTACAACCCTGTGTGAACCTTGTGAAACCAGTTATGACAGATCATATTTTGAGTTCCTTTGTAAACGTAATTGCGGTGCATTTAATCGTTTTATGCCGATCCCTCCAGTTTAAAATGAAAATAGTATACATTGACCTAATCTGATCTGTCAAAACTTTCAATTTCTTTGAAATTAATCCTTTTTAAATAGCAACAAATAATTTAAACGAGAAATTTCATTTCAATATCTTCCAAAATATCACATTCTTTTTCCATTTTTCCAAAAATAAAAAACGTAATGCAACTGACGTTTAACATGAATAACCAAAATTAAAAAAACAATATCCTTGGCAACGCAACGTCACAGTTGATTAAAACTTTTATACGCATTACTATAATCATAATTATTACAAGGTAAATCAAATTATTCATATTCTAGTGAAAAATATTTTTTTTATGCACCACGGACATTTCTAGATAATATTGACCTCGGACGACAACCATCCCTCAGGTTGGATACCGTCGTCCTCTGTGCATTATCATCTACTAACACTCTTAATGCATGAATTATTATTTTGATTTGTATATTTCTGTAGCTATTGTATTAGTGTTACTATAGGTATTCTCACTTCGGCACTTGATTTGTTTTTAATATTATTAATAATAATAATAATAATCATCATTCCAATAAATTAAATGCACCAAATATTTTTTTAATAGGAATTTGCATATTTTTATACATTTTAAAATATTTTTCGTGCAGTAAAATTGTAAAATAATTACATACCTGCTACATTATTTGCAAGTAATGCAAATATTAGTAAAACTCCACACTTTAACCACATTTTAGATAAAAATTATGAACATAATTTTCAAAATTTGCTAGAACTTGCAATTCTCAATATACGAGGGGGTATTGATAAATAGTTAACTTTTTCATGAACAGAACCAATAGCGGCTATTATAACAACAAGTATGCTGTTTTATAAACTGTTCCACCAATTTTAGTGATAAAAAATTCAGCCGAATCTACAATGTGAATTTTTAAAGATAAAGAAAAAAAATCAATTTTGATTAAAAAAAAATTGATAAAAAAATGTCATAGGCAAACTTACGAGAGTTAGTAACTCATATGAAACTACATTTAAGAAAAATAAAACAACACCAGAAAAGAAGAAGAATAAAGAGACGCCCAAACTAAAAAATATGATGAAGGAAATTATGATCGAAGTAAAAGAAATAAGAAAAGATAATGATCTATTAATTGAAACAACTAAGAGAGGAGAACACATAAAAAAATAAACAGAGATAAGAGATATAAAAAGTAAAAGTAAAAAGATGGAATTGAAAACAGACTAGAAATGCTGGAAAAATATAAAAGGCGAAACAATATCACTATAAGCGGATTTAATTTTGTAGTAAAAATAAAAAGTTTTTAGAAAAAAATGGAAGTGATAAGAAGCAAAACTGTGAAACAGTAAATTCAAAACTCTATACATAAATAGTGATCTAACTATGCAGGCAAGAATAATACAAAAAAAGATAAAATACATGACAATAAGAGGTTAGTAATCAAATATCAAAAGATGATCGTATACGATAAATTATGGATTTGGAATATTAAACAAAACGCTAGACTCGACTTCAAAAAGCGGGGAAGAATAAATAAAGCCAATGGTAGCATATAGCAATACTTCCACGACCTCCTATATGCAGCAAATGAAGAAGAAAAAAGCACAGGAATAGGAATGAATCAACATCAGAATCAGATCTCGAAGATTTAAACGGCTGTTATCATATGAGGAAATGGTGGAAGAGATAAAGAAAATTAAAAACGGAAAAGCTTCGGGGCACGATAAAATTACACCGGACATAATTAAATACATGGGAAATGCAGAAGGAGATATATTTTCAATAAAGTGTGGAAAAAGAGCAATGTTCCGATAAAATGGCAATTAGGTGTTATTGTTCCTATCCACAGAAAGTGGAAAAGAAAAATTATAATAATTATAGAGGCATGGCATTGCTAAGCACGGTGATGAAAGTATACGAAATAGTGCTGGAAAAAAAGTATGGAGTGTTTTGCAGACCAACATATATATATATATATATATATATATAT
This sequence comes from Pterostichus niger, assembly GCA_947425015.1. Classification (NCBI taxonomy): domain Eukaryota; kingdom Metazoa; phylum Arthropoda; class Insecta; order Coleoptera; family Carabidae; genus Pterostichus; species Pterostichus niger. The sequence continues at coordinate 26,050,725 of OX380345.1, forward strand.
ATATATATATATATATATATATATATATATATATATATATATATATTAAGGATTTAAAACTACTTTATTAGCGTTTTGCTAAGTGTATAAGTTAAATAGTGATTACATTGAATAAATAAAAATTAGTTTTGCAATACAATAACAGATATTAGGTTAAGAACTTATAAATATCCCCCGGATTAATGAACATAAATTGATAAACTATCATATATTTTAAATTTAAACACATTAAGATGTCTTATGGAGCAGGTGACTCAGTGGTATCGAGTTGGCCTGTGGATTTGAGAATCCAGGTTCGATTCTCACAGCCAACAAACAATTTTCATCACGTTAAAACTACCTCTGTGGCTTTCCCTCCAATAATTTCTTTGAGGGTCGTGATTTGACGACTGGTAACCGCATTTCACGCGAAGAAATATTTCACTTACCAAGATCTGCTACAGCAGAGTGTCACACCTAGTAATGGGTAAAAGGCGTGAAGATATATTTAATTTGATTTAAGATGATAATAATTTAGGATGATTAATATCGATCTTATAAATACTTGAACCTTGTTTAACATTATACATATGCAATTGTTCTCAATTTTGATGTTATTTTTAAAACTAATATATTGTTTGTATTTGTTTATCATTTAATTTAATTACATGGTAATCACAAATTATTATCTCAGTATCTATTGATATTATTAATATCAAAAATAATTTAATGCGTATTATTATTACATTTGTAGGCATGCTTTTATTATCTCTCAGTAATTTAAGAGACATAGAAACAGAAAAAAATAGTTACATGAGTATCATTACTTATCTATCAAAGATCAATAAGTATTGTATATTATAACATAGGTCTTTGATTTTAATCACCACAATTTTTTAATATCTTATTATCATATATAATACAACACATTTGTTCAAAATGATCTAATATATTATGTTGCCACGAAATGTGTATGGTGTACGGACTCGTAATTTCGCAAAATTATATGTTAAGTGGATCAATGCAATATATTCTGATAATTTTGATCACCCGTGCTGTATTCGTTATGATTGTATAACGTATAAAAGAAATGAACAGAAATCGTTCATTAAATAACATCAAAATTAAATTAAAATTAAAAAAAATATGTTAGCAATGACTTTCGTTTTTTTATTTATTATGTGGTAACCAAGGAAAATTCTTAAATATGATTTATTGATTTTATTATGAGTTATATAATCAGATAAATATAATTTATTACACCATACTAACTACACCATAACGGCCGGAGCATAATGAACGGGCATAATGATTCATATCGCCCGCTTCATTCATATTTTGTTTTAATTTAATTTGATGTTTTAACGTACGAGTATATACAAGTAATGTTCATAAATATCTACTTTGTTATTGGTTTTAATTAGTAGCGACATATATTATACGGAAATTTAAGAGAATTGATTTCACTGTATTCGATCTTATTTACTTATTCGTAAAACCTATCTTAATAATATTAGTGATATGTTATTATTACTATTACATAATATGTAATAGTGTTTATACTGTATGCATGTTCTAGGTGATGATGCTAAAGGAAAAATCTGATGTGGACACCACATGACTTCCTTGTACGCGTATTAAACTATAGATTTTTTTAATTTCACATATTTGACATAAAATCTTTTATTTTTACTTCCTTGTACGACGTAAAGGAAATATTGTAATCGCGAAAATTTTCGGTTCTCAGATTTCAACGGAAACTGGTATTTTGGCCCTCCCTAAATCCATTTTGACTAATTTCGTCATGCCGTCTGTACGTACGTATGTATCTCGCATAACTCAAAAACGGTAAGCCGTAGAAAATTGAAATTTTATATTTAGGACTGTTATAACATCTAGTTGTGCACCTCCTTTTTTGGTTATTATACAACTACCGGAAGTGGTACTTTACTTGAAGCCTATAATAGATTTTCATGAAAAACTATATTCAAATATAATTTAAAACTTTCAAAATTTGGTATATAAGATTACTATATCAATGGAAATAACATAATAGATTTTGGTTAAAATAGACTAACCGGAAGTGACACATTACATGAAACTGCAAACAGTTTTCCTTGAAAAAAATGGTATTATTTTAATTTTAGAAATAAATGCTGCAAATAAAAGCTTTAGAGAATTAAATTCTGCGTCTAGCACATTAAGAATTATGTAATTAGCCTTTTGTATAAGCGAGTTATGTAAATTTAAAAATTATATATTTTTTTTTTTTAATTAAGTTTGCTATGAATTAGAACTAAAAATCAAGAAAAAAATTAAAAATTTAATGTCAGATATGTGCAATTGAAAAAATATCTATAGTTTAATACTCGTACAAGGAAGTCATGTGGTGTCCACATCAGATTTTTTTTAAATAGCACCAAACAATTAAAACGAGAAATGTCATTTAAATATCTTCCAAAATATCAAATTCTTTTCCATTTTCTCCAAAAATAATAAACGTAATGCAACTGACGTTTAAAATAAATAAATACATAAAATAAAGAAACAATATCCTTGACAACGTAATCTCACAGTTGATTTTATACGCATTACTATAATCATAATTGTTATAAATTAAATCAAATTATTCATATTCTAGTGAAAAATACAATTTTTATGCACCACGGACGTTTCTAGATAATATTGACCTCGGACGACAACCATCCCTCAGGCTGGATACCGTCGCCCTCTGTGCAATATCATCTACTAACACCCTTGGTGCATAAATTTGTTTTTTGTATATTTCTGTAGGTATTATATTTGTGTTAGTATAGGTTCTCTCATCTCGGTACTTGCTCTTTTCTTAATAATAATAATTCCAAATACAAATAATATTTAACGGGAATTTGTATGTTTCTATACATTTAAAAAGATTTTTCGTGCAGTAAAATTGTAAAATAATTACAAATATTAGTAAAACGCCACAGTTTAACCACATTTCAGATGAAATCTATTTACATAATTTTTACAATTTGCGAGAACTTAAAATTTACGATATATTCATTAATATAATTGTATACCAATAGCATATATTTCGAATTTATACAAATAATGCCTTATCATTTATCAGGATTTTATCGATCTGATCAGTACTTGACCCTTGTGTAACTTTATACGTGTGCAGTTATTCTCAATTATGATATTATTATTTTTTTAAGTCAATGTATTGATTATATTTGTTTATTTTTCAATGTAATTAAATGATCATCACAATTTATTATCACAGTATCTATTGATAATATTTAATAGTATATCATATAACGAGAATTGTAACAAGCACATTACGTGCGAGTGAAAAAGATGCGCACGAGCCTTGGCGAGTGCAGTAATTTCACTAGCAATGTAATTGCGTTACAATTCGAGTTGTGTATTATACTTTATCTACGACCATAAATAATATTTGTTAAGTTATATCCGTAACATCAACTGTCAAACAGCAGTTTTACCGCCTAACAAATGAAAAATTTCTTGAGAACAGTATATATATATTACGTAAGTAGTGCAGTAAATCCTTAGCAACCGTAAACAAGCATTTACTGTTCTTGCAAATTGTTTTAATGGCCTACTTACATATATGGTCGTAGATAAAATAATTTCATGCGTATTAATATTAAAAAACATTTTTGTTAAGATGATAATTTAAAATTTTTAATTACATTTATCGTTACTTTCCTTTCAAAGATATATTGGTATTATAAAACAATGACAAAGTTCTTTGATTTTAATCAACACAATTTTTAATATTTTATTATCATATCTAATATAACAAGTAGTATGAAAATTGCTGAAAATATTTTGACATAAATTATGAGTTGTTATGGAAATGGAAATATATATATATATATATATATATATATATATATATATATATATATATATATATATATATATATATATATATATATATATATATATATATATATATATATATATATATATATATATATATATGTATATAACTTGGTTCGATCACCACAGCCGACAAACAATTTTCACCAATTTAAATGTACCCCTGTGGCTCTCCCTCCACTAATATCTTTGGGGGTTGTGATTTGACGACTGGTAACCGCACTTCACGCGAAAAATATATCACTTACCGAGATCTGCTTAGGCAAAGTGCCACACCCAGGAATGGATAAAAGGCGTGATGATATATTTTATTTATTTATTTTATATATGCTAAAACCCACAGCATTTTTCAAATCAACATGTTTCCTCATTTTTAACTTAATTATATAAATCTTATCAGATATTATTGTCGTTCAAATAAATTCAAACAGTTGAACTTGAAAAATCATATTTTTTTGTCTGTGTCAGAATCTTCATCTATAATAATTGTACCGTTGATGATTGTATTTGCTTCTAAAGATATTGACAAATTAAATTCAAAGTATGACTGTAGAAATTTCGGCGTATGCTTTATTTGATGATCAAACATAATTGAGGCTGTACTCGTAGATGAAGTCGTCTCTATAGTTGATGCTGAGAACGAAGTTGTGTACATTGTTGTAGGATTAATATAGTCGGAATTTATTTAAACGGATCTCTAATAAAACTTTTTTTTTAATTGTACTTAAATGGACAATATCTAATCTAATATATTTTAGTTAAATCGTTCTCAAACTTTTACTTTTTGCAGTACACAAAAATAAAACATATATATCATGCTTTTTACCCATTACTGGATGTGTGCCATAGCAGATCTCAGTAAATGATGTTTTGCGCGTGAACAGCGGCTGATTCAAAAATCATTATTATACAACAAATTATAGAATAAAATGGAGCTTTCTTGATTTCACTGAAAACCTATTTATAATATTATATCTTCTATTTATATACAGAATGCCTTTATACTTCGGGAAAAAATAAAGATATACATTATAAGATGTTTGAGCAGTTCTATTAAATATATTTCATATGCGGCACCCAGAAATTACACTGTGTCTTATACACAAAAATGCAATCAAGGATATTAGTAGAAATAACAAAATAATATTAAATAAACATCCACTTCAAATTTAAAGTAAATTCGGAATACCTTGAGCTTCTATTCTTAGAAATATGAAAGATAGTCAAACAATATGAAGATATGATATACAGAGTTATAGATATTTCATAATAGATAGGATATCATTGGCAAATATAATAATCTTACAGCTTAAAATAATGTTGAAATTGTGTTAATTGATTAGTTTTAAGATAAAACAAATATATTCTAAATTTAAAAAGTCAAGGTCTTATGCTTCACATAAAGGCACCAGTAATGCTACATTAGGAAATTTCAAATGCTACAAAGTGAAAATAACACCAAATATCATAAATACGAAAGTAATAGAATTAAGCGCACTTCTTGTCATAATGAATATAGTCTTTGAAAATTTGCATCTGAATCAACAAATTTTCGGAGAATTAATTATTAGAATTGTTTTCCCTGGAGCTTTTACAGTTTCATAATTTGCTTGAATTGTAATTGAAATATGATTTCTGTTATGAAATGCAGTTATAGGCAGGTCCTTTTTAACTATAAATCTTTTGTTACTAAATTCGAAGTATCCCTCAAATTCTAAAATAATAAATGCAATTATTCAACAATATAGTATTTTCAAAAAAACATTTAGCATCATATATTTTCCACTGTCATATGTAGTTAAATTATTTTAGAGAAAAATGTTTGAAATAATAGTATATTATTCAATGAGTAAGTAATATAAGCTATTACTCAAGAGAATGAAGTTTGCAACACGAGCCGTAGGTGAGTGTTGTAAATCATTCGAGTGAGTAATAGCTATTACTTGCGAATAGAATACTATACTTTATCTACGACTATATGCTATTATGTAATAAGATTTTACAATTATTTTTTTATGTTCCATTCTGTATAAGTCAGATTGCTTAAATTTTTTGTTTTTATTTTTATTTAATAAATATTAACACTACTTAACATGGAATAAGTAGCCCATAATGACGATGATTTATATTTATCAGAAAGTTCGCCAAAATATACTATAAGAATATTTTCCGAAAAGGAATTTACATTTTTGCGTATTCGCCAATCCACAAAAGCTTTATAAACTTATTCATACTTTTTTTTTTTTTTTCGGGCAGTAAATTTAAGAAACGTACGTGTGCGGCTTCTACAATATCTGGTGGAGTACAAATTTCACTTTGTTCGCTTTCAGAATTCATAACTCACATGTATAATCACACAAATTACAGTATTATTGTAAACAAAAACGTTTTAAATTAATTTGGACAGATAATTAACAATAGCGCGCTTCACTGTTTCATAGCATACTTAACGCGCGGCAATTATCGTTATTTTTTGATTGGCTATTAAAGTGTTAAGTAATGAAAATTCAGACCTGTGATTGGTCGTGAAGCGTTGAGTAATGAATTATTACTTAACACTGTCAATAATGAATAGTATTACTTATCATAAATTTAATAAGTAATGAATACTTTATTTAATAAGAGTAGATAAACGCATTTTTCTCTACAAATCCAAGTTGTTTTAAAAATATCAAACAATATGAATTGTAGCCGTGTATACCTTTATCTAGATAAACTGTATATGTTGGTGTATGTTTAGTAGGTACTAACTCAATATCATTATGCTTAATATTTCTTTCGTCTATGTATTTTGCTTCATATAATGGATCGACGAATATAGGATTTGGAACATCTGAAATTTGTGAAATATTTAAAATCATTGTTCCTGTTTCTGAACGTCCTACATAATTCTACAAATTATAAACTTTCAGAATAAGGAATAATATGTATTTACTTTAACTTACAACAACTTGAATATCACAGCTCATATTATTATGTAAATCAACTATTTCGTCTTTCGTTTTCAAATGTGTGCTATATATTTTTCTATTCTTTTTAGTAACATCAAATTCAAATATATTACTACATTCACCAAAAACATTGAAATGAAGTTTCATGTCTCCTAAATTTTTACCTTTTGCCTTAATTAGTACTGATGAAATAATAATAATAATAATTCTGTTTGTTCCATATCCAAATTAAAGTTCTGTAAATTATAGTAACAGTAAAAATTTAAATAAATAGTATTTATTTTAAAACTAACAACATCTTTCGTTGTGCCATCAACACAAGTGAAATGTATTTTCACTCTTATTCTAAACGAATCTTCATTTTCAATGTACTTATCAAATTCAGGGGTTACAGAAAATTTTAATTCTGTTTTATCTTCATTAAAATTCCAGTTCACATACTTTAAATTCAAATACACATCTAAATTATAAATATTATGTGATTAACAAAGGTTCATGATTTAACTTCTAACTATTTGCAGTCTGTTTAATATCTTACCATCAATATTTTCTATTCTGTATGTTTTAGTATTTCTACCAGCGTCATTAACATCAAAAACTAAATTTTCATTTACCCATTCTTTGTTACCTGGCATATCACAGTTTCCTATAATGGAAAAATATAAATAATTAGAATTAAAATCAAATGATAATATGTAGGAATTACTAAGTCAGTGTATTTAATAGTCAGAAGCCAACGTTTCGTCAACCATGTAGCTTCATAAGGGCATTAAAATCAAAAATAAGAACCAGTACTACAAATATTTGTAAATTATTAATTAAAACAATAATTATATTACTGGTTGTCATTTTTACTTCCTTGTACGAAGTAAAGGAAGTATTGTAATCGCGAAAATTTTCGGTTCTCAGATATCAACGGAAATAGGTATTTTGGCCCTCCTTGAATCCATTTTGACTAATTTCGTCATGCCGTCTGTACGTACGTACGTATCTCGCATAACTCAAAAACGGTAAGTCGTAGAAAATTGAAACTTTATATTTAGGACTGTTATAACATCTAGTTGTGCACCTCCCTTTTTGGTCATTATACAACTACTGGAAGTGGTACTTTACTTGAAGCCTATAATATATTTTCATGAAAAACTATATTCAAATATAATTTAAAACTTTCCAAATTTGGTATATAAGACTACTATATCAATGGAAATAACATAATAGATTTTGGTTAAAATAGACTAACCGGAAGTGACACATTACATGAAGCTGCTAACAGTTTTCCATGAAAAAAATGGTATTAATTTAATTTTAGAAATAAATGCTGCAAATAAAAGTTTTAGAGAATTAAATTCTGCGTCTAGTATATTAAGAATTTTTAAATTAGCCTTTTGCATAAGCGAGATATCTAAATTTAAATATTATATATATTTTTTTTTAATTAAGTTTGCTATGGATTAAAAAAAAATAAAAAAAAATGATTTTATGTCAAATATGTGCAATTAAAAAAATATCTATAGTTTAATACGCGTACAAGGAAGTCATGTGGTATCCACATCAGATTTTTTAAATTATGTCAGCGATTATGCTCTGTAAGGTATCGAATAACTATTTTATTAATTTTGACTAGTTTAATTAGGCTTAGATCATCACCAGCAGACGGTTATGTAGAGATTAATTAGTCTTTAATTTACGTTTGTCCCGCGTGATGGTCGCGCGGGTTGAGGGCCTGACTCGCAACCATAAGGTCGTGGGTTCAGGTCCCGCCCGTGGCGACCATACAAAGGACATATCGGCATATGACCTTAGTAGTTGGTCCGATATATAAGTTAAAAAAAAAATTACGTTAGGTGTAATTCCTTTTTCAGTTTGTTCTTAGCCGTTGTTTTGAACAGTTGTGTTTAGGTTTGTAGTGTTGTGTAGTGAACTACGTTGCAGGCGGTTACGGTGAGTTTCACTGAGCGTGTGTAAGAGTGTGAGCGTGTGAGCGCAATTGTTTGGTATGTTTGTATGATATCCTAACACTAAATCCTTATTCCTTTATGGCGACGCCGACCTGTTAACTTTTGCCCAACGACGCGCCAGTTACCGGCCTGGAGACCTATTCTGCACCAAGTCACTTTCATGATGGTGACATAAATAATGACGTAAGCAAATTGTGTGCAACCCCCACATCGTGTTATTTTTGAAGTGACATTCTAGGGATTTTTGTTTCACATGTTTTAGTTCTTAAAAATTTATGTTGGGGACTGTTTTTAGTTTTGAATTTGGTCAGTGATTTGATTGCAGTACGTAATTTTTTAATTATATGTAATATTTTGTTATTACATTTCTTTAATTTATAGCATAATGGAAGATGAAAATAAAAAGATGTCTCCATGAATTCTCTCCTCATTCTCAAACTTGTCTATTACCACCAACACTCCGCAAATAAACGCCATTGTTAATGCAATCAAATTTTCTGAAATGTATTAAAAGTTATGAACAATAATACATTTCCGCTTAATAAACACAGATTTAATAGGTTACAAAACATATATTTCAAAAATTTTATTTACTTTTCAATCTAATTAAATTTGAATTTGTAAAAATGTTTAAATTTTTACACAAAAATAATTATACGAATTCAAACAATACCCGCGTTTCAACAATTTTGTCAACGTGACTTCTTCAAGTCACGACCAACGGAGGTAGTATAGTATGTTCAAAGATATTCCGTTATGGCTTTAACTTACTAAGCCTGTGTTGAACCGCACACTGTAAGAGATTCTACCTGTTTGCGCTCAGGGTAGGATTGCAAAATATTTAAATTCGGAAATCTCTAATCTCTGTGCGGATTACGTATTTCAGATTTACTTGAAATAATAATGAATTCGCAAAATTAAATTTTTGCTTCATTATCAATAATAATATTTGTACAAAATTCTCTGTTTCGTTATTATAATATATATAAAAATAAAATTAAATTGGGAAATACTGAATACATACCTGTCCTTGCACCCCTATAAATCAAGCTTAAATCCCTAACAATAGACCCGCTGAGAGGGCCATAACGGAGTATCTTTTAAGTTACCTAATATGACGTCATACATTACTAGTTCGCATTGTTTGTCGCCAGACTGCATTTCGAAATATCCTAATCACTAGTGACTTGTGTACAGAATAGGTCTCCTGGTGCCAACGGTGCCCTGCTTGAGTTCAGGAGCCCAGCTTTCGCTTGCATCTTGAGTGGTGAGGTGGTGTTTAGAGTTTCAACTCTTTCATCTGAAGCCTTGTGTTAAACCGCTCGTGTAAGATGGCAAGTTCTCGATGTACTGTGTGTTATCGAGGTTCGCATAATCATGCTGTGTGCGTGGAGCGATGTTCTGGGGCCCGTGATGTACGGTGCTGTGCCACCCAGTTGTTAATCGTGGTGTGCGGCTCTCATACTCGAGCGAGAGGTTCTTTGTTCGTCCTGGTATGATCCTAATATACTGTGTGCATATGGACGAATAAATGAGAGTTGTGTGTGGTAGTGAGGCCGCGTGGAATGCTTGAGCTCAGGGTAGTTTCTTTCTTTTCAGGGCACTCTAACCGGACCAACAAGAAACTAGATTTAAGTGCGTGATTCGGGGTAATTATACTTGTTTTGTTTAACCTATTTTTACAGTTTTATTTTAGCACCCTAACATCATATTTACGTTCTACTATCATCTCTTTTACCAATTATTATTATTAAAAAATTTCTTGATTTTCTTTTAAATTGTTATTTATTGAAATTATCATTCAGGAAATTGTATTCGTGTAAAGAGACGGTAATCGTTAACTCCATACAATTTCAGGTAGACATTGAATATAAGAACTGAAAACGAATCAAAAAGATAAGAAAAAAAAGAACTGAATTTAAAATTTAACTTTTGGTGGTGCAACTAGCCATTAAATATCTATCTATTATATTCTTTTCTATTGCATTATTTGCAAGTAAGGCCAAATATTAAAAGAACAAAAAGAAATCTCCATTTAATAAAAACGCCCGAGTATTTATGTCCTGCTGTTTTATCTTTATAACAACTAACCTGATTGTTTCGGAGAATTAATCATTACAACTGTCTTCCCAAATTGATTGGAATTATTGTAAACCGCGCGAATTGTTACTATAATGTTATTAACATTGTCAAATGTGTTCTTGGGAAGCTTTCTTATAAGTTCAAATTTATCATTCTCTAATTTAAAGAACTTCATGTACTCTGAAAACCAAAATGTATCAATCAATTAATTAGATACATGTCAGAATTCTATAAATATTTACGTGATTCAATTTTAAATGTTGGTTTATGAATTGAAGGTTTTAATTTGATAACAACAGGGGTCATAGACTCGTCCTTTTTATATTGAGTTCTATATAATGAATATTCGAATACTGAAATTTCTTTTTTGTCATCATCGTCGACTTCTGGAGCGTTAATGATGACTACGGTTTTATCTGAACACTTTCTTGAGTTATAATATGCTACAATTGTCACAGTGATATAACGTACGTCATCAAATGTACCTTCGGTAAGAGAGGTTTTAAGTGAAAATTCGTCATTTTCCCATTTAAAATTATTTTCGTATTCTATAAAAATAATAATTTTGTAAGTACTTAAATTAGATGTTTCTTATTCCATTATTTACTTTGTTCAATTTCAATTGTTGGTGTTGATGCAGATGTTGAAATATCCAATATAATGTTGAAGAAAAAAATATTATACATTTATGCAACACACACTACATTTTAATTTTTAATTTTTTTTAGTATACCCTATAAACGCAGCCGCTTTTTGACGTCATTATTCTAGTTACAAATTTTGATGACGCCTGTCTTCTGCTTAATAAATACGTTTCTATATCATTAGAGTTACATCACAGAACATTGAAACGTTATCCTAATTTTATTTAGATTGCATGTAATACATTAGTCGTAATAACAACAAAGACAAAATTAATTGTCATCCAACACTTGGTGAAACAAGGTTTAATAAAAATGTAAAGTAAACACTTGGCTATGTTTCACAAAATTCAGCCTCCAAGTCACCTTATGAGGGCATCGTCAGAGGCTGGCCAGCACAGTTCAGTTAGTAACCATAGACGCGTTTCGCTCTTATTAGAGCTCATCAGTATGGTATAACTCACTTCTTCACCTAGAACAAAGTTCATGTGAAGAAACTTTACATTTTTACATTAGTCGTAGATAAAGTATAGTATACAACTGGTTATAATTTGTATTATAGCATCATTGTATAATATGCTATTATATTACAATTTAAATATTACATATTATTTCATTAGATTTTAAAATAAATATAAAAAAATCAAAAGAATATACAAACAATCCACTCCTAAATATCTATGTCTAACTTGTGAATTACAAACAACTTTAAATGAAACTTTAATCAAAATTCGGCGGTCTGGTTGTTCTGATGGGAATTCTAGGAGACAGATTGATCATACTAGCCCACTGTCCTTCACATAGGTCATCGAAGCTCATACCACGAAGATAAACTCCTCCCAATGATCCAGGTCCTCTACAAGTAGGTTGTGATTCCCAAACTTTGTCTCTATTGTCCTTTAACCACCTATATACAAAATTATATGTTACATTTATAATATCATGATAAATGAGACTAAAAACATATATCCTAAATTTCCTATCCAAATAATTGATTTCACTTGAACCTGGAATGATAAAACTAAACATTTATATTATAAATGAAAAATCGAAGTAATTTTTTGTATATTGATCATAAAAGTCATCTTTTTTAACGGAAAATTGTTTAGAAAGTGTTACTTTTTTAAACTATTTTAAAAATCGTATAAAAAAAGTACAAAATTGTGAAAAAACTTGTATCACTATTTTTATTTTTTATCTGCTTGGAAATCACTTAAAATGTGAGATGTGACACAAAGTTGGGTTAGTTGGCATATTAAGTGGAACCAACAATTTCTAAATAGACGCACAAAAATAAAGTTTACTTACGTAGCTAAATACAAAGCAGCACAATCACAATGCCATGGATTCTTGGCTAATTTTATATTCATTATATTTGTTAATTTATCAAGGCATTTAGCTGGTAAATATTGGAAGCGATTGCTGTCTAAATGTCTGAAAATATATCAGGAATAAATATTTGTTGTTAATTTTCATATTTTACTTACAGTTTTTGTATATTAGGAGTAGTGTAAAAGGTGTGTTCATGTATCGTTTTCAACATGTTATTATTTAAAAGAAGAGATGTTACATTCGCTAATCCTTCAAAAGAATAACTTTGTAAATGTTCCAAATTGTTTGAGAATAGAAACAGTTTATGTAGATTTCTAGTTTCGTTAAATAAATTTCGAGGTATTTCAGGAATATCATTTTGTTCTAAATGCAACTCAGTTAATTTGTTTAGATTCATAAATTCTGTTCCGTACAACTAAAACAATAATAAAAAGATAATAGTCGTATAAAATAACAGAAATTCATTTGTCTTACTCGTAATAATTGATTTGAAGATAGATCTAGTACCAGAAGACTTCCTAAATATTTGAAAACTCCTTTTGTTATTGTTGACAACTTATTTTTACGTAAATTCAAATATTCTAAATTTATTAAATTGTTGAATACACCTACAATGAATTACATATTTATTATAAGTACATATATAATAGCACAAGATAACTTACCTGCTTCCAAATCTTGGATAGAATTTTCAGCTAGCTTCAATCGCTTCAACGAAATCAAATCAGCAAATAGATTACTTTGTAAACGTTTCATTTTATTTGTAGTCAAATCTAAATCTTCCAGAAAACCTAGATCATTGAAAATAGCATATGGAAGTTCCATTAACTTATTTCTCGATAGATGAATAACAGTAATTTTTGTATTTCCTCTAAAAATGCCACCAGGCAATGTTTTAATATTGTTGTACGATAAATCCAGTGACCTTAAGTTTCGCAATTTGAAAAATAGGTTGTTTTGCAGTTCATCCAAAGAATTTTTATGCAGTCTCCTACAAAATATATTATTAAATTAAATGAATTATAATTTATGTAATTAAAACATTACAAATTAGTCAAACTGTCTAAATATTCAAATATAGGTTCTGGCAAAAAATCTATGTGGTTATCAAATAGATCCAACTCTGTTAAATATGACAAATCTTGAAACGCATCTTTGTTTAAAGTTGTCAAATGATTAATCGCCAAATCACTGAAAAATTTAGAGATCATTAATCATTTTTCATAGACTGTACATTATAAATATAAGGTATATTCAAAAGATTTGACAGATACGATATTAAAAATATTCGTAGCTTACCCGCTGTAATCATTTTTAAGAAATAAACTTTAAGGTAAGATATCGTGAACTAAATTTTCTACCAACAAACACTAAAATATACTGTTTAATTTTCTTATTAAAATAAACGTCAAATTTACGATTTTCAAAGCAACAAAAATATTGATCAATAGTTTAAGCTTGCCTGCAAGTTTGTGTTCATTTGTGTCTACATTTTTTTTCTTTTCTTCGTTTAAGGTTTACCTAAATTATGTGTTATAATACAAATATAAAACAAAAAAAAATAATTGACATTAGACAACAGAAAATAATAAACTGTTAATAATTATCATAATATTTATTGAAATTTTAATAGTAAAACAAAGCTCATGTTTACACAAATAGTTTATGTCGTGCAAGTCAGTCGCAATTGGTATCGCCTCATGTACACTCAGCTACAGAAATAAGCAGTAACGTTGAGCAATACCGGTAATATACATTTTAACTTTGAATGTATTTCAAGGAATGAGAGCACAATTTTACTTCAACCCACTCACTACTTCGCCTTGCAAAACCTTGGATGGTTTGAGATGACTATATTTTTAATTTATGTAATTTAGAAATATTTGACAGTAGTAAACATACGACCATTTTTATATTAAATGCCCGTAAATCTTTTGAAAATTCTGTACAAACATGTGTATGATGTCTTGAGGCAATGTTTGTTCCGGAGGTAAAACAGACATTTCCGCGTGCCAACAACTAACACTTTTTGTTTCTGGTCGGCATTTACATGGTCCTGTTGCACATTGCAACCATCGATCATCTCCATCATCAATACTCCACACTAAAATTCATATAAAATCATTAACTAATTATTATACTTTTCACCCAACAATGATATATACATACATACATACATAACATCACGCTATATCCCATAAAATGGAGTAGCACGAACCCGTCAACATTCTCATCCTGACACACGACACTCATTTCGACCACATTAACACTTCCTTCATACGAACTCTTTCTTTTCTCACAACCAAAATCCATCATCACGCAACAAACATTCATCCATTCGCTCCTGTACACCTGTTTCGTAATTCATCACTTACGCCCACTTCTCTAACAACGAATCTATAAGAAATAAAGGCAGCATCGCCTGCGCTTGTTTAAAAATACATTTAACACAATTGCAGTTACATATTGTATAGTAAAAACTGAAAATGAAGTAAAAAAAGATGAGGAAGGAAGGGAGTATCTCCCGGCGCTTGTTTTTCAAACTGAATTCCACACAATTGCAGTTGGACACTCTATAGTAAAAATGAACATCTATGAAATCCGATGGATTCTTCACATCGCTAACAGAAAAAATGTTTATATTTAGTATAACATGAAAATTTCGCCATATGCGTTTAAGTTAGGAAATCAGTTTTTTTTTTACGGAAAAATGACCAGTTAATTTTAGTCAAAAATACTTCAAATACAAGTTGTAGACAATTAAATTCTGCTTCTATGCCAGTAATCACATTTTATTTTGAATGTTTTATAACCGAAATAATCGAATTTAAAGTATTGCTTCTTTATTATGACAGATGTTGAATTGCAACAAAATAATAAACAAATGTGTAACGTTTTTCCAGTCAGAAAAGTTTAGTTTTAAATGGATTTGTGGTTTATTTTTAAGTAATAATTAAAATTATTGTCGCCTTATCATTATTCAAATAAAGAAAAGTTACAAACCAAAATTTCCTAACAGTTAAAATGTCATATATTTGTTTCTTATTTTAATTCTACGGCATACACTGTCAAATATAATTTGTATAAAACTTTAAATCGGATTATTTATATGCAATATAAAATATGATAACTAATTTCAATGTAAAATATTTTATTATCTTTTATATTTAACAATACATTTCCTTCACATTTACGATCAATAGTATAAAGCAGGTTTAAATTTAAACTTAGTTCAAATAGTTTCGTAACTAATAATCTAACAAGTTTATGAATGTAGCTATAATGCTGCTTAAACCTTGCTCATATTTTGAACTGTCTTTATACTATATACGGTTTAATTTAAAAAAATTAATGTTCGAAATGCTCTCGTTCTAGTCCATCTCCAGAAGAAACTCAACATCCTTTCAAAATTGCCCGGTCTCCTGTGAATCGATTGAAAGTCTTGTTCAATAGCTCTTCTGGATTATTTACTGGTGCAGCGAACACTACACTTTTAAGGTAATAATTGTGTAATCAGTTCATTTACGACCCATTTTCATTCAGTTTTTTTGACCTCTTTTTAAGTAGGTTAGGTTAAGTTATTCTTTATGTAGGTATCAAAGTCGTGCCTACAGTATTTAGCTCTACGGCCAAACTTAAATATGGCAATTTTTTGCTAAGCCTTTTATTAGTCTGTTGCAATTTTTTTTAAAATCATAATAAACACTTTTTATTAATATTAATACATATAGTAATATAACAGAAAAAATACACCATAAAAAATAGTGATACCTTTTATCATAAAGAATGATTTTGTTAGTTAGATTTTTTAAGCTTTCGGTATTGCAAATTGTTAAATTATACCATCAAAATTAATACTTCTGCTTCATCCTTCTTATTCGATTACAAACTTGGTCTAATAACAATTTTGGGCCGAATGATCTCGGAGCCCTAAGCACGTGTCCCGTCTGCTTCTGCCTTTCCATGACCCTAGTAAATACTATATGCTTGTAAAATATTATACCCTTTTTTCAACACCCTATATTTTGACTAGAAAGTGTTGTAAATCGCAAATTCTTAATCCTTGTACAGATTTCGAATTGAAAGTTATACCGGACAACTAATAATAATTCATCTACAATAGTATACAGTCTGTTTCTATACAGTGCAAAAAACTTTAATAAAATAAATCAACTTAAATCTACCATCACGCCTTTTAGCCATTACTGAGTGTGGCACTCCGCCGCAGCAGATTTCGGTAAATGATATTATTTCTCCGCGGCCCCGAAAGATGTTAGTGGAGAGGGAGCCATTGGGGTAGATTTAATTTGGTGAAAATTGTTTGTCGGCTATGGGGATCGAACCAGGGTTATCAAGATACCACTGAGCCACCTACCCCATTAATTAATGGAGTATATAATTTGATATACTGGTTTTAGAACACAAAAAAAATTAAAACGCTAAAATAATAGCCCTTAATTTGAAGTGTATATTGTTAGTATCACAGATTTGATAAAAAAAATAATTATTTATTAATTATGGTAATAATGATATAAAATTGAATCACTAAGTTCAGAAAAGAAAGTACTGACAATTACAGTGATTTTGAGTTTTAAATGTTTACACATTGCCAATCGTTTGGTCATAAACGGAAGTCATACTCAATAAATTTATAAGTAAATAAAGTATAAAATAAATATGATATGTTTTATTTATTTATCACTACTAAAAGTTTTATCATATATCTGAAAATTGTCTTTTTGCAATATTTATCTTTTTGAACTTAGCGACTCAATTTTAAACACTTATTATGTAGGTTATCTAATATCGTGTAATGTAATAATTAAAGTTGCTATGAAACCAGTGGTATTAAAAATGTACACTTTAAATAAAGGACACATTTACCTAATTTCAACAAAATCATTTTCGGTCTGTAATCTGTGTATCAAATAATGTAACCCATTACAATTATGTGTATATTAATATAAAGTGGTGGCGCGGTGGCCGAGCGTGTTAAGGCACATCTCTTTACTTACTATGACGTCACCCGAACCAAGGTTCGTCAGTTCGAATCCGCCTGTCGACAATGTGTGATTTGTCGTAAAATATAAAAATACAGTTACATGTATTTATCACACTCGGGGGCTATAAGCTAGTCACTTATACGCCTTAAATAATGTAGCATTCGACTACGAAGACCGGCAGTACGGCAGTGTAAAAACTGCGGCTCGGTGTGCCCGGTAGGCCCAGGCCCGATTTGGGCTTTAGTGCCATCAGAAGAAGAAGAATATAAAGTCTATTTCGTTTCGAAAACCTGCTACGTCATGATGAAATGATGAATTTGTTTCTATATACTATAAGAAGCAACATCATTGCTTCAATATTTAAATAAAATTTTCTCATTGCATAAATTTGCCCAACTAACAACTTCTTTTTCTAATTTAGCAATTTAAATTTTCACCATGGAGTAGGTGGCTCATTGGCCTATGGATTTGTGGCTTCACTCCACTAATATCTTGAAGAGAGAGGACGTGATTTGACGGCCAGTAACCGCACTTCACACTAATAAATTCATTTCTTAAAAAAACACATTTTTCGTGTCACTGAACTGATAGATTGAAGTAATAAATAAAAATTAGTAAACAATAAAAATTGATAGAACTGTTATATAATTTTAATTAAATTAAATAAATTATAATGTTTACTCATTTTTATTTATTACTGTAACCATCAATCCAGGGGCACAACAAATATTTGTTTCAAGTATTGTGTAATTATTTTTGCGTATTTGTTAATCAAATAATATATACCCTTAATTTTTTTTTGCATTAATTTTGAAACTGCATATATTTATCTTATATTTATTATTAAAATTTTCACCAATACAGAATAGCATTCACAGTAAAAAAAGTGGATAAAATAGTGTGATGATGTATTTATTTCTTTTTTTTTTAATAATAAATAATGTAAGTTAATAAATACCTGGTTGTTCCAAAGATCGCAGCCTGCGTTCAAGTTTAACCAATCTCACATCATTATTTTCGTCACTTTGAACGACTCGTTTATCGTGTAATTCTTTTCTGCAGATTTGCACCGCATCACAAGCAGTTATATTGCAGTATTCATTAGCGGAAACTGCCACAATTGTTTTGATCAATATAAAAAGGAAAACACCTCGATTCATTTTCTGTGTGAATTCATGGACTTGCGCTTGTAAACTCTTTCAATATGCTAAAGAAGTGAATCGATCTGTGGGCGCAGACTTAATTTGTAAATTGTTATCATCCTGCTCTTTTGTTATTACTTTATAATGAAATTAGATTAATTAATTTATCTGATGTTCAAATTTATTAGCTCTTAAATTCAACACTGCTGGTAATGAAACATGTTACTAATTTAAATATATTAAAATTATCATCATTTTAATAAACGAGTTCAATTTTATTAAGCATCAATTTCGTACCAAAAAGTCGTATTTATTATTTTTGGCATCGGTTTATCTATTTTGGGATTTAAAAAAGTATTTTTTCTACGATTGCTATGAAAAGTTGACAACAACGCTTTTATTTATCATCGTAAAGTTGACGTTTTCTGTGAAGCAATCGAAAAATAACTTTTTCTACAGTTGATATGCAAAGTACGCATTTGCGCTTATATTTATCAACGGAAAATGTTACTTTGCCACTTATGCATGACAAAACAAAAAAGGCTCGCGCTTATTTACTATTCTTGGATATTAAAATTACTTTTAAAGATTGTTATTGAGATACGGTCTTTCCATACATCTGGTGTCTTTTAATTTAATTTATTGTTTGCTGTAATAAATATTTGTTTAACGTTTTAAAAGTAAATTGCAAAATTATAGACACATTATTTAACTTTTATTTATACTAAATAAAAATAGAACAATACAATAAACATCTGGTACATGAAGGATATAATATTCTTTTATGCTGAGTATTTTTTGATGTGATAAATATTTGTTAACGTTTTCAAAGTTATTATTTTACTTTAGTGTTTATAAATAAAAATATAACAATAACAATAATTATAAATAATAATATTAGAGGTGATATAGATGAAAGTGATGTTAGTTTTGCATTGTTGACAATGTCGAATGAAAGATTGCGTGCGTGGATAGGAACGGAAATGTGGTTGAAGCAAGCATGGTGTGTCAGAATGAGAATATTGGTTAATTCTTTAATTAATTTAATAGATAAATAAATAAATAAATAAATATAAATATATCATCACGCCTTTTACCCAATACTGGGTGTGGCACTCTGCCGTAGCAAGTCTCGGTAAGTGATATATTTCTTCACGCTAAGTGCGGTTACAAGCCGTCAAATCACGGCCCCCAAAGATGTTAGTGGTGGGGGGAGTCACAGGGGTAGATTAAATTTGGTGAAAATTGTTTGTCGGCTGTGAGGATTCAATCCGGGTTCTCAAGATCCACAGACCGACTTGATATCACTGCGCCACCTATCTAATGAGTGAATGTGTTTAATAAGATATATCGAGATGCTATGTATAATAATTATATTTATTATTTATAATAACGATTCACTTTAAAAATATAATGATGAATCGTTATCATATGTAACACAATACTATTAAAATTTTGTTCAATTTATTTATTTCGACGTTATGATATACATGCACATGCACCTTGATCAGAAAAGAAAATAATAAATAATAAAACGTAAAAATATGGAAACGAAGCTTTATTTTATTGTGAAATGTTCTTAATAAATAATACACATATAACTATTATTTTACATATGTTTGAAAGGTAAGAATATAACAATAATAAAATTATTGTTTATAATATTATCAAAAGTAAAATTATAAATATTGTATTTGAAGAGTAGATTCGTATATCTTGTGTATTGCAATGTAACTTCTATAAACAGTTGTTATGACTTGTCTAAATAATTAAAGGCTAATTAATTCGTCCGAGCCTGCAACAACTTTTGTATTATATGTACGCTATTAGACAGGTTGTCTGTCTCTCTCTAGTACATTGTAATTATCCGAGTGGTTTGTGAACGTAAGTTGTGTCGGTACTAGGCAATAATGGAACGGCCACATGAGGTTCACTTGTCTTGCAATGTTTGTTGAGGAAACATGCGAGCAACGTATATTTAACTTAGTGAATTTCTGCTCTTAGAATTCCTTCATATCTGCGTAGATCGATATATTTTGGTGGGTTTGATTGAGAAAGAAGTCAGCATTGAAAATAACATTAAGAACAAGAAGTATATGCTGAATTACCGTAACATATCAATTGTTCTATTTTACTGGTTTGTGTTCTGAGTTTCTGTTCCAAGTTTATTAATCATCATAATGTCTTTAAGTACGTTTTTTCCTTATGTTTTTAGCTATTCCACGTTACTAATACATTGTTTTTTAGTTTATAGGGACATCATGGACCTGCAATCATCTCCTGCAGCCTCAGCAGTTAGTGATTATAAAAGTATCACCGAAGCCTGTATCATCGTGCACAACGTCAGAAGCCAACATCTTCTCTTTAGACATATCAGAAGATGACTACAAAGTCAACGCAGAATGTCGTCAAGTCTGCTGCTCAACCTCAATGTAAGAAAATGATTATTTTTAAATGGGTTGTATTTAACCGAGCACTAAAATTTCAGCCCTAATTTATTTATAATCGGTATCAAAAAAAAGAAGTAGAGTCTGCTAATCTGTTTGAACAACAAATATTTATTTTTGTTATTCGCATTTAATTTTTCGGAAAACTTATTTACTATTCTTGGATATTTAAAATTACATTTAAAGATCGTTTAGCATTTTTGTGCCCAATTATTATATTTAGTATTCATTTATTATTTCAGGTTATAAAATATTATTTGGCTAGGGTTAAAATAGTATATTATACATCTAGGGAGAGAAATGCATGATTTTTCATGAGGTGTAATTTATACCTATATACTAATATTTACGACCTAAGCAAGATTAAAAACAAATATAGTAATTTTAAAATATAATTTATTTATGGTATTTTTGACATTTATTTATATAACAATTTTGTTTTTACTAATGATTTTATTATTAGTAAAAACATTTTTTTTTGTCAAATTACATTATATTTCTAGAATCACAAGAAATTGTTGATGCAGCTTCTGCAGCTGTTTTTAGGTTTCTATTTGATTAATTATACCCTATTGTATTTTACATATATTTTATAGCTGTACTACAAATATAAATAGTTGATAAAAAAAATAATTGTCAGGGCTCTCTAACATAAGTTCTATTAAAAAAATCATGCAATTATTATATAAAAATAACTCAAGGATATCTATTTGAGTTTAAATGACTATAATTTGTGGAATTTTTTTAGAAACGTTTTAAAATGGTTTTAAGATGATCTGAAAGGTAGATGAGTGATCTAAGTGATGTCTGTTTTATAACCTTGAGTAACATTATAAAGTCTTTAAACTCTATCCTAAATTCTAGCTGAGTATTTTAAAAACAATTTAAACTTGTTGATGATTTTGCAGCCACTAAAGCAAATAAGCTAATTCCTACTCTGCTCTACTTCCTGCACTTCGTCTGCTGCACCGACATCGAGTCCACAGGTCTGAGTACTCCAGCTGTCCACCAAACAGTACGAGAAACACTTCGACAAGTCTGTATTCAACAACAAGACGAAATTGATGCCGTGCGAGAAACAGCGCTGCAACGAGGTGGTCTACGACAAGATCTTCATGTCGTCACCGTACAACAAGTCCAAGAAGCGAATGCAGTACAGTATCCTGGTGCTCATGTTGGTGAGTACTTCAATCATCTTGTTATTATTTCGGTTGTAAATAATATTTTGGGCTGTAGGTGAAGAAAGGGTGAAGTATTCCATGGAGACGCTGACGCTCTAGCAGATTGATTTTAATATGACGTTGGCGTGCAGAATCAGAGAGGATGATCTGTCGAGAAGAACATACCTACACGAAATGTGAGTAGCTTTACAAAATGATACCAACTTTATATTCAGTTTTATTTATTATTATTATTGAACATAAATAACTAAGAATCTCCATGTATGAATCACATGCTTTTTATTTGTTTATTTATATATTAAATTTAAACTAATAATCATTGGGTTTGTAGTCCACTAAATTACAAATATTAAATTATTAAACTAAATTAAAAAGATAGAAATAATAGTTTTTAATGCATGCATTTATTCTCAATTTGAAGCGAAGAAAATTGACGCATTTTAAATGTATTTTTAATTTTGGGCTATGCTGTATACATAAACAAACAAGAACTGTGAAAATTCTGGAAGAATATGCTGAATATCTTTATTAATTAATTAAACTTAAGACTTAAAATTATACATCTTGAAATAAACATAGAACAAAGAATCCAACATTGAAGAAGAAAAAAATGCATGAATAGGATTAATAAGATGTGTTGTAAGAATAGAATGTATGGTATAAGTGGTTTATACTGTATGCAGATTTACTATTAGTTGCTACCACATTTTATGGGACATAATGTCAAATTGTTCTATATTTAAAATTTGCACATAGAAAAATGAGAAAAGAAAATATGTATAATTCTATTTTTATGAATTTTAGAAAATTATAAGTGATATTTACAATTGGTTTCAACATATAATTTTATTTTGTGTATTTCCCGAGAAACTTATTTTCTATTCTTGGATATTAAAAATTACTTTTAAAGATCGTTTAGTATTTATCATGATAGGTGCTCATTTTAAATTCTTTTTGCAGTGTACGCAAATTAGCTGAATTCGGCATTCAGTTCCGGAAGTCGTGCCCCATGCTCAAGTTGTTCACGCTGTCCACCGGTTGCTTCACACAATTCAGGAACAAAAGATAAGTAAAAGTGTCATTTATTTATATTTTAATTATCAGCTACTGAAACATTGTGATACAGTGACAGTTAGTACAAAAATCAAAATACGGATGATTAACTAGATTTTTTCATTGTTAAACGTTCCGGAAATATTTTATACAAATATATTTCAAGTAAATGATAGATATAAATAATTTTTCGTAACACATATGTACAAGAAACACGTCCTTATTCCCTAATTTTAGAGAGAGAAACACTGCTTTTCTCCCCAAGGGAGAGAAACATTATGTTCCCTAGGTAGCTAGAGAGATGTTTCTCTCCCTAGAGACTACGATTATTAACGGTTTGCGGTGTTTCCTAGGTAATTAGTTATGCAATTCATATTTGACATTTGTCCCGATAAGACAGTAATTTCGACTTCAGCTCGAGCCTTCGGCCCTCGCTTACGTCTCGGCTTGCCAACTTCACACGCGGGAATAATCGCTTGTTTCCCTCCCTTCATGCATAACATACTATAATTAAATCATCCTTCAACGATTATTTATACTAGTGGTCATTATATTTTTAAATAAAGTTAACAAATACTTTTATCCTTTTGGGTAATTGTTTCCAGTATTTCAAATATATGATTTTTAAATGTTTTCCTTACAATATTTAAATGGAGTGTATCTTTTAAATTTGAAGGGAATTGAAAATTTGAACTGCCTATAGTTTTGTTTGTAAATATGGCTAATTTTATTAATTTTTTTTTGAGAGAAAATATGAACGACATTTTTTCCGTAACTTTAGATACAACATTTACAAATTTAACATATTTTAAAACGGCTGTAATATAGTAACCAGTCAATCGGGTTTCAAAATTCAATTCCTCATCTATTGACCATAGTTTTATCCCTTAATATCAACCCTCCAGAAAGTAATTAATTAAAAAATAAACGTTATTGAAGTGAGGATGATGTGTTGGAATGAGAATGTTTATCGAAGATTGATGAGTGGATGTTCTGTGAATGTCACAGTGGAAAATTATTAGTGATATTCACAATTGGTTTAAACAAATAATTTTATTTTGCTAATTTACTATTTTTTAATATTAAAAATTACTTCTCAAGATCGTTTAGTATTTTTAATGATAGACACTTATTATAAATTCTGTTTTGCAGTTTACGCAAATTAGCTGAATGCGGCATTCAGTCCCAGGAATCGAGTGCCATGGCCAAGTTATCCACGCTGTCCACCGGTTGCTTCACTCGTTCTGCAACACTCACACAGTTCAGGAACATAAGATGAGTAAAAATGTCGTTTATTTATATTTTACACTTCTAACATTTTGAAGATCTATAAAACCACCGTCGGAGGATTCTCAAAATAAAATAATTAAACAAAATTATTGTAATTTAATATGTTAGAAACAATAATAAATATGTTTTAAATAGATAATTTACAACAATTCTATTTAAACCATATTTATTCTTTAAGAATAAGATATATTGTAATAAGTTGTTTGCGAAAACATACATCTTATTGCAATATGTCTTATACTTCAATAATAAATATGTTTTAAAGGGACTTATTCCAAATTAATCTATAAAAAAATAGTTTGTTTTGTTTAAATAAATAAAATGTACTTGTAGTTAATAATTCTAAAATAAAATGTTAGTAATACTTGTATACAACTTTGAAATGATAATAAATGTTTCTATTTATACATACCTTGTTTTTTTTTAAAAAAATCCCACTTCTTTTTTTTAGGACTGGTGAATGTTGATGTATTTGCGAACTAAGTTAATTAAATTAATTGGCTGCACACCTGGAGCTGACCTAGAGCATATGACTCTTCTTGGAGTCGCTGATGTCATCAACAGCGTCACTATCTTCTACAGAGTTCCCAGAGTCAGCATTGTAATTAATTCTACGTAAGATTATTGCAGAATCCACGGAGACGTCACCAGCTGTAAAGTCCCACACATCAACTTGAAGACCCCCCAAAAATAAAATAACATCTCCAAAAAATATTGTCATCTATCATGTATTGTATTAAATATAACTTGTAATATAAATATTAATATCTTATTGTACACAGAATAATATCGAATTATTTTATATTGTAATATATTGTACTTGTATACTATTTTAAAATTACAATAAATGAATTTAAAATAACGTATATTTTTTTATTTATAATATCCTTCTCCCACAATCAAACACTTCATGAATGTGTTAATCGTTTAAGCGGCAAACAATATCCAAGATGGCAGACGGGCTGTTGGAATGTAAAATATGTCTGGTATCTACTATGTAAATGCCGCCAAAAAGTATCAGGCGAGTGATCTCCTCAACATTCTGCTGCCCGGATACAAAACGGCATATCCCGGCGTCGGACCCAAGTGCTCTGTCGGTGTGAGTCTTTGTATGTATTGGTGTGTCTGTGTATGGCTATGTATTAGTGTCTAGAACTGCGATTTGTCGAAAAGAAACACGCTAAAATGACGAATTTTGTATCAGGAGAACAGAATATTCAGGAGTACCTCAAAAAATTTCACACTAATACATACAAAGACTCACACCAACAGAGCACTTGGGACCGACGCCGAAATATGCCGTTTTGTATCCGGGCAGCAGAATGTTGAGGAGCTCTCTCGCCTGATATTTTTAGGCGGGAATTGAATGCTGGATTTACTTTGTAGAATAGCAGTCATATATTTACACTTCATTCATGTATTGATGGTTGATGGTAATAAATAAAAGATTGTAAGTTATTTTAAATTCATTTATTGTCATTTTAAAACTGTAAACAAAAGATATTTATATTTATATTTCAAGTACAATATATCTAGTACAATATAAAATGATTGACAATATTCTGCATATAAAAGTCAATATTTATATATTACAAATACAATATATGTTGGTTAACAATATTATTTTAGGTTTTTATTTTATTTTTTGAGGGGGTTTTCTAGTTTACGTTTACAGCTGATATCGACTCCGGGGATCTTGCGAGTAATCTAGGAGACGATGTTAACTCTGGGGACTTTGCAGAAAGTGATGGCGCTGTTGATGACATCAAAGGCTTTAAGACGAATTCCATGTTCTCTACGGGGACGATTTCCAACTCCGTGGATGCTTTATAAACATAAAAACAAAGTATTATATTTTAAATTTACAATAATTATAAACAAAATAAAATTATAAATAATATTAAATCAATTTACTCACGCTTCGTCGGCTGTGATGTCATTCTGGGATGTTTTAAGTGAAGATGGCGACTCTGGTGACGGTGTCCACGATAATAACAGCTCAAGATGATGTTGAGGCTGCAGAAAATGATCTTAAATATCTTACCTCAAATCTAGGGTAGTAAATAAATATCTTACCTCAATTCTGAAGTATGTACTGAATAATAAATTGTATTTAAAATATACTAATATATTTTATTAACTATTATTACAAGTACAATATTGTTTGGGGTTGTTATTTTATTTTAGGAGGTGTTCTCCTTCACATGTGCAGCTGATGTCTGCTCCGAGGACTCAGAATCTTACGAGTAATCTAGGAGACGCTGCTGACAATGAAGACTCTGCAGAAGATGGTGACGCTGTTGAAGTCTTCAGCGGCTCCGAGACGAGTATTGTGCTCCAGGTGGGCTACAGAGACGATTCCAAGTCCGAGATCTTATCAACATAAAGAGATGTGAATTAGAATCTAAGATGATATACAATAATTAATAAAGTAATGGGGTAGGTGGCGCAGTGGAATCGAGTTGGCTTTTGGATTTGATTCCCACCGCCGATAAACAATTTTCACCATGTTAAAACTACCCCTGTGGCTTCGCTTCCACTAACATCTTTGGGGAGCGTAATTTGATGGTTGATAACCGCACTTCATGCGCAAAAATATCACTTACCGAGATCTGCTACGGCAGAGTACAACACCCAGTAATGGATAAAAGGCGTGATGACATATTTATTTATTTTGTATTTAATAAAATTCTGAACAATATTTCAATAATAAAATTAATTTACTTTAATCTTATATTGATATTGCGATCAGCTAAACCTGGTCTAGACTTGGAGCACGTAGCTGTAGGTGAACACAAAACTTTGGCAACTTTGTTGGAAGGCCGAGGAAAATACAAGAAAAATATTGAACATTTATAATTCATACTAAATAAAATAAATTTCTAGAGATAAATGTGTTTCTTATTTGAATGATTTAATCTAATGTTAGCAATTTTAAATAATGATTAACAAACGAAAAATAACAGACTTAAATATTTGATATGTAGGCAAAGTGTTTGTAGAGTACACATTTACAAAGCATAGAAACATAACCCTGCTCCCAAATTGAATTGCTCTTTGAAAATTTCAAATTGCTCCTATTTATAACTTTAGAGCAGTGAATCAGTGGTAGGGGTAAGTTCTGCACCATGTGTGATACATATCGATATATATTTTTCGATGTAAAACGTATCCTAATTATTTTACAGAAAAATGCTTCAATAAAAGACACGCAGAATTAAATTATCTACCTTTTTTATTTGAAATATTTTCCTGTAAAATAATTCAGTAACGCTGGACAATGAAAAAATTGTAACTAGTTCAGTGGTAACCACAATTACCCAAAAGGATAAAAGAATTTGTTAACTTTATTTACAAAATACAATGATCGCTAGCATAAATAATCGATGAAGGATGATTTGATTAAATTTATTATTCTGCTTTGAATCGATCATAAATTGTTTGGTTTTTCGTATTTTGACGTTGTAATTATTAAATTAAAGCTTATTTAACAATACAAAATTAACTTTAACAAAATTTATTTTTAAGATATTTGAAAACTGCTTTCACAATTGTTACTCACAAAATAAAATATACATATTTTTACATACGGAGATACAATTAAAAATAAATTCTTCTTTTTGATGACAAACACCATCAGTGAGTACTTGATATGCCTATGCTAACACAGTTAATACACAGAAATTTAAAATATACGTGAACATTTCATAAATCCTTGTAAGTATCCATCGGAGTCTCCTGAGTTTTAATATTATATAATCTAAAGAAGTGGAACGATAAATATTTGTATATATCTATTTTTTTTCTTTTACATTATAAGTCTTCAGGAGTCTGAACTTTATTACTTAGAAATCTCTGATAATTTAAACTAACTCGCAGAATGAAACGTTATATAAAAATATCTCAAATATGTGATATCCCACATTTAACACATAAGTTACTGATATAGTATATACATATTAAGAACCAGACAAAACTGACCCCATACGAAAATAGACATTTCCAACAGTCAGTTTAGCGCAAAAGTTGACGTTTGCCGCTCACCAAGCGGTAAAGTAACAGTGTATTTAAAACAATTTCTTAGGAGTCAGTTCTGCTTATTTCTAGAAAAACATAACAGACAGATTCATAAGCACTAGTAAATTTTAAATATCATTTATGGATAGAAAATATAATTAATAGAGTTATTCACAAAATATAATAGGGCTGCTGTTAAATTTTAAGTTATTGCTCCTAAAACATGTTTAATTGGTATTATATTATCAAATATTTTTAAGAATTAATAATATGAAAAATGGTTAGCAATAACTCTATTTTATGGATCTGCCTGTATGATTGTTTTATGGTTATGGTTGACTGTTAAAATAAACATGAAATAACTGTGGAATGTTTCCATGGCCATGTGCTCCTTCATGTAATAAGCTGCCTTAATAAACTTACTGTAAAATAAATTAAATTACACACAATAATAAGTCCGTTTGACACAAACATAATTATGATAGCTCTATATGTATACTATCAAATTACATACACAACCTTTTCAATAACCGACCTTTAAATCTAAAATTTCTTCTTACACTTATAATCGTACTGATTTACTTAAAATGATACTGTTTGAGCATTACAGTCAATTTTCTGCCCTCAGGCACTTGTCATCACTTTTCAGTTAGAAAACATTCAGTTAAACGTAGGTACGGATTAATTTCTTTGCTTTGGAGATCTCTACACCGTTATAAATCATCTAACTAACATATAATTATTTTTCAAATGAATAGTTGTAATTGTAACTACACTATTTCAAATCTAAATAATTAATAGTTGAGCTAAAAATTGTATATAAATATTTCAATTCAAAATAACATACATATATTTTTTTAAATAAATATTAAATGTCAAATTAAGCGTAAACAATTAGCGCAAACAATCTAATTGATTAATAGTCACATGTAAAATAAAATAAATATATCATCACATTTTTTATCTATTTATAAGTGTGACATTTTTGTGTTTACAGATCAAAATAGAAAACTTTTTAACGTAAAGTATGTTCAGGAGCTGTCTAATCTCAGCATTCGGAAATGCTACCAAAATTTTACGAGTCCGATCTTTCAGGCCACAATTTATCGTTTAAAATATAAAAATATATTTCAGAGATGACGTATGACAGTGTAAGAATTTCGCAAGCAAATTTAAAAATTTTTAAACGACTATATCTGAATAAAATAAACAGCCCAATTTACAACAGTTATTTTGTATGTACATAAACATGCATTAGAATTATGTAACATTAAAACCATAACATATATGTACTTACTGCTAACTAACTACTATTTGTATTCGTAGCACTAATTTAATAATACAACAGCGGTAAGCGAAGTAATTGTAAAGCGTAAACTGTTCAAATTCTATATTTGAGATCTACTCTAAAAAAATTTAAATCAATTGTATATCGTCAGTAAATATAAATTATCGACACCAGTATTATTAAAATAATTTTGCATCGTTGTGAATTCTTACTTGATAAGGAAAAACAATAATAATTGACTCTACAAGACAAACGAACCAAATAACTATAATACTTTTCATTTACGGTTAAACAAAGTAATATAAACTTTTAAATATAGCAAATTTTTAAAAAGTAAATAACATAAATATAATAACCTCATTTTCTTTTAATTATATCAGATGTCTAGCAGTTTAGACCAATCCAGAACAAAACTATAGTATTGAGTGTAGCTATCAAACTCTATTTTCCTAATTTTCATTAATTTCTACTACATTTGAATGAAAGTATTCTTTTCACATAACAGCTATATGCAAATAAATAAACCTGTCATATGTATTTTTTTTTTAAATTTTAATATTCCATCATTCTATTAGATGTTTTTCTATTATTTTCTCATCTCATATCGGCTTAGCTGTTTTGTAAAATTTATATATTAAAAATATTAGTAAAATATAAAAAATGTAGTTATTCTGGAATGATCTGCTCTCCAAGCTACAAACTAAACGGCATCGATATAACAGGCCTTAATTCAACGTTGAGGGGTCATAAATCGAGACAATCCACCACAGCCAAAAACTTGACGCCACTGAATTAGTTACTTCTACAACAGTTCTTGTGTAACTCTTATGTGTTGGAGGAGTTCTCCAGCATCTTGATTAGGTAGGTCTCCACAGTGCCGTCGCCGATGAGCCGAAAGAAAAAGAGATGCTCTAGACACTTGAGCCCAATAGATCGCAATGCCGGCAGGCGAAGTAGAAGCTTAGCAAAACGACCAGGTTCGTCGGGATGCGTTGTCCGTGTGTATTCTTCTAGAACTGCGTACACTTTTTCTCGAAGGATTTCTACTTCTTGCGTTGATTTTAAGCCTCGGACATCTATAAAAGAATCGTTATAATAGTACTTTTTATTTTAGGCATTTTTAACTTCCAAAAATAGCAAAGATCACATCAAATTAACATGAGTACATTTTAAACAAACCTACATGAAAACCATTGTTCTTACTTCTTTTCATATTTTCACGTATACTAGTGAATGTACTGCTATTTTTGTCGTAATTTATGTTGAACTTACATTTTTCTAATCTATAATTGTGCTGTAAGTTGTGAGTGCACAAAAATACATGATTAGTTTGCAGATAATTAGTTTTATTACACAGCCACAAATTGTAAAAATTATACTGAATGTCATTGTTTCATACGATATTTATTTAATAGTTATTTTACCCAGAGGTTCAAAAGAAAATACTCTTTAGCTTGACTCAGTACTAGCCGAAATAAGAAAAGTATGGTATAAAGTATTAAATTGAAAGTCTAACAAACCTGGATTAAACAAAATAATAGTCCTTAAACACCCAAGTTCAGTCTTATCCATTTTCATCTCGCGCATTTTAGCCACGAGCTCCGTGAGCACCCTGTCGAAGATGGCACCCACCCCGATGGAATTAGCGGAGTTACGGTGCACGGTGAGTCCAGTGGCGAGTACGATACCATCGCGCACCTCCATGGAGCGGTGGCTGAAGGCGGCAATCAGCAGTTCATTCCAACCAGCGCGGAGGAGAAGCACTTGGTCTTGAACGGGGAGGGAAGTGAAGTGAGGGATGTGTTTTGCCCACTCTACGAGCTGAGAGAGTTGTTTGTTGGCTGCATCACACAGCGTTGTGATCTAAAATAATCAAAGCAATATAAATTTGTAATTGTGCCGGTCTAGTTTCTGAGATAATATATATAGTATATTAAAATTGTATTGAAGATTACATACTCTTTATCCAAAATGTAAAATATCTCTCGATTTTTGTACTGTACCTCGTCTGACTGCTCGCACTTGAACTCGGCACTTTTCTCGGCCTCGAGAATGCGTTCGACGGGCATATCGGTGTGCAGTGAGCTAGTGGACTCCACTTCGCTGGAATCGCGTTCCTTAGTACGCTGACGCTCTTCTTGCACTGCCTCGCGTTTCATGCCCATCGCGAGACACTTCTGGTAGCGACAATACTGACACCGATTTCGCTGCCGTTTGTCAATGATGCAATTCTTCTCCTCACGGCACGCGTAGGAGAGGTCTTTGCGCACTGTGCGCTTGAAGAAGCCTTTGCAGCCTTCGCAACTAGAACCAAATGAAATAATAAATATTTATACAAATAGGAAATTTATAATAATTACAAATAAATATATCATCACGCCTTTAACCCATTACTGAATGTGATATATTTCTTCCCGTGAAGTGCGGTTATCAGCCGTCGACACACGGCCTCCAAAGGCGTAGTGAAAGTTGTTTGTCAGCTGTGGGAATCGAACCCAGGTTTAAATCCACAGATATCCATAAATGGGATATTAATATTACTCATTTATTTATTAATTCCGGGATGAATTCGATAAAGACAAGCATAGTATTCCTGATTTAAGATTTGTTGGATAATAATTTACGGTGTACTTGCAATGCACTACAAAAACAAATACTTTCTTATCTTTTGATTCGATTTCTGTTCTCATAATAGCGTGTTTAACTGCAAATGTGTGGAATACACTTTCAAAAACAAGTGCAAGGGACGGTTCCTTCCATCCTTATCTTCTTGATTTTTTTTTAATACTGTCTACCACCAATTGTGTGGAATTTACATTCAAAACAAGCGCAGGTATACACACTTCACTTGTTATCTTTTTAGATTTATTGTTTCAGAAGTGGGCATAAGTTAAATATTAATGAATAGGTGTATAGGAGAGATGTGATTGACAGTTGGTTACGTGATAAAGGTTTGAAAGTATGAGAAATTAATGAACTTGTATGGAAAGAACGTGAGTGTGATTGAAGCAAGGATGGTTTGTCAGAATGAGAATATTGGACGAAGACTGATTCTTTGATTAATCTGATGAGTGGATGTTCTGTGAATATTTCAAGGGTTCGTGCTACTCTATTTAATGCGATATAACGTAATGTTATATATGTATTTATTTTGTGGAAACCAATGTACTTGGTTTTTTATTTGTAAATTGAAGTCAACAAAGTTTGAATTCGTCAACTAACATATGAGGCGACAGCGGCGCTACGTTGATGCTACAAATTTATTTATTTCTTTATTTATTTATTTAATGTTACTCTGTACAACAGGACTTTAATCCCAATTACAAATTACAATTACAAATATTAATTATTCCAGTAAAACGCGGTTATCTCGACAATTACTAAATGTCAAATATGTACTAAGTGAAGTGTTTGGAGTGAGTAATATTTTTTATATATATAATAATTCGATAGAATATAAACGTGAGCTTCTAGGGCTTCAGTAATTTAAAGTAACATTACTGTTGTAACTTAATTTAAAATGATATATTTATTAATTTATTTACGCCATTACTTAATTCCAATTACAGTACAGGGTCCGAACTCAACTGAGTAACAGTGTAGTAGTTCATTTAATTTTATTTTGACTGGGATTCAAACTAGAAATCTTCGGATTCGAATGCAGTAACGCCAACTACACCACAGTACTCTCGAGTATATTGCCAGTAAAGTTATTTATTATTTATGTTATTCTGCACAATAGGGTCCAGATTCACTGCATAGTTATTATATTGTTTAGCTTGAGTTGCATACGAAGTCAGGATCTCCGGATTCGAATTTCTAACGCTTAACATACCACCAAATTGCTGGCTAATTATAATTCTTTTTATAATAATAATAATTTTCCCCACATATATGTCATTGGATGAAAACCAGAAAGAAGATAAAGAATTAATTCTGAAGAATAACTTTTTGTTATTTATATATCATAAAATATAAAAATACCACTATTAGAAGTATTTTACCAAAAAAAAAAAATACCGGTAATTTAAAACCACTTACTACAACCTTTATTATTATCGCACTTATGCTATCTGCTCAATTTTCTATCGCATAGAGCAGCGGTTCTTAAACTTTTTGTCATCACGGATCTCCAAATATTCCAAATATTTTTCGGGGCTCTCCAGTTTCTACTGAAATTACGGAACATTATATTGATTTTTAAATTAGGACTGATATAATAAAGACCTCAAATATATAAATTAAATGATGTTTCAAAGTGTTTACGTTTTTAAAATATCTTTATTTTTACGAAAGAAAATTTAAAAAGTTCGTTTCTTACTCTGATAATGATACAATTCGATTATTGCAATATTTGATATTTCTAGTTTAAAAACGACTATATAATTTGTATTATATAACTTTTTAAAATATTAAAAAAAAAACTATAAATAATATTTCGCTATCAAATGTTCAAATAAAAGTACGAGGTGCTACCCAATAGTGGAAAAAGATTGGACAAGTGTATAACTGTAGGTGGAGATTATTTTGAAGAAGATATTTTGTTGGTTTGAAGTTTTAATAAATTCAGCTTAAAAAAAATGAATTCGGGACCTTAGGGTAATACCTCGCATCTGCTACTAAATCGGATTCAAACGAAATATTAAATAAGTGATAAAATATTTTTAAAAAACGGCCCCTCTTTTAAGAATCCCCGGTATAGAGGTAGGTACCCATTGTTTTAGTTCAAAAATGTTTTTACTATAATTAAGTCCACATTATAATATTATGATGTAAAAGAAACGAATTAAAAATCTACTAACAATAACAAAACTTAAATTTTAAACTTCCTTAAAATATATAAAAACAAATCAAAGTTAAAAAGCATATAAAATAATTGATATAAAACATTCGATTTGCTTTTATATTTTACATATTGTAATATAGCTAATGATTTAATATTGAAATTTGCTTGTCATTTCATTATGCACCATTAAAATAAAAGATTCTTTAAAAGCAGTCTATATCTTTAAATAAAATGACGAGCTAGTGAAGGTAGAAATAAAAAAAAAAAATAATTAGAAACAAACGTCCATGTCAAAGTCATATAGAGGAGACAGAACAGTCAACAGCCCGTAGTTCCTGTGCTCTATGTACACAGTGTATACGAAAATGCTCCTAACATCTCTAGCACAGTGAAGCGTAGCTTCCAGTCACGAATTTTCAACCCGGTTACTACTTATGAATACAGATTGCATGCACGCCATTACAAACAAACGATTTAAAAAAGAATAAATCTGTACATCGAAATTCCATGACTATATTTTCAATTATTTGTAGTCTAATAGGAAATATTCATAATATTTAGTCAATTACAAAATAATAAGCCAAAGCAAATAAATGGGGTAGGTGGCTCAGTGGTATCGAGTCGACCTGTGGATCTTGAAAACCCTGGTTCGATCCCCACAACCGATAAACAATTTACAACAAATTAAATGTACCCCTGTGGCTTCCCCTCCACTAACATCTTTGGGGAGCGTGATTTGACGGAAGGCAACCGCACTTCACGCGAAGAAATATACCACTTACCTAGATCTGGTACGACAGAGTGCCACACATTGTGTTAGAATATTTAGAATTAAATAATAATACAGAGTATTTTTATTTGAGAGTATACAGCCAGTTTTAAAAAGTATTGCAAAAATTTTAAGAGTATATATTATTTAATGTACTAGTCACAAATGGGGTAGGTGGCTCGAGTCGGCCTTTGGATCTTGAAAACCCTGGTTCGATCCCCACAACCGATAAACAATTTACACCAAATTAAATG
The DNA here is from genome assembly GCA_947425015.1 of Pterostichus niger. NCBI lineage: Eukaryota > Metazoa > Arthropoda > Insecta > Coleoptera > Carabidae > Pterostichus > Pterostichus niger. Next base: position 26,086,789 of record OX380345.1, read on the forward strand.
TACCCCTGTGGCTTCCCCTCCACTAACATCTTTGGGGAGCGTGATTTGACGGAAGGCAACCGCACTTCACGCGAAGAAATATACCACTTACCTAGATCTGGTACGACAGAGTGCCACACCCAGTAATGGGTAAAAGGCGTGATGATATATTTATTTATTTACTTACACCCGAGGTTCAAAATTAATATAAACCAATTTCTACAATATGGTAACAGGATTTAATAAGAGCTTGGTCTATTTTGAGAATATGTTCAACTTAATAAAACGTAATTTGAGTTAACTACATTTTTATTACTAAAGATTTAGCATCAGTAATCACATGTTACTACTCGTATATTTACAACATTGAGACAAATCTTATACAAAGTGGGGTTTCACTTTACGGGTTAAAAAAAATGCATATCAATTTTAGTTATAAGTTATAAATAAAAGAATAAATATACAAATAAATAAAAATAAATAAATATATCATCACGCCTTTTACCCATTACTGGGGGTGCACTCTGCCTAAGCAGATCTCGGTAAGTGATATATTTTTTCGCGTGAAGTGCGGTTACCAGCCGTCAAATCACGGCCTCCAAAGATATTAGTGGAGGAGAAGCCACAGGGGTAGATTTTTTAAATTGGTGAAAATTGTTTGTCGGCTGTGGGGATCGAACCAGGGTTCTCAAGATCCACAGGCCGACTCGATACCACTGAGCCACCTACCCCATAAATATACCATCACGCCATTTACTCATTATTGGGTTCTGTTATATGGCATCTGGAAATATTAAATATCTTGGATTTTGTAAACTAAATATATCATCATGCCACTCTGCCGAAGCAGATTTCGGTAAGTGATATATTTCTTCGCGTGAAGTATGGTTTCAGTCGTCAAATCACGGCCCCCAATGATGTTAGTGGTGGGAGAGCCACAGGGGTAGATTTAATTTGGTGAAAATTGTTTGTCGGCTACGGGAATCGAACCAGGGTTCTCAAAATCCACATGGCGACTCGATATCACTGAGCCACCTACCCCATATATAATAATTAAAGTGTAAAGCATTTAAATTTAGATGTATATAAGGCTTTACTTTATTTAAATATATGACAATAATAACATTGAATTTAGACATATATAATATAGAAGATGTGTACACTTTTAAGTTTGGAAGAAGAATGAAAATAAATAAATAGTTGACAGAAAAGTAAACATAAACAATAGAGTAATAATTAGAAATTACTTGGAGACGAAATAATGTAACGTCGCCAAACTACTTGATAGCGACGCTACAAAAGTAATGGCTGGTAGCACAAGCTCTGTTTTTGGGTGTTCTAAGAGCACGGTTTTAACATTTTAGAGATAGTTAAAACATCCAAATACACTGCTCTTAAAATAGGCAAAAACACGAGCTTGTGCTACTAGCCAATATTAATAAAATAGTAATTTTGCAATATGTTTAAATTGGAGCCATATCACCCAGTTTTGTACGCAAGCACATATTGTGATTTTTATTAGTCCTACCCACCCTACCGTGACAACAGATACTAAGATAAAAACGTATGTCGTTTCTTTATACTAACACTACCTGGGTGTACTACATCACAACATGGTCGCCAACTAACCGTAACAGATTTATTCAAACTTTATAACTTTACTGAGCACTTTTTTACAAAGCAACAGAATAATAATTTTATACATAGATACATATAACAAATTTAAAAAAATGTGAGAAACTCCCATTCTGGTGAAATAAAATATATCAGAACGCCTTTTACCTATTACTGAGTGTAGCATTCTGTCGTAGTAGATCTAGGTAAATAATATATTATGCGTGTAAAATGCAGTTATAAACCGTCATATATATCTCAAAGATATTAGTGGAGGGAGAGCCACAGGAGTAATTTTAATGTAGTGAAAATTGTTTGTCGGATTTGAAAATTGAACCCGGATTCTCAAATCCACACGCCGATTCGATATCACTGAGCCACCTATCCTATATGATTATAATTTAATTATTAATATATTAGAAATAACTATCAAACTAGTGGTGCTAAAAATGTAAGCATTTATTTTTGTGAATTTCAAAAAATTATCCTTTTGTTCTATAACCAGAATATCAAATTTTAGAACGCATTAGAGTTGCGTGCATAGGTATAGATACATTCGGTAAAGTAATTACATAATATAATTATTTCTGCACCTACAAAAAGTAGGAGAAGTCACAGGGGTAGTTTAACTGTGGAATTAAACTCGGGTTTTCAAATTCACAAACTAACTCAATACCACTGTGTCATCTACCCCATTATGAAATAACTAATGAAGCTACCTACCTATATACTCCATAATGTTTCCCGCTGGCTCGATCGCCGCATATCGAGCACAGGTGCTTCGAGCCACTGAGAGGGTGGTTTGGCGGGTAAGGTGAAGACGCTGAAGAGGCCTTGGAGGCACCTCCAGCCCCCGGGCTGAGTAGACTAGCGTGTGCACCGCCTCCGAGCGTGAAGCCTCCTGGGGAGTTTGGACCTCCACCGCCCGTGGGACTGAACGACCCGCTACTCAACAGCGAAGCCGTGTCAGGTTTCATCTCCAGCGGGGATTGAGGACCTAGGGAACCCATGGAGAGGTTCTGGTCTATACTCAGTCCTGAAAAGAAAGATAATTAATTGATTTAAGACGTGTTGCTTATGAAAATTTATAAATACTTTTTTATCTACCCTTGCTCTGAAATTGTAATTTTCTGGTTTGTCTTAATGTTAAATAAAAGTGATCGTTTACAGCACGGGTGTATTGCAATAGTATATTATACAATAAACATGGAGTGGACATTCCATGCGAGTTGTTTTCAATACTTTTTCTACGACCACGATACCCTATTCATTTATATTTTAATAATAGACAGTATGACATTAGTATCCTATCAATAATACATACATACATATCATCACGCTATATACCATTAAATGGGGTAGCACGAACCCGTGAAACATTCACAGAACATTCTCATCCTGACACACGATACTCGTTTCAACCACATTAACACTTCCTTCATACGAACTCTTTCCTTCCTCACAACCAAAATCCATCATCACGCAACAAACCTTCATTCACATACATTCATTCGCACATGTACACCTGTTTCGTGAATCTTCACTAACGCCCACTTCTCTAACAACGAATCTATAAAGAAATGAATGTACTATATATGCGTAGCAACAACATAACAATGAGCAGATAACTTAATGGTCGTAGAAAAAATACTTTGTGGCACACATGAGTAACAAAGCAATAATTTTACTATTGAATATTTATTGTTGTTACAGACACAGACCATAAACAAAATTGACAAATGGCTTAAAAAAAATTTCGTAACACATGCAGAAGAAACACGTTCTTATTCCCTAATTTTAGAGAGAGAAACACTGCTTTTTCCCCCCTAAAAACATTATGTTTCTTTCCCTAGGTAGGATGTTTCTCTCCCTAGAGACTACGATTATTAGCTGTTTGCGGCGTTTCTTAGGTAACCAGTTACGCAACCCATATTTGACATTTGTCCCGATAAGGCAGTAATTTTTGTGCACTTGTTACGAAAAGTATAATATGCTTCACGGGAAGGCGCGATTATCCATTGTGTGAAGTTGGCAAACCTCGACTTCAGCTCGAGTCTTCGGCCCTCGCTTACGTCTCGGTTTGCAAACTTCACACGCGGGAATAATCGCTTGTTTCCCTCCCTTGATGCATAACATACTATTCAATCTCTATTTTATTATTTTTGATCTTACAAGATGGTATCATGTCAGGAATACATTTATATATCCTACTCTATACAACAGGAACTTAATCCCAATTACAGTACAGCTCCGGACTCACCGAGCCACAGTATGATAGTTCAGCGCGAAATTCGGGATCACGCCATCATACATTGATGAATAAGAATGAGATTAAGAAGAATATTGTTAGAAGACCGTGGGTATGTGTCAGATAGTTTAGGAGGATGAAATGAAACACTAATGTAATGTGTTGCTGAAAATGAGGGTCACAGAGTGAGCAACCTAGGACTAAATGAATGAATGGATTGAAGGATTGTTGCATGAACGTAAAGGCCGGTCCAGACGCTATGTTTTGTACAACACTTTCGTATAATGTAATAAATTCTGTAAGAAACTCACGAGAACATTGCCGAAGGTAAGTTATTGTTGCCTCACGAATTGAAACAGAGGAACAAAATGAATCGGAAAACGGTGCTACCGTCCACATGCACCGACTTGTCTGAACAGGTCACAGATATCTATGCTCTTTTGCTCAATTATCGCTGCAACTGTACAGTCTTGGCGCGGGATTCAAAACTGCGCAGTTTTCCAATCTACACTTAAGATTTCGAGTGGGAGGAAGAAACGAACTTGCGTGAAATGAAGTATGGATGTAGATTTATTGCAACAAGGCGTCTTATTATTATGTATTAAATAATAGAGGCGATTGCTTACGTGAAAATAAATAATACTTATTCGTCATATATAATGACTAATACTTTTTCATTTATACGAAGTATAAACTGAACTGGGATATTGGTAAAATTTACTGTTATATTTTTATTGCATATTTCTTTTTTGTTTTTTTAAATTTTACGATTGTACTTGTCATTTATTGAGAATTACTCATATATTTTAAATAAAAATAAATATATCATCACGCCTTTTACCCATTACTGGGTGTGGCACTCTGCCTAAGCCGATCTCGGTCAATGATATATTTCTTCGCGTGAAGTGCGGTTGCCAGCCGTCAAATCACGGCCCCCAAAGATGTTAGTAGAGGGAGAGCCACAGGGATAGATTTAAATTGGTGAAAATTGTTTGTCGGCTGTGGGGATCGTACCAGGGTTCTCAAGATCCACAGGCCGACTCAATACCACTGAGCCACCTATTTTAAGTTAAATAAATAAATATTACGTTATTAAAACTATTCTTTGAAAAGATAAATATTTACATATAATACTAAAAATATAAATAATCATTTTTTAACGATAACCTCTAGTCGACTAGTCTAGATAATTTTTTCTGGTAAACAAAATAAATATTTTTAACAATTATTTATATCAATAAATACACAATTGTAATTCATAATTAAATGTTTGTTTCAAGAAGCCAAGACAGAAAAACTCATTCAACTGAATTAAATTATATTTTTCATACGTCATCTCTATGCAAAACATTCAATGAATACAAATACAAGTATATTTGAATATGAAACTACTTGAGATTTCTAAATAAAAAAATTCGTAATTTAATGACCTTCACACTGACATCTTATATTAATCTTTACTTCATAAAAAGTTCATTTAATTTACTAGTACATAATAAGACGGTTGTTGTATATACTGTCCAGATATAATTCCAATTGCTTTCGTAGACAGAAAAATATTAACTAATATGACATTTGAAGAACTGGCACTAGGGGTTTCAACGATTTTTTTCCTTTTACTAACAAATATTTTTTTAACTGTGATGTATGTAGATGATCGAGTAACGCAGCTGAACGTAATAGTTACAAAGAAAACTATTGTTGCGGAATGGAATAGGTATAGTGACAAACGATTCAATGCGCTACTTGGTTTCTTACTTACGATTTTTTTTCCTTTTACTAGCTAACAAATATATTTGTTTAATTGTGACGTATGTAGAGGATCGAGAGACGCAACTGGACGTAATAGTTACAAAGAAATCTACTGTTACGGAATGGAATAGGTATAGTGGCAAGCGATTCAATGCGCTACTTGGTTTCTTACTATCGTAATTACAGAATGACAATACGTTCTTCTTTTTAATCAAAATCACAGTTCATCTTAGCTCACTTCAGATAAACTCAATAAATTGTTTTTTTTTTTGTTACAAGTGATCTGAGTTGAACTGAAATAATTCACATCCCATCTTACCGATGCTGTACCACCCGCGAAATAAACTCAAAATGATCTGAGCCACTCAGTTTAGTGAACGGGGTAATATTGCGAGAAGAACTGCAATATGTTTCGTTTATGTGTATATAAAAATGTATTCTAAAATCTTAACTAAAATAGCCTAAATCAAAATAAATGGCTCCAGTAATGATACAATTTAAAATTATTGATATTGGACTTTGTCATTCACCTTTATACTCTTTTTATATGTAAAATGTTGTTCTGTTTGGATACATCTGAACTTAGTTCATCTTAAATCTCTGATCAACAGCTGAGCAAAAATTTTGCAGAAAAGATACAGGTTTACTTTTAATTTGATTATTATTTTAGTATTATTACAATATATTAGTAACTGAAATTGATATGTGGTAAATATTTTCTTAGAATCAGTAGGCTTGGAAACTCCTATTAACTCAAATGTATAAAAAATATATACAGGGTGTAAAATTGAAATATGTAACATTAGGAAATTCAACGGTATTTTTTGAATATAATGATTGTTGCTTCTCTAATTAAATTAGACCAAACGTGTAAATACAAAAAATGTTAAGTATTACAAACTGCATCTAATGAGTGTCTACTTGATGCCCAATTGTTTTTTATGCAAGAGTAACAAACGAAAAATGGATATTATAAAGAAAATTTGGAAGTGAGGTTGCTACGGAAAACTACGAAACAAAATAACCATTTGACTTTGATGTTTCAGTAACTGTTTATTATAAAAGTTATTTTGTTTCCTATGCTACATATTTCAATTCTACACCCGGTATATATCATCACGCTTTTTATCCATTAGCAGATCTCAATAAGTGATATATTTCTTCGCGTAAAGTACAATTACAAGTCGTCAAATAACTGACCCCAAATGTAACAACAACCTTATTTAGTTTGGAAATAGTTGTTAATTAACTTCAAAATGAATCTTCAATCAGCCTGCATTTTATTAAAATAGTATTACTTGAACTTCCACAGCATGTTCTTCAACATACGTGTACGCATTAGAACACTAGAAGGTATAAAAGTAGAAAATCTCTGTTAGCACTGAATGCATTTCCGATCCCCCTCTGAATATCTCAAGAAACCGCAAGTTTGCAGTAGCCGGAGAGGCAGGGGCCTTGTAATGAATTCTGACATTCAACAGGTTGTATGACATCACACTGGTTTCAAGGACAATGCGCCTAAACAGATCCCCAAGCCAAGCGTTCTGGTGACTGGTGACCACTGACTTACCATTCCAAACAACAAGATTCTACCTAGCTTTTGTTTCGCTACAACTATTACAATTTGGTAGCTTTCATTTTCATTAGAATAGATAGAATAGAGACAATCTTAAATTATTCAAATCCTTCTTGTATCTATAGTGTTCAAGTAACCCATTATATTTTGGTATGGAATTTTAATTTTGACTATTATTGTTGCATGCATATATAGTATTTTAGCTCAATAATTCTCAAAGAGTCGAGGTTATCGCTACGATGTTTATGTTTTTAGCGTTCATTAGCAAAAAAAAATAAAAAATTCTATAAAGCTAAAGTGATGAATTCTACTTTAGTTTAAGGAATTCATGTATGCTCCCTCCACTAATATTTTTAGGGGCCGTGAATTAACGGCTGGTAACCGCACTTTACGCGAAGAAATATATCACTTACCGAGATCTGTTCCGGAATTTGCCATTCTCAGTAATGGGTAAAAGGTATGATGATATATTTATTTATATTTAATGTGTACAAGACAATACATATTTAATTAATTCCAAATGGTAAACATAATTACAAAAATTGATTTATGTCCGGTTTTATAAACTTCAAATTAATTTACTTCTAAAGTAAATAAAAATTATTTATTTAAATGACAGTCGAATTAAATTGATTCGTATTTACTATGCAAATAATAGTAGTTTATGTAACAAGTACATAATTTAGGTCTTTATTGGACGAGCCGAATTTGATGGCAGAGCGAGCGCAGCGAACGAAGCTAATAAATAAGGCGAGTCTATAAAGTCCGATTATGTACGAGTTGCATACAACGTTTTATGTTCGACTGCATGGAGAATATTTTCTCTTAAAATATAATTTTGTCAATACCTATATTTAAAACATTTAATTGCATCTCAAAGTGTACTTCGTTGTTATGCATTTGTTGCTTTATTTATCAAATTGTCAAAGTGAAAAAAGTGTTGAGATGGATGAAGACATTCAAGACGTTCGAAAAGAAATAAAAGATCTTTCATGTAATGCAAGAGAATGTCTATTACCAACGAAATCGAAACAAATGTATGAAGGCACATATAATACATACAGAAAATGGTGTTTAAATATGAAAATAAAAAAAAAACACCGAAGATTGTATCCTGGCATACTTTAACAATAGTATTTTACTTAATTATAATTTCATTCTAATAAAATGCTTTAAATTATATCTACTATTTCTTTGAATTTTGTTTTAATGTGACATTGACAGCAGTCCAATTTTGCATTTTTATCGTACTAGTCCAATAAAGTACCCGATTATGGACAGTAAACAGTGTCGTAAAACAAGGTAATATGATGCTTTCGAACATAAAATTTATTACGTTCTTTACAAAAACTGACATTACAAGGTTATTGTTTTATAGTGCACAGACCACCACAATATTTATTTTTATGAAATGTACAAAAATATCCATCATACATAAAATTTGGTATATATCTCGCACAATAAACGCCATCTAACGCCCTTGATGCATAAATAACTATTATATAATGTAAATATTTTGTTACAATGTAAAATACTTCTAGTTTTAGTATTTTTCATATCGTACCTTGTACCAGTAAGTACCAACATATTTACTGCGGGAATTTACTTTTAAAATTTTATATATGTATACTATGCTATCTTTAAAACATTTCCATTCATCATTCGCCAGTACAAAGCTTCCTCCAACCTTATTATCACCATGCCGCATGTCATTGAAGTTAAAATAAGCAAGATATTACATAAGACTAGTTAGTGTCCTGCTATTCTATGTTAATATTAACTACAGTACATATATTCTGAGTGAGGAACAAACGAGCTTGAATAGAATTATGAATATGTTCGTCAGTACGGTGACACCACACGGATAGCGAAATGGGATTCGAATTCGGAGATCCCAAATCTGACTCAAGCTAAAAATTATATAAACTACCACACTGCGGCTCGGTGAGTGCGAACCCTGTACTGTAATTGGGATTAAATTCCTAGTGTACAGCGTAACATAAATAAATAAATAAATAAAGTGAAAATGGTGTCAGGATTAGGGATCGACCGATACCGATATCGGTATCGGTATATCGGCCACATCGGTCTTCTTGGCCGATATCGGTATCGGCCGATATGTAAACCACGATATCGGCCTATATCGGTATCGGCCTAAAAAAATATAAATTGCTTAATATTTCAGTTGCTAAGGATTTTTAAAGGAAATTAAAACAGAAATAATAAATAAAAAACAATTCAAGTTGATTCTTATTCAAAATTTAGCAAAAAAGTCATTAAAATGTAGAAGTAAAGTTACACACTATGTTAAACAAATTAATATTTAAAGTTAAGTTTTGACAAGTTGTAATATAACAAAATTAAGCTTTCTGCTCTTTCCGGAGTTAGATGATTTCTTGCGCTTTCATAAACATTTCCAGCTGAAGAAAATAGCTGTTCACTAGCAACTACTTGGCGGCGGTGCTAAATATATTATTGCAACTTTGTACATCAATGGAAAAATGTCTTTTTTTTGCGCCCACCAAGTCAAAGGATCTTCATTTCTTGATATTTTTCTAATTTCTTATACAATTCAATCTCATCATCAATTTTATTCATCATATCATCAATACTTTTCTTATATGACACTGATTTACTTGTCGTCATACCAGTAAGTTCATCAAAAGTATTCCAGTATATCATTTATAAATCACTTTTACCTCATTTATACAGCAAAAAAATTACGACAAAATTTTATGGCCGATATATCGTCGTTAATTTCACAAACTGTGTATCTCAGAAAAATCAGTTTTTGAGTTATGACCAAAAATGGACATCTTTTTAAATGCCTTTTCTTCTTACAAAATTGTGTAACTTAAATTGCCATAGTCTTCGAGTAATAATAGCATTAGTTTGTGGCGTATCTCACAATTTGTTATTTTATAATCAGACAAATGGACGTATCTCGCCTTACACCACTTTATCCAATCTAGGAGGCAACATCCATACGTTGTTTATCCAGTACAGTACGACGAATTACGCATTCTAACGATAAAAACTGCAGAAACTGGAGAATCAGTTAAATGGACTGACATTATGGAATTCAAAGTATCCATACATTACCCACAGCAAATCTTCTTTAAGACGAGCCACCTTGAAGAACAATACAAGTCGTTGTCTTTAAAGCGTCTTAATTTGGATCTCAGAAAAGTATACCCGAAACATTTAAATTCTCAACCCAATAAAATATCCCAAGAAAAATACTCTGATTTACAGTCTTTGTGTGTTGGAGCAACTCCAGTTATCAGGCTTGAGGAACATACACAATTTTATCGTTCGCTACCACATTACAGTTTTCTATTATAAAATTATTGTAATGTTTATAAAAAAAACTCAATTCTGTTAATTTTTACGTCACAGTAATAATCATAAAAATATTTGCTTTTGTTTGTCTTAAAAAAATATATATTTTTTGTTTAGTTTGTATTGCTTATATTTGGGATGAATGTCATTTTTATTCATTTTACACAATAAAAATCTGTTTAATTGATGGTTTAGTTTCATTTAACTATATAAAATACATTTTCAGCTTTCAGTTTAACAGACAATACAGTACAATTTTTTAGCCTCACAAATGGTCGTAACTAATTTCATTCGCATAATCTCAAGGTCAGTTTACTTTTTTGCAATATTTTTGTCAAAAACTAGGAAAGGATATTTCACGCTATAACACTTGTCGAAAATTATTAGAATTTACTTTATATGTCACAGTGCATTTTGAAGCTAAATGTTGTGAAAAACTTTAAATCGCTTTTCTGCAAAACTAGAAAAAATGAGATACGTCAGTTTGTGAATTTAACGACGATATCGGTATCGGCCGATATCGGATATGAGTATATCGGTATCGGCCACAAAAAATCATATCGGTCGATCCCTAGTCAGGATAGGAACGTTTGGCGAAGATTAATTGCGGGATAAATCTGATGAATTAAGACAACCGCAAGATTCTTAATTTTAGATTTGTTGTTGAGTTATTTCGTTAAGTGTTTATCTGCATCTGTATGAAATTCACTTTCAAAAACAAGCGCTGGACGTCATTCCCTTCCTTGACTGTCTTTTGATTTATTTTCAGTTCTTGCATTAGTATCTAACTGCAATAAATATGTAGAATTCACTTTCATAAACAAGCTTAGTACGATATTCTTTTGGTTTCTTAAACTTTTTATTCGTTTTCAGTTTTTAGTTTCTAAATGTTGTTCTTTTCCTGTCTTTTTAGATTCGTTGTTCGAATGGAAGTGAGTTAAGATAATTTGAGTATGTGAAGCATACATCGAATAAAAGATTAATGACACAGATGTACAGGAGTAAATGGATGAAAGTGATTGAATGAAGGTTTGTTACGTAATGAAAGGTTCCGAGTGAGATATAATTGTACGGAGCCAATGTGAATGTGCTTGAAACGAGGATGGTGCCAGGATGAGTTGGACAAAGATTGATTGTTTGATCAATCTAAAAAATGGAAGTTTTGTGAATGTTTCAAGGGTTCGTGCTACACCATTTGATGGGATATAGCGTGATGTTATGTACGTTGATATAAACACTTAATATTCTCTACTCAGCCTGTAGATCTTGAGAAACCTGGTTCTTTCCCCACAGCCGACAAATAATTTTCACAAATTAAAAATCTACCCTAGTGACTCTCCCTCCACTAACATCTTGCTTATCAACTTACCGAGATCTGCCACGGCAGAGTGCCACACCCAATAGTGGATAAAAGGCGTAATGATATATTTATTTATTTATATTCTCTACTTCTTTAATTCCTGAAGTTAGCAAGGATGAATCATTTAGTTGTAACAGCCTGTATAATGTGCGTCTATAGATAAAATGTTAGCAGGAACCGTATGTCGGTTAGCAAGACAGAGGACGGACATTGCGTCTAGCGAGCGTGTGATGCATCTGCACAAAAACTGTGCCATGCAATGGAGCAGGCCCCGGCAGCCGGCGGCGGTTTGCAGTGGTTTCAAGGTCTAGGTGACCTTCACGGCTGCGGTACCCAACACCAACTGCTGCCGCCAAACCATGTGTAGGATTCCGCTAATATCCCCCTCTGAGATATTGCTTTTTCCTTTCCGTATTAAGCATCAGTTAATTCTAAACCTACTGTCCTGTCTTATACAGCTAAACTTTTTATTTTATTGGTTCGTTTATATTAGTTCAGTTTTAAAATCACATAACTTAAATTAACAATCATTAAAACAGTTTTTAATTTAAGTTCTGTCAAATTATTTATTTATTTATATACGACTAAATAATAATATTATCATTATATATGCGTTTTTTTGCTATATAATGCTATACAGGGTGTTTCAAGACTAGTGTAACAAACTTTAACAGCTTATTCCTGAGGTTATTTTGAGCAAAAAATGTTATATAAACATAAGTCCTATTCCTTCTAGTTACCAAAATACAAGAGGTTGAAGTTCTATAAATAACATGACATTTTCAAATTTTTGTAATCAAGATACTTTCGGAAAACAAGAATTTTATTGAAAAGTCATACCTTATTTGTCTTAATTACAAATTGTTGTACTTTTGATTGTATTATTGTTTCATAATGGATGGTTATAGTACTGCAGAATATGCAGATATGATTTTTATTTATGGATTATGTAATGGTAATACCCGTTATGCGTCCAGAGAATACCAAGACAGATATCCAAATAGAAGCCAACTTTCCCATCCCCTATTTGCGCGCATTTTTGTTTTCCGAATGTATCTTGATTACAAAAATTTGAAAATTTCGTGTTATTTATAGAACTTCAACCTCTTGTATTTTGGTAACTAGAAGGAATAGGACCTATGTTCATATGACATTTTTGGCTCAAAATGACCTCAGGAATAAGCTGTTAAAGTTTGTTACACTAGTCCTGAAACACCCTGTATATTAATCCCGCCGGGAATAATCAGTCGGGAATAATGGTCATTATTCCCGCTCGTGCACCAATCAAAATGCTTAAAACATGGATCATTGTTTTATTGTGCCATCGGAACAGTGTTGCTATAGCGACTCATATTTAAATTAAACATGCTCGTTGCTAAGTTCACTGTTGCTAACGAATCGGAAACAAACAAAACGAAATCATCGTTGAGAAGTTGTCAAAAACGGTCTTGCAAATTGTATTAAATTATTGTGTTTAACTGTAATCGAAAAAATGGACAGTATTACGGAAGACAGTATATCTTCTACATCCCCAGAAATAACGAAAACGCTGATGCTACTACATACGGTTTATTATCGCAAAAGTCTAAAAATTTCTATGACAAAGCATACCAAAGTTTTATGGACTGGCGTATTAAAATGAAGACAAATTCGTATTCAGAAAATGTATTGTTGGCATATTTTACTGAATTAGGTGAAAAATACAAATTATCTTCATTATGGTCTTTTTACTCCATTTACTCATTTCAATTAGATGTAAATTTATTAGGTAAATAGATGTAAAATTAATAGATAATAAATAATATAAAAATTGACTAATTTTTATTAAATTAGTCGTATATGTTAGTCGTATATAAAGTATAGTATACAACTCGCTATAATGGCTATTATTACCTCGAATGATTACACCATAGTCTGCAGTTCCTTATCTTCATGTCATTAGGAACAACTTTTCAAATAAGAGTGTTTTTTACTCAAGAGTGCTTAGTTATAGTTGTTATGTATTTTGGAACAACAATATCGTTTTCACGTTACTGTCCAAGTTGACATTTATGCGCACAATCAACTTATGAAATTCTGTTGTTTTTTTTGTAAACAGGATAAAAATTCATTACGGGGCTGTCAGTTATTCAATCCAATCAAAAACACGATTACAAAATGTAGTCGATAAACAAACTAACTATAATTTTTTTCTAAAAACGTCTGCTTGGTTACACATTCATATTTATAATAACTATCATTTTGAAAGTAAATATGACGTTTCGGTGCACTAAATAAATAAATAATTTGACAGAACTTAAATTAATTAGTATACAGGGTGTTTCAGGACTAGTGTATCAAACTTTAACAGCTTATTCCTGAGGTCATTTTGAGCCAAAAATGTCATATTAACATAGGTCCTATTCCTTCTAGTTACCAAAATACAAGAGGTTAAAGTTCTATATATAACACGAAATTTTCAAATTTTGTAATCAAGATACTTTCGGAAAACAAGAGTTTTATTGAAAAGTCATACCTTATTTGTCTTAATTAATTTTATTTGTTAATAATAACATGCATACGAGTTCAAGACGCTCATTTTGAACACTTGCTGTAATTTTTTTTAAATTTGTTATCTTATTTCATATTGTGTTAACCTATTCCTTGTTTGGTTATGTTGTTCTGTGTCTATTTAATTGTGTCATTTTTAATAAATAAAATTAATTAAGACAAATAAGGTATGACTTTTCAATAAAACTCTTGTTTTCCGAAAGTATCTTGATTACAAAATTTGAAAATTTCGTGTTATATATAGAACTTTAACCTCTTGTATTTTGGTAACTAGAAGGAATAGGACCTATGTTCATATGACATTTTTGGCTCAAAATGACCTCAGGAATAAGCTGTTAAAGTTTGTTACACTAGTCCTGAAATACCCTGTATTATACAACGACGCTATAATATGCTCTTATTCCTGAGGATGAAGACTATTGTGATATTCAACTATTAAGTTCATCACGATATGTCGAATTAGAGATAAAGATACATTTACAATTGGTCCTCATAGATTTACCATTGCTATCACTTGTATTTCTTTAATTTTCCTCTTCTTCTGTGTTTGCTAGTAGTGTTTTTTCTTCCTTGTACGAAATAAAGGAATAACTGTAATTTTCGGTTTTCAGATTTCAGCGGAAATATCCATTTTCACCATCCCTGAATCCATTTTGACTAATTTCGTCGTGACGTCTGTACGTATGTATCTCGTATAACTCAAAATCGGTAAGCAGTAGAAAGTTAAAATTGTATATTTAGGACTGTTATAACATCTAGTTGTGCACCTCCTTTTTTGGTCATTATATAACTTCAGGTAGTCGTACTTTACTTGAAGCCTATAATAGATTTTAATGAAAAACTATATTAAAATATAATCCAAAACTTTTCAAATTTGGTATATAAGACTACTATATCAATGGAAATAATAGATTTTGATGAAAATGGACTAAACGGAACATGAAGCTGCTAACAGTTTCTCTTGAAAAAAATGGTATTATTTTGTAATAGCTACAGTAAAGTAAACAAACTACGCCAGTTAAACAGAATAACAAATACATTTAGTACGTGTAAATAAGATCTGACCCAAATTGCAAATGCCTGAAATTAATGATGCTCAAGATAAACAAAAGCAAGTAACTATTTGCATTATATCATCTACTTGTACACCTATATTCTTAATAGCACATATTCTATTATTTACATATTTATTTACGGCTGGTAACCGCACTTCACGCGAAAAAATATATCACTTATCGAGATCTGCTTAGGCGGAGTGCCACACCCAGTAATGGGTAAAAGGCGTGATGATATATTTACTATTTACTTAAGATGGTTGCATAGTCAATCATCAACCATCTAAGCTTTTGCAAGTGTACAGAAAGAGGTAGCGAGAAAGCTCGGCTAAAATTGTATCCTCACCCCTTAAAATACATCAAAATTATAATCTCGTACTATTAGTATTTCATAGTATTATATAAATTCACACTATATTGCTCCTTATTTTTGTAGATGAGTGTACACGGAGCGGAACTATTGCGCGCAGCTTGCACTATTTTTGTAAAACATGAGCTTTGTTTTCCTATTAAAATTGTAATAAATGTTATAATGATTATTAACATTTTATAATTTCCTGGAAGAAAGTTTATCACTATACTATTTCCTACTATTTGAGTATAACCCATACAATTTAGGTAAACTTTAAACGAAGAAAAGTAAAATTTGTGGTCAAAAATTTAAAAAGTGGCATTAGACAAACTTTTAGCCCAGCTTAAAGCTATTGAAAACTATTTTTCGTAACACATGCACAAGAAACACGTTCTTATTCTCTAATTTTAGAGAGAGAAACATTGCTTTTCTCCCCTAGGGAGAGAAATATTATGTTTCTCTCCCTAGGTAGGATGTTTCTCTCTCTAGGTAGCATGTTTCTCTCCCTAGAGACTACGATTATTCCCTGTTTGCGGCGTTTCCTAGGTAACTAGTTACGCAACCCATATTTGACATTTGTCCCGATAAGACGGTAATTTTTGTGCACTTGTTGCGAAAAGTATAATATGCTTTACGGGAGGGCGCGATTATCCCTTGTGTGAAGTTGGTAAACCATAAACCTAGACTTCAGCTCGGGACTTCGGCCCTCCCTTACGTCTCGGTTTGCCAACGCGGGAATAATCGCTTGTTTCCCTCCCTTGATGCATAACATACTATTTGTTGTTAACTTTGAATTTATTTTTTGTAGAAAACTAAACAGTATTTTTCGGTAATCGAATGACTCGTAGTCAATCACCTTAAACCACAAATAAAATATATACAGATGTCAAATGGCAACACTTTATAACAATTAAATTTGATGTTCTGGACGAGTCTTTATTGCAGCGCTAATGTCGATTATAATTAGGGCTTATGTATTTTGAATTGTGAATTAATTCCTTAAATCAATTGTGAATTGTAAAATTATAATTCCTTTACTATTAGTGCCCTAATTTAATGTTCATAAACTAAATCGACATCAACGCTGCAATGCAATCTTATCCACAACTACCAATTTCATTGATAAAAAGCTTTGTCATTTGAATAGTCCGCAGGACCCAAGCTGAAAAAATATATGAACTAACATACTGCGGCACGGGGAGTCCGGACACTGTACTGCAATTGGGATTAAGTTCCTGTTGTACAGAGTAGCATAAATAAATTTAGTTAAACATCTAATATGTGCTTAAACTGACAATATTCCTTTCAACACACATCGCATTTCCAGTCGTCCCCATCTTCCTAATTAGTTCGAAGCGGTCGGTTGTAGTTGCGCGGGTGCCGGACAAGGACGATGTCCGCTGCAAGACGAAGGAGGAAGGACATCGCGCAGAGATTCGCGGTACCGCAGTGGCTCGTGTTACCGCTCACAGCGCAGTTCCCACAGCATGCCAGCCACACAGACAAGGTCAGTGCTGCGACTGACAACTGTCGAGGACGTCGATGTGGATGTGGATACTGAGCGGGCCAATGAGTTTTAGATTGTTTACAGTCGATAAAATAACCGTAATTTTACTATATAAGATAAACTGTGAATTTAAGTTGGTTGTATAATCATAATGAATATAACAATTGATATGATAACTGGCGCTAGTATTTTGACATGAATTATGAATTGTATTTCCTATTTCCGTACAACGAAATTAAATTCATGTCAATATATAAATAAATAAATATGGGGCAGGTGGCTCAGTGGTATCGAGTCGGCCTGTGGATCTTGAGAACCCTGGTTCGATCCCCACAGCCGACAAACAATTTTCACCAATTTTAAAAAATCTACCCCTGTGGCTCCTCCTCCACTAATATCTTTGGAGGCCGTGATTTGACGGCTGGTAACCGCACTTCACGCGAAGAAATATATCACTTACCGAGATCTGCTTAGGCAGAGTGCCACACCCAGTGATGGGTAAAAGGCGTGATGATATATTTATTTTTATTTATTTATATAAATAAATAAAATAAATATATCATCAAGCTTTTTACCCATTACTGAAGTGCGGTTACCAGTCGTAAAATCACTGCCCCCAAAGGGGTAGATTTAAATTGGTGCAAATTGTTTGTCGGCGGTGGGGATCGAACCAGGGTTCTCAAGATCCACAGGCAGACTAGATACCTGACAATTATCATATTACAAGTTATATTTTGCGTGAAAATTTAACAAGAAAAAAATTCTTCTGTAGAAGCAGTTTCCCATCAAGGATTTACAATTTCGATAGATTTTTTTTTAATTGACGTTTAGGAAAACATAATTTATTTTATTAGTAACCAAGGAGATTTAATTACAATGAAAAAATATCACTTAGTCATTTCCCTAATGGAACATTATCAAAATAGCTTCCATTTCATTTTTTCATTTTCAAACTCTAATAGTTCTCACATAAAATAAATAAATATATCATCAAGCCTTTTACCCATTACTGAGTATGGCATTCTCTCTTAGCAGATTTCGGTAAATGATGTATTTCTTCACGTGAAGTACGGTTATTAACCGTCAAATCACGGCCCCCAAAGATGTTAGTGAAGGAGGAGCCACAGGGGTAGTTTTAACGTGGTGAAAATTGTTTGTCGACTGTAGGAATCGAACCAAGGTTCTCAAATCCACAGGACGATTCGATACCATTGATTGTGAAGCCCACGTGGTAAATTCTCAGCTCAAATCATTTAAGATTTTAACACATACAGTTTAGTCAGTGTTGGATTAACCAATAGGCAGTACTAGGCAGTACTAGGGCCCCTCGCTTGCGATTGCCTAGGGCCCCGCCTAGTGTTAATCAGTTTAACAACTCAACTCAACAACATAATTTTTATATTTTAATTTAATTCATAAAAAATATGTTGTGTCACTCCAATTTGGCTGAGTTAGACTAGAAAATGGTTACGAGCTAGTTCTATTCTATTTTAATTGATTACATTAAAGTCATGTCATCCAATAACTTTGGATAAATATTTTATTTTTCCTTCAACATTGAATAATATTTCGGCTTAACAAATTCTGAAAACTCTAATTTATAATTGTAAATATATTTGCGACATTACAATAAAAAAAAAATTATATAGAACATATGGAGTAGGTGGCTCAGCTGGTATCGAGTCGGACTGTGTATCTTAAGAACCCTGGTTCGATCCCAACAGCCGACAAACAATTTTTACCAATTTAAATCTATTCCTGTGACTCCCCCTCCACTAAAATTTTTAAGGACCGTGATTTGACAACTGGTAACCGCACTTCACGCGAAGAAATATATCATTTACCGAGATCTGCTCCGGCAGAGTGCCACACTCAGTAATGGGTAAAAGGCGTGATGTTATATTCTATTTTATTTTTTAATATTTAAATTAAGGACTCCGACAAATTCTCTGCGTATAGGCTAATTAATGTAATTTGGATCAAATTTTAAGAATTCTTCAAACAACCTGGAATATGATAAAGACAATACAAAAATATTTAGAATGTAATTAATAAAATTGGAACAAAAGTCAGTCGAGTTAGTTCACGAAGTGCATTTAAGTACAATAAGTTTAAGATATAAATAAAGAAGAAAATAACGCGTAAGTTATTGTCTATCATTAAATATTTTGTCAATTATTATATCATATTATAATATTTAAAATATGTAGATGAAATATATAGAAATGTTAATGTCAGTTCAAGAAATGATTTAATGTCAAATTGTAAAATACATCGTCGCATAGCAACAATGTCGATTAGACAAATCATGTTGTGACGTTCAAAAAATTCAATGTTTCCAGAACTCATACTCAAATATCGTGAAATTTTATTTTTACAATATTTAAAATATCATATACCAATTACTTATAAAAACTCGGCTCCACCGATATTTTTTGCGATAAATATTTTTGGATTCTACAAAAAATCATCCGAACCTGAGGATCAAAATAATCGATACTGGTTAATTGTAAATATTCCTGAGTTATTAGAAGAAGCTGATCGACTTTATTATGAAGAAAATTATTTAGAAGTTTACCAAACCTTAAATAGATTGAAATATCAAGACAATGTAGAGGTATCAAATATCATCATATAATATACAAAATGTTTCAAAATTATTTTATATACTGGCTACAATGTAAAAAGATGTACTTCACTTGGACCTAACATTTTAGTGCCGCTGGACTGACAATAAATAAAAATTAAGAACTTAATTAAATTAAATAAATTTTTATTTATTACTGTAACCTCGTAAATTCGGTGATACAAAAAATGTTCAATTATTTTTGCAAACTTCTGTAAAATTATTTTTGTGATCAGAATAAATAAATTTATCATCACGTCTTTCACCCATTATTGGATGTGGCATTCTGCCGTAGCAGATTTCGGCAAGTGATATATTTCTTCGCGTGTAGTGCGGTTACCAGCCGTCAAATCACGCCCCCCAAAGATGTTAGTGGAAGGGGAACCACAGGGGTAGATTTAAATTGGTGAAAATCGTTTGTTGGCTGTGGAGATCGAACCAGGCTTTTCAAGATCCAAAGGCCGACTCGATACCACTGAGCCACCTACCCCATTTGTGATTAGTACATCATATAATATATACCCCTAAAATTTTTGCAATACTTTTTAAAACTGCCTGTATACTCTCAAATAAAAATATTCTGTATTATTATTTAATTCTAAATATTCTAACACAATATAAACTATTTCAGGTACAATGGCGAATATGCCGTGTCCTTTTCAAACTTTCATGCGTTGATAAAGTACAAAAAACAGTAAAACAAAACATGATCGAAGAAGCATACAATTTGATGAAGAAAACGCTACAAGTTAACAACAATCACTCTGAAGCACATAAATGGATGGCAGTCATCTTAAATATAAAATCATCGTTAGCCGGATCATTTGCCCGAATTAGAACAGCGCCACTCGTTCATAAACACATGCAAAAGTCCCTAGAAATCAACCCAAACGACCCTGCCACCCTCTATATGCTAGGAATATGGTGTTATGAGATATCGAAACTCAATTGGATTCAAACACAAATCGCGAAATATTTATTTCAATTCCATGCAGAAAGTGTAAGCACAGATGAAGCGTACTACTATTTTTTGAAAGCGGAACAAATAAAACCAAGATTCTTTATTGGTAATAGCTATATGTTAGGGTTATGTAGTTATGATCTTGGAATGTATTTTCGAGCGAGATATTATTTGAAGATAGCAGCAGATCTGCCTATTAAGTCAGATTTGGAAAGAAAGTATTCGGAAGACGCTAAAAAACTTGCGGAGAAATTGAAAAAGTATGAAGTTAATGTACAAAATTTATGTCATTAACTAATTGTATATGTGCATTATTTTTTTCATTTTAAACCTATTATACAGTACGTGAAAAACAATATTATTAATTTGTAAATAAACATTGAATTTGCAACTTGACTCTTGTTTTCTTTCAGCATATTTCTGTAAAATAATGTGACACAAAAATTGCGAAACTATTCAAGTTTATGAACGATATTTTAATTAAAGGAACAATTAAAATTATATTAATATACCAGTTGCTATCAATTATAATTTAGATACATATCGAAAAATATGAAGTTATGCATAGTAAATGATTTAAAAAACTTGGAATTATCAATAACTTTTAATCAATATTAGACCTAAAAATAGCTGGTGTCATTATATTACTTCGTTTTAAAATATTCAGAGGTCCCACAAATCTGATGTGGACACCACATGACTTCCTTATACGCGTATTATACTATACTATATTTTTTATTGCACATATTTGACGTAATTTGACATTGACATTTTTTCCGTATTTTTTGTTCTAATCCATAGCAAACTTAATTACAAAAAACAAAAAATATAGAATTTTTAAATTTACATATCTCGCTTATACAAAAGGCTAATTTAATAATTCTTAATATGCTAGACGCAGAATTTAATTCTCCATAACTTTCATTTGCAGCATTTATTTCTAAAATCAAAATAATACTTTTTTTTCAAGAAAAACTGTTAGCAGCTTCATGTAATGTATCACTTCCGGTTAGTCCATTTTAACCAAAATCTATTAAGTTATTTCCATTGCTATCATAGTCTTATACCTATACCAAATTTGAAAAGTTTTGGATTATATTTCAATATAGTTTTTCATTAAAATCTATTATAGGCTTCAAGGAAATTACCATTTCCGGAAGTTATATAATGACCAAAAATGGAGGTGCACAACTAGATGTTATAACAGTCCTAAATACAAAATATCAACTTTCTACAGTTTACCGTTTTTGAGTCACTACGAAATTAGTCAAAATGGATTCAGGGATGGTGAAAATGGATATTTCCATTGAAAAAAATTTCGCGATTATACAATATTTCCGTTACTTCGTACAAGGAAGTAATAAGAAAATTTAAATTATTTTTCGAGAAAACTTGAAATCCAATTAACAATTGTAAAAAAATCTGATGTGGACACCACATGACTTCCTTGTACTCGTATTAAACTATAGATATTTTTTTAATTGTACATATTTGACATTAAATCTTTTATTTTTTGTTCTAATCCATAGCAAACTTAATTTTTTAAAAAATCAAAAATATATAATATTTAAATTTAGATATCTCGTTTATACAAAAAGCTAATTTAAAAATACTTAATGTACTAGACACAGAATTTAATTCTCTAAAACTTTAATTTGCAGCATTTTTTTCAAGGAAAACTGTTAGCAGCTTCATGTAATGTGCCACTTCCGGTTAGTCTATTTTAACCAAAATCTATTATATTATTTCCATTGATATAGTAGGCTTATATACCAAATTTGGAAAGTTTTAAATTATATTTGAATATAGTTTTTCATGAAAATCTATTACAAGCTTCAAGTAAAGTACCACTTCCGGTAGTTGTATAATGACCAACAAGGGAGGTGCACAACTAGATGTTATAACAGTCCTAAATATAAAGTTTCAATTTTCTACGGCTTACCGTTTTTGACTTATGCGAGATACATACGTACGTACATATGTACGTACAGACGGCACGACGAAATTAGTCAAAATGGATTCAGGGAGAGCCAAAATACCTATTTCCGTTGAAATCTGAGAACCGAAAATTTTCGCGATTACAATACTTCCTTTACTTCGTACAAGGAAGTAATTATATCATTCGATTTAATAAAAACAACAAAAATATTTTGGATTAAAACAAAATTATTATATATTAATTAATATCTCTTCTACCTCTTACATAAAAAAATTAACAACAATAAGATTCGACTCCCTGCTAATTATTAATATCGCTTCTACATTTCACACATAATCATTCCGCATAACACTTAATTTTTTATTTTTTTATTTCGGACCAACTACTACGGTCATAAGGAAGCATTACGAAATTCGAATCCGGAGATCCCGAGTTCGAATCGCACTCAAGCTAAAAATTACATAACCTACTATGCTGCGGCTCGGTGAGTGCGGACCCTGTTCTGTAATTGGAATTAAATTCCTGTTGTACAGAGTAACATAAATAAATACATAAATAAATAAATATACCGGTATATACCCTTTGAACAATGGCCGTCACGGGCAGAACCCGAACCCACGACCTTATTAAACACGCACTTGTACATAACAATGAAATTTTGTGATTTAAGTGAACTTATTTGCAAAGTGGAACATGCAAAAAATCGTTAGTCCTCTTCTATGTTCGCGGCAATGTTCACAAAATGATATTTAAAAATTCAAGGCTTGCCGAAGTCAACTCACTGAATTATTAAAATATGCAAATAATACGTGAATGTCAAATATTTATAATCCACTACATCCTATGTACATTTAACCCATGACGATCAAAGTTTCAATGTCATTCAACATTTTTTATTACATTTTTTTCGCGAACTATTGTATCAAAACACTCATCAAAAGTAGCTCAAGATTATATCATATTTGAAAATTATTGTACAGCTAAATACAGATAAGATATTAACAAAAATTTGACGGTTATCCAACAATATTATAGATTTATTTATAAGAAAGTCATTACGAAACCCAGTTGCGTATCGAAAGAGCGTTCATTATGATACGCAACATTTTGTTTTAGACGGTTGATAGTAGCGGATGACATACTGAAACTGTCAAGCTGAGAACATCAAAATTTCATATAACCTCAAAATCTGAACAATTGCATAAATGCCACCAACCACAATATTTTATATACAAATGGGATTGGTGGCTCAGTGGTGAGAACCCTGGTTCGATCCCCACAGCCGACAAACAATTTTCACCAATTTAAATCTATCTCTGTGGTTCCCCCTACATTAACATCTTTGGGGGTCGTGATTTGACGTTTGATAACCGCACTTCACGCGAAGAAATATATCACTTACCGAGATCTGCTTAGGCAGAGTGCCACACCCAGTAATGAGTAAAAGGCGTGATGATATATTTATTTATTTACAAATTGCCCTAAATTGTCTAGCACTTATCTTAAAATTTTAATTTATAAAACATGCAAAATAGAAAAAAATTGTATAAATAATTAATTTTATAAATCTTTTATTACTCGTTTTCTAAACTTGGACGTGTGCAAAAAAACTCGATCTTTAATATTCTAGTGAAAAATAAATCATTTATGAACCATGAACGTTACTAGATGATAATAACCTCGGACGTCCTCTATGCATTATCATCTTATTACACCCTAGGTCAGGGATGGCGAACCACAAAGTCAAAAAAATTCTTTTTTAAATAGGTAACGTGCCACAATAAAATTTCATTCGAAATGTTAGCGTGATGAAACTATACATAAGAATAATTAAATAAACAAATAAAAGCAATTCTTCTTTAAACAATTTTTTATTAATCAATATTTTACAAAAAGCAATATGCTAGAAACAAAATTCACGTTAAAACAATTGTTTTTAATGTGATTTTTGTTGCTGTACACAAGATGATAAAGATTTAATATCTGGTTCATATTTAGTTAATTTCAACAGTACGCATGCAGAGCTCGACTCATCCGTCATTCTATTCCTATATTTATTTTTTATAAAATTTAATTCTGAAAATAGAGATTCACATGCCCACGTCGATGAAAATATTGATAAAATTGCCTTTGCTAATATTTTTAAACAATTAAACGTGTCAGGAATTGAATTCCATGTAGTTAGAATTTCATCTTCTGCAATTTTATTTATTTTATCCAATAATCGATTACTTTCAATAATTTCTAAATCATTTCTTAAATCAACAAATTTTTGGTTCCATATGGTACTTGACTGAAATTCAACTAATTCCATTTCTAATTCATTAAAATTTTACCACTCAAGGACTTTTAAATTTAATTTTTCAAATGGTATTGTATCAGAATAAACTGCGTAAATCTTGCAGAAAATTCCTGAATCAAGGATTGAATTACCATTGAAAATTCTTTCGTTAATGACTTTTTATTTGGCTTTTCGTGACATTCACTTTCAGAAAAAAAAAATTTGTATTCGGAAAATATTTATATGAATTTGAAAGAATATCATGATTAAAAAAAGTGTAGATTAATAATTTTTAATTCATTTCTATCAAAAAAAGATAAAATCATTTTGATTTTGTGCGTGCCATTGGTTCGCCATCCCTGCCCTAGGTGGATAAACTACAATTATGAAATGGTTAAAATATAAAATTAGTTTATACTGTATAATATTCTTGTCCTGATTCAATCAATTTTCTAATGAAATGTAAATGATGATTCAGATTAACCTGAAAGTGTTTGTTTGAAGAAGCGGAATGCAATGCCCATGTAGTTGTGTATGTAAATATTGAATTTGGTTGTTGGCCAAATGTACACGTATCCCTACTCGTGTGTGGCCAGTCTTGTATTGGTATCTAATCAACGGGAAGTTATCTGCGTTGTTTGCTCCGGCTACTATTATGAACTGTTGAATTTTTAGAGGAAGTATACAATAATTTGGAGAATTTTGCTTCGTTTTCTATCATTTTCGTACAATACTGCCTCTACAATATATATCCACTGACTCAGGGGCGGATCCTGGGGGGAGGGGAGGTCATGAAGGTCATGACCTCCCCCTAAGCATGGAATTTTTTTTTTAATGTCATTATTTACGATAACTTAATTTGTTAAACAAATTAAATAGAAAATATTATCTAAGAACTTAAATTCTAAGATAATTAAGAATTATTGTTTGATTTATTATTCTAATAAATAGCCAAAAACCAATATTTTGTGGGGATATTAATCTAATTATTGATTGAAGATGTTGACATTGTTCTAAGGCCCGATTTTATAAACAGCATGTTAAAAGTTAACAATAGTCAAGATTGCCAGCACCACATTTTGCGCATTTACATATTGTTATGAATTTTTTTACTAACATTTCATACACCTTGTTGCTTGAAAAAATATGTTTACAGATATGTTAATATAAACATAGTTATTTACGTTTTAAGACTGGTAAATAAGTTTTTATAGTACAAGTAAAATATTTCCGCAAAAGGCGATGAAAGCTCCGAGTCTGGAATTTCGAAATGAATACCGATACAATACAATTTTTTAGCAAAAAAAAAAGTATTTGATATACTATGCAATAATTTAGCGTTAAGACATTTTAATTCAAAGATCTTGAGTTCGAGTCCCACTTAAGATAAAAATTATATGTACTGTAATAGGGATTCTGTTCCTGTTGTACAGAGCATAAATAAACAAATAAAATACAAAAACATGTAAAGTAAAATAATTAAAATAAGAGAGGGATTTAAATTTGGATCATTTATATTTCTCTTATTGTTATATTTGTATCAGTCGTCCATGAAAAGCTTGATTGTTTTTCGCATATAAACAATAAAAGCTCGAACTTGAGACAGAACTTAACCATGACAAATTACATAGTTTTTTTATTTAAATAATATGAATAATGTATTTGATTGATGCAAGCAATCAAATTAATTGCACATCGTTACACAAATATTCAATTTAAATGCTTTTTTTAATTGCATCTGCTGATCGTAATGTTGAAATTGAAATTACTTTAGCATTTAAATTTGCTACGGTCGTTTAGAAAAGAAAAATAGTACTATATTTATGAAGACTAAAAGTGAAGCGTGCTTCTTTCATCTTTAACTCGAAAGGATTTACGGACTGTTGGTTGGGTGACCTTGTTCATCGAATCTCCATATTAATTCCATTTCCGTGGAAGACAACAACCATTTACATAAACATGCTATATGCATACTCATTATTTTACATATGTTTATCATCAAATTATGAGAATATGTCTATGATTTAATATTTGCATCAATGTATTTCATATTTAATAAAAATGTAAAGTAAACACTTGGCTATGTTTCACAAAATTCATGAGGGCATCGTCAGAGGCTGGCCAGCACAGTTCAGTTAGTAACCATAGACGCGTTTCGCTCTTATTAGAGCTTATCAGTATGGTATAACTCACTTCTTCACCTAGAACAAAGTTAATGTGAAGAAGCTGGTGACGAAGAACTGTGCCAGCATAGAATAAGATCTCTAACAAACTAGTAAGATGACATGAGAAGTTTTGTGGAACTGGTCATGCCATCTACCGAAAAAAAGGGAAAGCTACGCAATAGCAATTTAAATAACAACATAGACAAAATTATTGGATGACAATTAATTTTGTCTTTGTTGTTATTTCATATTTATTTGATCAACTAATAAAACAGGATTTACTTTTAAAATTGTATATAGTATAATGCATGAAATAGCACTCATTTCGCACTTGTACAAATTGCACAATTCATCTTCAGGTTAAACTACAAAATTTCATAAATAAATAAATATATCATCACGCCTTTTACCCATTACTGACTGTGGCACTCTGCCGTAAACAGATCTCGGTAATTGATATATTTCTTCGCGTGAAATGCGGTTACCAGTCGCAAAACTACGGCCTCCAAAGATGTTAGTGGAAAGGGAGCCAAAGGGGTAGATTTAATTTGGTGAAAATTGTTTGTCGCTTGTGGGAATCGAACCAGGGTTCTCAAGATCCACAGACCGACTTGATACCACTGAGCCACCTACCCCATTTTACAAATTTTCATGCTCGTACGAAAGAAAAGCATGTACGCTATAATTATTATTTTTTAATCGTACTATTTTCTAATGATACAATTTCGTTTTCATTGTAAAGTTATTTATAATAGTATATTATGTAACAAGTTTTATAAATATCTCTTTAGCTATGAGTTTCTTTTGTCACAAGCTGAGCGAAGCGAAGCGAGTGTATAAAAAAACAAGTATCTAAAGAGTTAATAAAATGAATCACATACTGCAGTTTTTTTACGCTCGCAAATAAGGAGAATAACAAAATTTTAAGTTTTATGAATTACTTAAATGAAGGAAAGTGAAAAACAAAGTAGAATCTTCAAAATATATCAATCCATTAAACATAGATTGTCACCACTCCAAATATAATCCAGTTTTATAAATAGAAATGCGCAAAAGTAACATACAACATAATTCCACATTCATAAATCAAAGTCCTCGTCAACCTTTCAAAATAATTCAAAACCACAATACTCTGTGTACAAAATCTAGACGCCTGGTGCAGATTTTGCGAGCGTTTCCAGAAATAACTGGAAGCACGTCACGATCATAAAGAGCGCAGTATCGCAGGAGGCGTCGACATTGTGCGTTCGTCCAGCCGGCATGTTCGACATTCGGTTGTGCAAGGTCGGGACAGTGAATACTGGACATGCAGATATAACACCACCTGCCTCAACACAGGAAAAATTGCCCACGCGATATTCACTTGTCCAGCAGAAAATAAAACTATGTAAGGGCGATTGAATCAATTAAATTACTCGTCAAATTTATTGTCACGCTTTTTATTGAAACGGTAGGACTACATATGCAATAAATGCAAATAGTAATTGTGTATTTATTTATATTTAAATAAAAATAAATAAATATATCATCACGCCTTTTACCCATTACTGGGTATGGCACTCTGCCTAAGCAGATCTCGGTAAGTGATATATTTGTCATATAAATAAATATATCATCACGCCTTTTATTTTTTATTTGCCGCAGTGTTCATATAATTTTTTTTAGATTGGGTGAGATTCGAACTCGGGATCTCCGGTTCAAATTTCGTATCGCTATCCACACTACCGTACTGACGGACAGCCATTACTGGATGTGGCACTTTGCCGAAGCAGATCTCGGTAAGTGATATATTTCTTCGCGTGATATGTGGTTACCAGCTGTCAAATAACGACCTCCAAAGATATTAGTGGAGAGGGAACCACAGGAGTAGATTTAATTTGGCGAAAATTGTTTGTCGGATGTGAAGATCGAACCTGGGTTCTCAAGATCACAAGGCGACTACCCCATATATATTTGTCATAATACGTAAAAATATTATATAACTAAAAATAATTTTAAATATTATATTAATAATATTTTTGCCAAAATAAATTAGCAAATTAAATAACAACTTAATTGGTTAATGGCTTATTTTTATGCATTTCTTTGATATGATCTCATATCGTAAAACTTTATTATAATAGAAATGTTTAAGGGAATGACTTACGTCATTAATCATAAAAAAAGTTAGTTAAATCATAAAAAAACTAATGCACTATATAAGTGATAAATTAAAACAAATAATAAACAAAGAAACACAAATCTTATAAAAGAGTATTGAATAATAAAGCTACTATTAATACTTATTTTTCATTTTTACAATGATTTGTTTATTTTTTGGTAAAAATGTATGTTATTGCGATTGGCAAAACTGTTCCTCGTGTACCATTTTACAAATTTTTAAAAGAAAAATCGTATGTTTAAAGACTCTTAGCTTACAGTAGTATTAAAAGCTAATTATCATGTCACCAAAGCGGTACCATAGATCACTTATTAATTACATTTTGATAATGTAAGTCAATCCCTATATAAATTTGCATTGGTTGCTAAATTATTACGTAAAGTCAATATGATTTAATTTTTTTGTTTATAAATTAGTTTTAAACAATCAGTAAATATTTATTTGAGCAAAGGAAAATTTTCAGCATAAAAAAAAGTAATGTTTCAGTGAATCGCTTTCAATTAAATAACAAATGAATTGTAATTGTAAAGAATGCTATAAACTTTACATCCTAGTCGTGATTGTTAGAAATAAAACATTTTAATGACTGGAAGCTGTAATTTTTAACCTTCAAAACACGTGCTTATTCTGTTCATTTTTACTTGTGCTAAAATGAAAAAGTGCCAGTGTATGTTTAAAAATTACATCATATTTTTTCTAAATTTGATATACGAGTCTACCACTTTTTTGACCTTTGCCTTGGCTTAGAACTTCTTTATTTCTAATTAACTAAACATGTTTTGTTTATAACGCAATTATGTCGAAAAATCTATTTTTATACACTGACAACAATAATAACTTTATATGAAACATTATTGTTTACTTTCTATCAACAGACTGATAAAACATAAAAAAGTGACAATATTTCTTTTATCAATAAGAATGATAGAAAACATGTTAGGCTGTGGAATGGTTCCTAGAAAATCGAATAACGATTGCAAAAATATTCATAGTTATACTAAATTATTTAATCATCATAAAAGCTTTTATAATCGATCGACTATGTCAATGAACTAAATACTAAATAATTAGAATATTTATTATTTATAATGAACAGTTTTTAAAATGTGGTAACTTATGTAAAACAATATAGAATCAAGAAATAATGTCAAATTAATTAATAAACATTAGAATTAACGATTCGATTCGATATTTTTTTGTATTTAAAAGATATTTGGTATTGAAAGGTACAACTGGCGAATAGTAATAAATATTTCTGAATTACCTGTTAGTCCTCTCCCCCAATGTTGGGCTTGCGCCCCCTGAATAATCGCCGTCACTGACATCATCGGTTTATCTTTCTTCAACATTGTTAATTCACAATAACACAGCACCAGAATCACTTAATCACAGCCATCGTTGGCAAAAACGCAAAAAGCTCGCATTCCGGACCTGCGTCGCTAAACTTGCACTTTCGTTTCACCGCTCACATTAACACGACAACATGGAAATCAATAGCCGACGTCTGGGTCCGGGCTGATGCAGGCAGCATTTGAACCTCGGTGATGGTAGACACGCTGGCGCGAGGTTAGGGTTGATATGAAGAGCGTTTGCAGCGTGATGGCGCGATGTTTTGGGTCTGAACGCCGCAGACACACTGACAGACTGGCGCGGAGCGGGATAGAACGACGGCGAACGAACGTGCGCGTGTTTGTGTTCAGGGTCACATACATGTGTGGAGCTCAATGGATTGTTCGAATCAAATATAGCATTCATTTTGATTTTGTCAAGATGAGATCTTATTTATTTATTTATTTATTTATTTATGTTACGCTGTACAACAGAAATTTAATTCCAATTACAGTACAGGGTCCGCACTCACCGAGCCGCAGTGTGATAGTTTATATAATTTTTAGCTTGAGTGCGATTCGAACTCGGGATCTCCGGATTCGAATTCCGTATCGCTATTCACACCACCGTACTGGCTGAATAAACAAATTTAATTCATATTTTATGTAATAATTATTATTATTCGCAGAAGATATTAAATTTGTCGCTGTCTATTCCTGTATTCATAAAACTAATTTTGTACTTCCATACTTACTTATTAAATATCTATTATCTGTAGTTTAATAACACTCATTAATTGCTAGTCGTCACTTATATACAGGGGCGCCGAGAGAAAAAGCGGGCCCCGGGGAAAAAAAATTCGGGCCTCCTTTAACTTTGAATATTTATTAATTAAATATAAGATACCAAAAAAAATATATTTATAAATATATGTATGACAACAATAAGAATTATTAATATCTAAATAAAGTTATAACAATATAAATAAAATTAAATAGAAAATTCTGAGTTAATTGGTGCAGTGATGTGTATTGTATACTCACTGTATGACTATCTAATATCTAGTTGCATATTCGATAAATGCAGGGGATACCAAAACAGCACTACGCACAAATGTATAGAGCCTTTGCCTATGTGTATTGTATACAATGTAGTAGAAAAAAACAAAATTGCAACAATGTAATAATGTACTTTTGAATAGTGTATAAATTTATTTAAAATTTGCAACTGGGGCCGGCCCTTCATCAAGCATTTCGTCATTTAGTACTTTATACAACGTAATAAATTGTAGAAAACGTGTATCAGACATTTCGTTATACATGTTTTAGTAAAGAATATAAAAAATTGGTGAAATAGTAGAAAATTAAAAGCAATTTATAAAATAGCATCACAGTCGGGCCCTTTGAATTCCACGGGCCCTGGGTATATTACCCCACCTACCCTCCCCTCTCATCGGGCCTGCTTATATATTAAGTATAACGTAAGTAAAATAATACTGAATCGAGAAATAATGTCAAATGAATTCATAAACATTATTGTCAACCAATTCAATTCGATACTTTTTTATTTGACACTTATATTTTTATTATGATAGAGATAATTGACCAATAATCGCAAAACATTTACAATTGCCACGGTTGCTATAATTTGTGCAATAAAATAGTAAGTTTTATTTTAACCTTCAAGAGTGACATTTATTTTAATATTTTTTTGTTCGTAAAAAGATATTATTTATGCACCAATATATGATACAAAATCAGGTTCGATTCTCACAACTGACAAACAATTTTCAAATAAATAAATAAATATATCATCATGTCCTTTATTTAATACTGGATGTGGGCACTCTGCCGAAGCAGATCTCGGTAAGTGATATATTTCTTCGCGTGAAATACGGTTACCAGCCGTTAAATCACTGCCCCCAAAGATGTGAGTCGAGGGGGAGCCACAGGGGTAGATTAAAATTACACCATATTAAAATTAGTCCGAAAATTTGTCAGGTGGTAACAGAATTTTATGCGCATAAATGTATCACTTAGCGAAACCTGCTACGGAGGAGTGTCATACCCTGTAATGAGTAAAGGGCGTGTTTCATTTATTTACTTTATTTTACTATAGAGCACATGACTACATTATAATTACTTAAATGTAATGATCATTTTATAATCATGAATATTATTTTTGCTTTATTATAACTTTGACGGCTGGTAACCACACTTCACGCGAAGAAATATGTCACTCACAGTAATGGATAATAGGCGCGATGATATATTTTATTTATTTATTTATTTATTTATGTATTTAACTTTCTTATGATTGAAATAACAATATAGGTTTTCTTTTAAGCCAATATTTAGCACCAAATTTTATCACCAGAAGTCATATTACAATATTGTAACAAAGGGTTCAAAAATAATACACAGATAAACTGCTCCCAAACTCTTTATTTCCACCTAAACTGCCTGCTACGACTGTTTGTACAACAATGAATCCCCTCAATACCTTCAAAGTTGTTACTATTACATAGGTAATTTAATTATAATAATTGTTCATTATAATATAGTCGCGTAACAATATACCAATCGTGAAATGACTATTTAACTTTGAAAAATATGATTGCATTTTTTTGGTGTTTTACGTTATTTTGAATGTTTAATCATGTTATTGTTATCGAAACAAACAATGATTAATAAAATATTTCAAATAAACCGACCTTGGTAACAAAAAAATTCCAAAACAAGAGTCTATTGTTCTTTATTTCCGCTTAAAAGCATGAGAATAAATTTATCAAAATATTTTTCAACAATGTGCAGATTTTACCATAAATTCTTGCCACGACACCTACAGGTACTACAGGGGGTGAACTGAGAAGAATAGGGGTGAGTAATCAGTACATAAATAGCTTCTAACACAATAGCAAATTGAAATCGAAACTAAAACTTGACGTCATCAAGAAAGTGGCATATTATGAAGCTTATATTATTCATCAATACGTTTTAATAAAGAAACTCATTATTTGTATATTGATCGACAGTTGATCGGTTGGTAACCATGTTACCAAGCAGCAGCAAACAGTAGTGAAGGCGCGAATACCGCTACGCTTACTATACAGAAGAGGAAAATAAAGGAAAGTCTCTGGCGAGTCGTTTGCATGGCTATATTGATTTTCTCGACTGAAAACGAAAATGTTTGCTATAATGAGTGATATTTTTATATTCCTGCCAAGGTCACGCTAGGCCACATAAATTGCTTGCGCCGAGAACTGAAATGTGTATACAACGAAAACGAACAAAAGTTACATTTTATGGGTTGTTTTATTGTCCTAATGTAAGAGAACAATAGAAATGCTACACGAAAATATCTGATGTGGACACCACATGACTTCCTTGTACTCGTATTAAACTATAGATATTTTTTTAATTGCACATATTTGACATTAAATCTTTTATTTTTTGTTCTAATCCATAGCAAACTTAATTTTTAAAAAAATCAAAAAATATATAATATTTAAATTTAGATATCTCGTTTATGCAAAAAGCTAATTTAAAAATTCTTAATGTGCTAGACGCAGAATTTAATTCTCTAAAACTTTTATTTGCAGCATTCATTTCTAAAATTAAAATAATACCATTTTTTTCAAGGAAAACTGTTAGCAGCTTCATGTAATGTGCCACTTCCGGTTAGTCTATTTTAACCAAAATCTATTATGTTATTTCCATTGATATAGTAGTCTTATATACCAAATTTGGAAAGTTTTAAATTATATTTGAATATAGTTTTTCATGAAAATCTATTATAGGCTTCAAGTAAAGTACCACTTCCGGTAGTTGTATAATGACCAAAAAGGGAGGTGCACAACTAGATGTTATAACAGTCCTAAATATAAAGTTTCAATTTTCTACGGCTTACCGTTTTTGAGTTATGCGAGATACGTACGTACGTACGTACATACGTACGTACAGACGGCATGACGAAATTAGTCAAAATGGATTCAGGGAGGGCCAAAACACCTATTTCCGTTGAAATCTGAGAACCGAAAATTTTCGCGATTACAATACTTCCTTTACTTCGTACAAGGAAGTAAAAAAACCAATATTTATATTATGTTCTTTATTCATTTCTCGATAGGTTGAGGCAGCGATAAAATTATAGATTTTGATAGATTAATTTATGATTTATGTGCACGGATCAAACAGAACAACCCAAATACGAATCAGATATTTTTCAAAATAGAGTAGAGAACTTAAGCTGGCATAAAATGATAAACTCACTCAATTATCAGATAAATGAAAAGGATATTATAGCAATTAATACATACCGGGGGTCTACTTTTTTTTTCCGAACATAGGAAATTTAATGTTAAAATTTTGATTTAGCGATATCTCTTTACCTATTAATTTTAGAACGAAAGTGTACTGAAGAAAAATGTTCAGAATGAAAAACTGCATCCATAGAGTGTAAGAGTGCCATGAGAAATAAATTAAATTAGATAACTTACTAATAGGTATTTATTTGTCTAGATTATGTAGAAAAAAGAAAATAATAGTTGATATAATTAATTTTATTATTAAATTAAATGCTCGAATAAATAAATTAGAGTAAGCTTCCTATTCCGGTCCAATATGTCAAATAATGTCAGACACACAAACAAATTATTATTTTATTTCTCATGGCACTCTGATAATTGCTATTATTTATAATAAATATCAAAATATCTGATATATAGGATATATATCAGATAAATATCACTTTTTGGATATTTATTTTTTAATTTTAGTTTTTGTACACATTTATTATCACAATAGGAAATACAAAATAAATTATTACTCCTAAATAAAAAATTAACATAGGTAATGAAAAAAAGTAAATATACATTGAATGGATACACAAATATTATATAGTACTAAGAATAGTAAGAATATTTAAATAATCCTATATTCCAGATAGGGGCAAATCATCATCTTCTGATGAACTTCCTGAACATACCGTTGCACTTGGCCAAATCCAATCTAAATTAGTTTTTTTTTGTAGTTTCTTTTTGGTTTAAATATTTAAACATAAAAACTAATTTAGCGGCTTTGTCGTTACCGAGACGATTACGTAATTGAGATTGGACAATGCCAAGTGGAGAAATATCGTTCCAGCCCTGCTGTGGCTGTTACAGCAAGTGTGTAACTGTTCACATAGTTCAATAAATGTACTTTTATTTGGCCACTCTGACTCATTGATAGTTTTGTATTTGTATTTCTAAAATGAGTACCAAATAAAAATTTTGGAAATGGTTCAGACTTTGCCGTTAATGACATCACAAATGGCACACAATTTGGATTTATGTCGTTGATGTGTAGTTAGTCAAAAGCTAGTAAAGTAAGAATTATCTTTAGAATATAATTTTAACAGAATTAATGAAAGTAATAATGAGAGGTATACTGTATTTATTATAGACTATTTGATATTTTTATATAATGGATATATATCTTCGAACCCTGTTTATAAGTTAACTGAAGCACGAGAAAATTAATGCCGTTGAGCGCGTTTTCATATCACATTTAGTTTTTGAGATATAGCCTCGGAAAAGTAGAAAAACTGAAAAATTCGAAAAATTTCAATTTTCCGGAGGCTATATCTCAAAAACTATTTGATATTTTTATATAATGGATATATATCATTGCAAAAATATGATGATATATATATCAAAATAAATATCATGATATATATCGATCGATATATATCTTCGAACCCTGCTTTAAAGCGTGTATTTTCTTTTGCTTCTAACTCGGACATAAAAAACAATTGTACAATCTTATACTCTATGGATGCAGTTTTCCATTCTAAACATTTTTCTTCCGTACAATTTTGTTCTACAATAAATAGGTAAAGAGATATCGCTAAATCCAAATTTTAACATTGAATTTCCTATGTTCGGATAAAAAGTAGACACCCGGTATATACGAGTATAACCAAGGGGCATATTCCTCCACCAAAAGGTGGACCAAATAACTTGACATTTTACGTAAATTTGAATTAAAATGATTTAATATACCGGGTGATGCAGTCTACATGGTAATATTAGTTTTATACAATTTTCTACTTTTCTGTTTACTTTACGGAGAAAATTGTCGAGTATATAGTTGACCAAAATTAAAAACTGCTTGTTAAAATTTTTTACATTCTTTATGAAGTTTTCCGTTTCTTCACAATTTATTTTTAAAAAATAATCATGAATTTTGTTTTTTTATAACATTTGACACCTGTCATAAAAAACAAAAGTCACGACTTTGATCTACTATTTATTTAATTTAAAAATTAATAGCTATTTCTTTTTTTTGCATTTTGAACATGAAAGTCGTCTTTATTAACGAAAAATCATATAAAAAGTATATAGTACATTGGCTTAGTTTTACTTTTTTATTTAACTATCATTAGGAGATTATTTCCATTCTCCATTGTGCATCAAAATTTAAATCTTACTATTCTCTCTAACAATAATAGGAAATAAATTTCCGCGTCGTTGATTGGCTGATCGCCGAAACGGATTTATAATGTAACAGTAGTAACTATGGCAAGTAACATTCGCTTGTATGTCAGTTTACTGTCTATCAATGCATCGTTTTCATGATTTTATTTAATTTGTAAGTATGATATTTCAATATTTTGAAATGCCTTTATAAGAAATTTTCCCAGTGTAAATTGGTCTACTATGAAGTTATGGTGAGACAGACTGTAGTTGCACCGTCGCCTACGTTATATACAAGGCTTGGAATACCACGATGTAAAGTAAAAATGGGAGAACAACATTGCAAAATTGTAAACAGAACTTTTTTCGGCATTTTGATGATCGGTACAACATTGATCAAGTCTTCTAATATAAAAATTTCAGTTATTCCAGTTAATTTTTTAAAAGTAAAATAAAATTAATATTTCTCCTTATTTTCATAATACTAAAACTAGATAATTAATATTAATAATTAAAGCCCGGATTTTTAGGCAATTGTCTAGATTCAAATTTTAATATACTTCAGGCAATTTCGTTTTTCTTTACATAGGTAATATGTTTACGTGTAATGGAAAGTTTTTTTTTGTGCCTTAGAGCCTATTTTTTCTATATTTTGGTTATTGTGCCTATTTTACCTTATACAACCTATTTTGCCTATTTTTGTTGCCTATTCTAACTTTTATTGAGCAGACAAGGTTTATCATCTACTTCGTTGACTAATTCAGCACTCGACAAAGTGTATCAACCTAACCTATAATATTTAAAGTACTTACTTTAATCAAGTTTTTGTGTGTGAATTTAAAATGCCGAAAGAAAAAACGTTTTTTAGACAAAATTTTACGTGGCAATTCAATTGTGTCTTTGCCATTAATCAATGGAGCTGAGGTAACTTTAGACGATATGGCTAAATATAAGAACGCCCCTGTCACATTTTGTGATGTCGAACGAAGTTTTCAACTTACAAGCAAGTTCTGACTGACCGAAGACAGTCTCTTTCCGAAAATTTCATAGAGCAATTGCTCGTAATATTTTGTGAATTAAAGTGTACTACATAATTTGAATTTGCATAATAGTTAATAAAATGAGAACCCTACATTATTATTTTTCAGATTGCGTTAATTTTTGTTTAAAATGATTATTTTTTTCGAACGAAGAGTAGATACAAGTAGCAATATTAGAAAAAGGATTCGTTTATTTTTTTAAAACAAATTATTTACATTTAGGCTGCCTAAAATCCCGCCTATTTTAGAGTAATTACCGGCCTATATGCCTGCTTATTTGGGTGTTTTTAAGAGCCTAAATATCCGTGCTTTATTAATAATTATGTAAATAGTGTGGGTGTGTTTGTGTAAAAATGAATCAACAAATTTCCTAGAAAATAAATATTGCTTAAAAAGCATCTCTTGCGGCCAAGTTTAGCACTCATTGTTCTCCTGATTTGTTTAATGACATTCCAGTCTTTGTATATAACATAGACGACGATTGTACAAAAAAACTATTTAAAATTGTGGAGAAATATAAAACAATATAAATGTACAAATATTTTACACTCTACAGTTTTTCTCATAAAATGAACAGAGAAGCAATAAATGACATAAAATATTATATATTAAAGGGGCAGGTGGCTCAGTGGTATCAAGTCGACCTGTGGATTTGAGAACCCTAGTTCGATTCCCACAGTCGACAAATAATTTTCACCACGTTAAAACTAGCCCTATGGCACCCTCCCCATTAGCATCTTTGGGTATTGTAATTTGACGACTGGTAACTGCATTAAATGCGAAGAAATACATCAGTTATCGAGATCTGCTTCGCCAGAGTGTCACACCCAGCAATGGGTAAAAAGCGTGATGATATATATTTTTTTAATTTAAAACCGGCATCATCCTTCCCATTTTAAACTTGTTATAAATTAATAAATTCAAATTTTTGCAGGAAAAATATGAGAAAAAACTTACAGTAAGTAGCTTTCACAGAACCTATCACTTGATATTAATATAAAATCAAAACGCTATGAATTTTCTATTAAATGAGGAAACATAAACCTGTCAAACATTCATTGAACATTTATTTCTTAGATTTAATCTGCAATTAATGGTAGCGTTTAATGGCTACATCTACATGTACAGTAAAAAAATCACTGATTTGACTCTGAAAATGCAATTATTAAAAAGTCAAATACTAATAAGTTTGTAAATTAAAAACAAATCTTTACTTGAGATAGACTTTTATTTTGTCCTTCAATTAACCTCTTGTTTACAGCAAATAATTTTGTTTGGTTATGTCCAAATTTATTACGAGTTATTAGGTAAATATTGCAGTTGACGGGTTGACATTTAATAATTTTAATTTTTAGGTTATAACATGGCTACTTGCTGTGCTGTTACGCATTATTTCATAAAGTAGATGTCACTGACGATGAGGGAAAGTCGATATTCGTTTACACGCAGTTTTAAAAGTTACTTACATGAATCAAGTTTAATTCTTAAATCTTCAATTGCTCATCATGCATTAGAATTTTTACATAAAATTAACTTTGAAGAAACCAAAATTTTAGCGAGACCTACAAGTTTCACCGGAAGACTTATAAGAGAAGCTATTGAAATTTGTAAGGAGGAAAATAATATTAACAATTGTGATGGTTTGGAATTAAATAAGGCTTGGCTTCTATTGATTCACAATTTATAATTTTTTAAATTACATATTTTTGTCTTTTTACTTGTCATTTTTATTTATATGTCATTTGTTTATTTTTATGTCATTTATGTTATTTTATTTGTATTTCTGTCCTGATGAAGGTATTTGTTTAAAGTACCGAAATGTCGAGTTTTTGAATTTTAAATATATACAGAATTTAAACCAGAAGCCCCTTTTATTTAAGTTTAATTTATTTTATACTTAACTTTAAGAAGAAAACTAGTTGGTGTAAACGTAGTCAATATTATTATTATAGTTTGCGGATTTTATGCTGATTCGACACGATTTCTCGTCGCAGTACTCTTGAAGTGACACTCGGTTTGGATTGATGTATCAACAATTTTAAATCTGTTTAAAAACTTCCTCTTAACAATTTCCTCTTCCTAAATTAACAATTTTATTGCAAACATTACCTAAATAAAATAAATATATCATCACGCCTTTTACCCATTACTGGGTGTGGCACTCTGCCTAAACAGATCTCGGTAAGTGATATATTTTTTCGCGTGAAGTGCGGTTACCAGCCGTCAAATCATGGCCCCCAAAGATACTAGTGGAGGGAGAGCCACAGGGGTAGATTTAAATTGGTGAATATTGTTTGTCGGCTGTGGGAATAGAACCAGAGTTCTCAAGATCCACAGGCCGACTCGATACCACTGAGCCACCTACCCCATAAATGTAATAGTAATTTAATTTAACTTAAGCTATAAATGATTTTTTTATGACGAATGTGGCGTATTACTTCTCGAGGCGTTAGCCGAGGATAATAACCACGTAAGTAATAAAAGTTTGTTTAACTAAGCAAAAAAGCAGCAGATTTACTGCCGCGGCTAGAATATGAATCTAGTCAAGGCAATTTAT
Source organism: Pterostichus niger (assembly GCA_947425015.1). Classification (NCBI taxonomy): domain Eukaryota; kingdom Metazoa; phylum Arthropoda; class Insecta; order Coleoptera; family Carabidae; genus Pterostichus; species Pterostichus niger. Next base: position 26,127,640 of record OX380345.1, read on the forward strand.
CAAACTTTTATATTGATTGTTTAAAATTAATATTGTTAATATGTTTTTAAAGTTATTGGCATCATTGTAACCATTAAGTTGTTATGCAACTTGTTAAACGGTGGCTACGTCAACACTAATTTGACGTTTATAATTTCATAAATGTCATTTTGGTCTTTATGAATATTGTCAATCATTATATAATAATTTAATTTATAATATATAATGGAAGAATTATGAAGGAATGTTAATCTCACCTGACATTAAAGAAGCGATATGCGTTTGTAATTATGTTTTTTAAATTATAAATATAAATTTTATTATTTTCTCATAGCAACACTTTTATAGCCTAGGCGCTGTCAGTCTGATCAATTATCAACAAAAGTCCACTTTTAATGTAAATCGGCAAATTAGTTATTTGCGTATTAAGAGCGTAACATGATTCTTTGTTACTCGAGCACGGTAATTGTAGCGCGAGCCGAAGAGCTGCAATAGTGTAAGAGAAACAAAGGCACTTGACGCTTGTGATACACACATAATTTTTTCTACGATTGCATCTTAAAATTATTAAAAAACGTATAGGTATTAAAAATAAATTCGTTCTGTCAACTGTCAATATGACAAATTTATGTTTTGTTTGTATCCCTGGTAACTATTCAAATAAGCGTGTATTTAACATTTTTTTCGCGGCGTGCCATTGGAGACGCGTGACAAAGTTATTTTTCGATTGTTCCACAGAAAACGTCAACTTTACGATGACAAATGAGAACATAATTGTCATCATAAATTTGACATTATTTTGTGGAATAATCGAAAAATATCTTTGTCGCACGTTGCCATTGGAAACGATATAAGATTTTAAAGATATACAAACAAAACAGAAATTATATCAAATTTAATACATAATATTTAGGCTAGTTATACTTATCAAATTTATCTGACACTCTGGCAATACAAGTAAGCGATTGGTGGACACCAGAGCTCTGATTGGTTGAAAAAAATCGAAGCTAAAATGTTTGTTTTTCACAACGATTTTGCGGAGCTAAAGTAACTTATTATTGTAGAACTTCATAAAAAACATAATTATTTTTGAATTAAGTGCGCGAAATGAGTGTTTTTTTACTGCGCGTGAGAATGTCACTTTTAGTCGAGACAAAAAATCAAAAATAATATCAATTTGGTACTACTGAATATTGTATTCACAATAGAATGTAAAAATTAATTTCGGATCGTGCGTGAAATAAGTATGCAAAACAGTGTGTGAAATACGCGTTGTAATGGTAATGTAAATGATGAAAAATTGGCGTAATTCTAGTACTGATATTAGTTTTAAAAAAAAGTAAATATTTTTGAGAGTTGAAGAAAACATACTGATTTAAATAAAAAATGTCTATTTTCATTTCTGTAAATATGAGTTCAACAGCGAAGCGGCCACACCCATGAAAGAGTATAATGACATGATGATATATTTATATTTTATTTTGGTACATGCAAAATAATGTATAATTATGTAAATATACTTGACTTAAAAATCGCAAGACCTTCATGATTTTGCACACGTGCCCGACTAAAATAAAATATCTACTGGCTGTAGTAACCTTGTTTGAAAATAAACAAAACTGAACAATGCAGTCATGTCGTTTACACGGCTGATAACGTCGTTATCACCGGCCGATAACTTCAAATCAAGGTAAGGCGCACGATATTGCCCTAGGTCTAGGAATTATTTACACGGCACTCGTGATAACTATATATATACATTTTTATTGTCTGTCGTAAAGATTATTCGCTTTTTAAGTAGACATCAACGTTTATATATGTTGAATATATGTCACAAATTACGAGGTTTTTTATCTAGAACCAGAGCCGTAACAAGAACGAGTCAATTGGTCCATTTATCTCGGGTGCACAAATTCGTATGTTAAAGAATATACATATTCATTTTTGTTATTTGTCAACGTAAACTTGACGTTTTCTGTGGACCAATCGTAGTAGTTATTTGTGTATTAAGAGCATAAAATGATTCTTTGTTACTCGAACACAGCAAATGCAGCGCGAGCCGAAGAAACAAAGACACTTTACGCTCGTAATACATACATATTTTTTTCTACAATTGCATCTTCAAATTATTAAAAAACGTATAGATACTGAAAATAAATTCGTTCTGTCAACTGTCAATATGACAAGTCTCTGTTTTGTTTGTATCCCTGGTAACTATTAAAATAAGCGTGCATTTAACATCTCCAACGGCAACGCGCGACAAAGATATTTTCCAATTGTTCCACAGAAAACGACATCTTTACGATGACAAATGAGAGCGTAATTGTCAACTTTTCATAGCAATCGTAGAAAAAACATTAAGAAACCCAGTTGCGTACCGAAAAAATGTTCAATGCGATACGCAATATTTAGTTTTAAACGGCTGGTAGTAGCGGATGACATATTGAAACTGTCAAGCTGAGAATATCAAAATTGCAATATAACCTCCAAATCTAAACAATTGCATAAATTTTAATAACATTACCAATCACAACATTTCATATACAAATTTCCCTAAATTGACTCGGTTTAAAGTAACGCAGATGTTTTTAAAATTATAAAATAAAATAAAATAAATATATCATCACGCCATTTACCCATCACTGGGTGTGGCACTCTGCCTAAGCAGATCTCGGTAAGTGATATATTTTTTCGCGTGAAGTGCGGTTACCAGCCGTCAAATCACGGCCTCCAAAGATATTAGTGGAAGAGGAGCCACAGGGGTAGATTTTTTTAAATTGGTGAAAATTGTTTGTCGGCTGTAGGGATCGAACCAGGGTTCTCAAGATCCACAAGCCGACTCGATACCACTGAGCCTCCTACCCCATAAATAAAAGCCGGAACTTAATTCCAATTACAGTACAGGGTCCGCACTCACCGAGCCGCTGTGTAGTAGTTCACATAATATTTAACTTGAGTGAGATTCGTACTCGGAATCTTCGGATTAGAATTCCGTATCGCTATCCACACCACTGTACTGAAGATCGTCAAAATCTTTTGACTCATCATATGCAGGAACAGATATTATAAAATAAACAATTACGTTCAACAAAATAAGTTTTTGATTAATAATTAATAACAGTGAAACATTAATTTAACTCACAAAAAACAGTAAAAATATAATTATATGACCAGTAGTAAAACAAAAGATGTATTCCATTTGCCATTTGGATCAGATCTAACTAAAACTTACTAATTTGAATGGTTTACTCGTTCACTTTTACCTATTATTAGATTTCATGATTCGGATTAATTCAGGTAGGCATGCTATCGTTACCTAATTTATCTGAACTGAAGTGAACTAACTTATAAATGGAATATAGCAAATATGACCATTAGAATATATAAATTAATTATTGAAAAACGCAGTAAACTAATACATATTTCGATAAATTGAATTTTAAAAAAAAGTAGATAATGAAAATCATAAAATATTAGTTGAACTTCAAACAAGCATAAATCAAACTTGAAAATAAATTTTAGTGTGTGTTCTAAACCACAAATACAAAATGAATCATAAATATGCTCAAGTAAATTAGATTTCACTTTTAAATTTAAAACATTCTAAACAAGAAATAAAACAATCTACGCTCGTTTAAATCTATTTCAAAAGTTCCTTTTGCCAAAAACGTCACGTCAGATGTCCACAGACTATCAACACAGATAAAAATAAATGTGTAGGGGGTCGACTCAAAGCCTGCATCTCTCCACATTTCACTTTAGTTAATGCACACGATATATAAATAAATACAAAGCTTGCTTCCTAAAGTGCAACTTTCGTAATATTTTATGGAGTGACTTATTTATTTTTAACTTGCTTAATATAAAAACAATTACAAGATACATATAATCTTCACTAAATGTGATTGATAATTACTAAAAATACATTTCTACTGAAGATATGAAAATAAAAACTGCATAACACCATTTAATCTTTACAAACAAGTGATATTTTATTTTTTGCAATGTCACATAACTGCTACAATGATATTAAGCTAATACAGTTCCAAATTAAAGATACTAAAGAAGAAGACTTTGAAATATATTATTAAATATAGTTTTTTTTACTAAAATATGCAGGATGATTTAAAAGGCAGGTATAAACAAACATAACATGTTCGTCAGTACGGTGGTGTGGATAGCGTTACGGAATTCGAATTCGAAAATCCCGGGGTTCGAATCGCACTCAAGTTAAACATTATATGAACTATCACACTGCGGCTCGGTGAGTGCAGACCCTGTACTGTAACTGGGATTAAGTTCCTGTTGTACAGCGTAGTAACATAAATAAATAAATTTATGTATCATATATTTTCAGGTGGCAAAAATTGCTAAATTATTAAATATGCTTTTAATTAAAGATACCGAAAACTAAATTTATTTCCAGTAGTAATTATATTTAAAGTAATTTATAAATGTTGAACAATAGAAAATATACGATTCAAAATGCTGGGATTAAGTTCCTGTTGTACAACGTAACATAAATAAATGATTTTTTTTTCTTTTTTTTATTTGAGCTTTTATTTACAATTTATCTACATCAAGATAATAAGTAAATGTTTTAGCTTAAACTGTAACATGTTGAAGTCGAACCCAGTGATTCTTCTTCTTCAGATTACTTATTGTACTTTAAATACTATTATTTGTTTACAGTAATTTGTTTATGCAAATCTGTGTGGTAGGTCTAAAATATTAGTTCTATTTAGTCTGTGAATATCACCGCTGTTATCTAGTAGATTCACTGCACAACTATTAGGGTGGTTTTCTAGTCTGTTGAGATATTTAGCACTAGCACTTTTGATTTCTTCTTTAACTGTTTTTATTTTTAGGTCTTGGTGTATTGTTGCATTTGACACATACCACGGCGCACTCACTATTGTTCTTAGCACTTTCGATTGAAACCTTTGTATGATTTCAATGTTTGTGTTGCTGGCTGTACCCCATTAAATAAATGAATAACATTCACTCATCAGATTCAACAAATAATCAATTTTCGTCAAACATTCTCATCCTAACACACCATTCTCGCTTCAACCGCATTCATACAAGTTCATTTATTCATTACACTCGAAAGCATTCATCATGCAACATACTGGAACCTAGCTATTGACTTAAGATAACTTCGCCTTCTTCTTCTTTAATGAAGTATTGTTATGAGAAATATAATTCATAATTTTTTTTATTTAACAAATAAAATATAAATATAAATATATCATCACGCCTTTTACCCATTATTGGGTGGGGCACTCTGCCTAAGCAGACCTCGGTAAGTGATTTTTTTTAACGTGAAGTACGATTACCAGCCGTCAAATCACGGTCCCCAAAGATATTAGTGGAGGGGGAGCCAAAGGAGTAGATTTAATTTGGTGAAAATTGTTTGTCAGCTGTGGAGATCGAACCAGGGTTCCCAAGATTAGGGATCGACCGATATGATTTTCTGTGGCCGATACCGATATACTCATATTCGATATCGGCCGATACCGATATACTCATATTCGATATCGGCCGATACCGATATATCGGCCATACAATTTTGTCGTAAATTTTTTGCTGTATAAATGAGGTAAAAGTGATTTATAATGATATACTGGAATACTTTTGATGAACTGACTGGCATGACGACAAGTAAATCAGTGTCATATAAGAAAAGTAATGATGATATGATGAATAAAATTGATGATGAGATTGAATTGTATAAGAAATTAGAAAAAATATCAAGAAATGAAGATCCTTTGACTTGGTGGGCGCAAAAAAAAGAAATTTTTCCATTGATGTACAAAGTTGCTATAATATATTTTCTTCAGCTGGAAATGTTTATGAAAGCGCAAGAATCGTCTACTCCGGAAAGAGCAGAAAGCTTAATTTTGTTACATTACAACTTGTCAAAACTTAACTTTAAATATTAATTTGTTTAACTTAGTGTGTAACTTTACTTCTACATTTTTAATGACTTTTTTGCTAAATTTTGAATAAGAATAAACTTGATTTGTTTTTTATTTAGTATTTCTGTTATAATTTCCTTTAAAAATCCTTAGCAACTGAAATATTAAGCAATTTATATTTTTTTAGGCCGATATCGTGGTTTACATATCAGCCGATATCGATATCGGCCAGAAAGACCGATATGGCCGATATACCGATACCGATATCGGTATCGGTCGATCCCTACCCAAGATCCACTGAGCCACCTACCCTATTATTATTATTTAAGAAATAGTTTCTTTAAATTCGTTTATAGCCACATACCCGTTTTACTTCTTAAATCAGCTTTAACAATTGAAATAAATTCCTTTTAAAATGCAAGTATTACATAAAAATATTCATAAATTCCTTTCTTTTTTGTTAGCCTGTCTAGCCATTGTATATATTTGAATCATTTTGTGCAAAACAAATGCAACGCAAAAAACTAACCAACCGCAGCTTGAAATTTGTGATTCGTAGCGTTCCACCAACCGCCACCCAGCCACCCAGGCAGACATAAACAATTATGTACTTCATCGTGTAAAAACAGCTTTGTGTGATGCGATGAATCAAAGTTGTTTTGCTGTTTTTGAATGGGTGGAATTTATGCGCTATACAGGGTGTTTTTTTTATTATTTTCTTAATTGAGAGGATATAACTGTCAGAATCATATGTCGTTTGAGTCCCTCGTTTTTATGTACTGGCAGCAGTACTAGTGAAACTAATTTAAACCAATTTTTTTTCTGGTATTAGTTCAAAGTGAGGAACAATAGTTTTATAATAAATAATATACAAAAATTAGAATTCATTTGGGAAGTAATTGGATGAACATTATTTTGATGAAAACGCTTTGCTTCTATTTCTAATAATAGTAGTTTATGTAAAAAGTACATAATTTAGGTCTTTATTGGACGAGCCGAATTTGATGGCAGAGCGAGCGCAGCGAGCGAGGCTAATAAATAAGGCGAGTCTATAAAGTCCAATTATGTACGAGTTGCATACAACGTTTTATGTTCGTCTGCATGGAGAATATTTTCTCTTAAAATATGATGATTGTCAATACCTATATTTAAAACATTTAATAGCATCTCAAAGTGTGCTTCGTTGTTATGCATTTGTTGCTTTATTTATCAAATTGTCAAAATGAAAAGTGTTGAGATGGATGAAAACATTGAAGACGTTCCAAAAGAAATAAAAGATCTTGCATGTAATGCAAGAGAATATCTAACAATTGTATGAAGACATATATAATACATACAGAAAATGGTGTTTAAATATGAAAATATTTTGTTTTAATGTGACATTGACAGCAGTCCAATTTTGCATTTTTATCGTACTAGTACAATAAAGTACCCGATTATGGACAGTAAACAGTGTCGTAAAACAAGGTAATATGATGCAGTCGAACATAAACGAATAAAAGTCTCGAAGTGATTCAAATGTTGAAATAAATATATTCACAGAACTATAACCAAAAATTGTTAGATTAATTATGACTAATGAAAACTTTTTCTACATGCTAATCTGAAAAAGAACATGTATTCAAAGAGTCAAGGAATTTATTACAAGCTTAAAAGAAACATACAATTAATTCTATAAACTAATATGAAATTGGAATATGAACTACATTTTCGAAGTTTTACAAAATTTTCTTCTGTTGTCCGATTTTATAGAGTAGAATTTACTTTTCATATAAATATATTCAAATCAATTTTATTTATTTTATGGCATACATAACATTACTGACAAAATTTTGACTGCCATTTGAATGAATTTCATTTAATTTACTTTGGAAGTAAATTAATTAGTCGTTTATGAAATCGGTCTTAATTGAATACTAAAAACTAAATAAAATAATGTCTAGCATTTGACTGGAATCAAAGTATGTATGACAGCAGATTTGTTTTTTATTTATAAATCGCATATGTTGAAGAGTAGATACAAAAGAACTAGAATAAATTCCGTTAAGGCGTCATATTGTCCGTCAGTACGGTGGTGTGAATAGCGTTAGGAATTCGAATCAGAAGATCCTGAGTTCGTATTCAACTCAAGCTAAAAATATATGATGTATCTCACTGCGAGTCCGGACCCTGTACTGTAATTGTGGGATTAAGTTCCTGTTGTACAGCGTAACATAAATAAATATTGTCAAATTGCCAAAAAAGTAAATATTAAAATAAAATTACCTACAAATTAGTCATAAAATACATTGATTTTTTTTGGACCCTCTTTTGAGGCAATAAACACAAATAAATACTTTCGCGACCCCCTTACTTTCATGTGATCAAAACTGAAATTTGTAAGACGATGATTTAATAATATGTGCTACAAAAATAGAACCACGATTTCAAAAATCAGCAAAGAAATCACTTCTCTTTAAGAACATTGATATGTTGGTCTATTGCAGCTCGGTGAGCTCGAATCCGGTACAGTAATTGTGATTAAGTTCCTGTTGTACAGACTAGTATAAATGAATAAATAATAGTTTGTAAAATTAATAGTATTTTGCTTTCAAGTAAAAATTAAATAAATAAATATATTATCACGCCTTTTACCCATTACTGGATGTGACACTCTGCCGTAGCAAACCTCAGTGAGTGATATATTTATTAACGTGAATTGCGATTATCGCTCGTCAAATTACGCCCCCCAAAGGTGTTAGTGGAGGGGGAGCCACAAGGATAATTTAAATGTGATGAAAATTGTTTGTCGGTTGTGGGCATCGAATCCGAGTTATCAAATCCACAGGCCGACTCGATACCACTGAGTCATCTAATCCATTTTCCTTTTAAGCTTGTAATAAATTCTTTGACTATTTGAATACATGGGCTGGTAGCACAAGCTCTGTTTTTGCGTGTTTTAAGAGCACGGTTTTAACATGTTAGAGATAACTAAAACACTCAAATACACTGCTCTTATCCTGTTTTATTTCAAATTATACTAAAATTTTACATGATTTTTCGTTAAAAAGACGACTTTCATGATCAATATGTAAAAATAAAAACGATATTATGTGTCTCACATGATATAAGTACTATAAAAAGTACCAAAACGTCGAAATAAATAAATTTATATAACTAAACTGTTTTATTTCAAATTAAACTAAAATTTTACATGATTGTTCGTTAAAAAGACGACTTTCATGATCAATATGCAATAATAAAAACGATATTATGTGTCTCACATAATATAAGTACTATAAAAAAGTACCTATTTTGTTAACTCGTACACTAATCATAAGGGGCGTTACAAATATTTTATCCAATGGACAAAGTTTATATAAACTCGGCTCTGTACAATATCAACAACTTTTGTTATAATGTACATTAACGCAATGCTTAAAAAATAATCACTTTTCACCTTCCCGTTACATTAACATTAATTAACACTTCTTGTATCATTTTCCATGAACAATAAGATCGATTGTCACCTACTCAAATATTACCTGCATGCATTGTCGTTGAAACTAAATTATACAAACATATACGTTGTAGAATATAATTGAATCACATTTAAAATAATAACATATCGTGCTTCTGCTGCATCCTAAACATCGCAAAGAAAAACAAAGACAAGAAGAACAGCAGTTAGCGTAACCGACCTTGGGAAGTTTTGACGGAAAACCAGCATAATATACGCCAGTGGTTTCCAAACTTTTTCTCTCAACGGCCCCTTTTTTCCGTAAAAAATTGTCGCGCCCCCCTCATTTTTTATAACAGCCTAACATCAAAAATCGTAAATAATTTATTTTATAGAACACAAAAAAATAAGTACTATAAACAAATATTGTTATTATATAAGATATTTGTTAAAACAAATATTTTTCTTAACCTAAAATTATGTTTATTACAATATAATAATAGAGCAAAATAATAATAATAATAATAATAAATTTTATAAACATATAATTGTAATAAGATTGGAAATTATATTTAACTTAAATTAGGCATATTTAATACAATATAATCATAATTTTTGAGTGTGCTGAATGGGCGCTTGTTTTTCAGTTTCTCGAACCGGGGAGTCATTGAAGATATCGCCACTCGCAATTCTTTTTCAACGATTAATCGAGTTCGATATTTTGTCTTTAAAACAGCTACAGCGGAAAAGCCTGTTTCACACAAATAAGATGTTACGAAACGTAATAAAATTTCTAATGCCTATGGCACATTGGTCGAAGAGCATCGATGAGCTCTTTGATGAAACAACAGAACGCACCCTTCATTGACAAACAATAAAAGCTTCTAAAGTTGAGAAAGAAAAACTAAATTTCAAAAATATGCTAACGTGAAGTGAGACACAAAAGATACGAGTGAAATAAGATACGTTCGTTTCATCGATGAGCTCTTCGATGGAAATAAAGGAGCCTCTAATTTTCGTCGATGACGGGTGCGTTCTGTTGTTTCATTGAAGAGCTCATCGATGCTCATCGACGCTCTTCGACCAGTGTGCCATAGGCATAAGGCTTTGTTTGTTAAACTAGGGATATTTTACTGCGAGCGCGAGTTAGAAACACGTGTGTGCTATGATGTAAATGGAGAATGTGTTTATAAGTCTCAATTATATTTTTATATAGCGCGCCCCCCACGATACAATCTCGCGCCCCCCTAAGGGGGCGCGCCTCACAGTTTGGAAACCACTGATATATGCAGTCGCAGTCAGCACATAAACCCGTACCAAGAACATTGAGCACCAGCACCAGCACCAGAACATCCATATCACCATCGCCTTCGCCGTTCGTTTCAGTTTTCCTGACATAGACAGCGCTTGTAAGGTTATGGCATTGTATGCGACTAACTACATGTGCTCAACAACAAACCATTAGCGATAATGACGTAACAGAAGAACTAAGCATGGACTATGTTTCTGCTGGTAAAGAATACCGGGTGTTGAAAACAGCTGCTTCATGTCTAGTTTGAAATGTTTTTCAGTTGCGTACTTATTAATTGGTTTTGAGAAAACCCCCCTCCCATAACAACGCCACTGATTTGAATACATAAATTTTATTTACTTTGGAAGTAAATTAATTTGTTGTTTATAAAACCGGCCTTAATTGAGTATTGAAAACTATACAAAATAATGTCTAGCATTTGAATCATATCAAAGTTTGTATAAAAGCAGATTTGTTTACATCAATTTTTGTGGAAAACCTAGAATTGAAAAAAAATATTTGTTGTAACTCTAATTTTAAAGGATTTCAAGACAAACTGTAGCAATTCCACGCTTTTTTCAGAAATTCCAGACCGGTAAACACCATGTTTACGGTTTTAAACTGAAAGGCGAATATTTAAATGTTTATGAAAATGGATCTTCGAATAACCTAATTTTTTTCAAAATTTTTTTAATATTTATATATACAGGCTGATTCATAACTTAGAGCAAAAAAAAATTTTAAAGGGTATATTCTGTACGACGTGCTGATCATGAAACACAAAGAATTTTTTTTTAAATCGCATAACTATTTTCCATGTTTCCCAGTCCAAAATTTTTCGTTGCCACTGTCACTGGGTGGATGATTATGTTAAAGTTATTAATTAAATAAAATTCTATTATAAATAACTGCTAATTTACTTTTCTAGTGTATATTCTGTTGTAGATACTGATTCAAATATTTATATAGGCACAACTGATATTAACTCTAATACTCTAAAAATATCTAACATTACTGAAGATGACATCGTACTTGCGATTAGGAAACTTAAATCTTCTCGTAATCCTGGCCCTGATCTCTTACCTTCATATATCATTAAAGCATGTAGTCACTTTCTTGTTAAACCTTTACATTTTCTTTTTAATCTATCTTTATCAACTAATCGCTTTCCTTCTATTCTTAAAAAATCATTCATTTGTCCTATCTTCAAAACTGGTGACAATACAGATATCGCAAATTATCGTCCTATTACTATACTTTCTAATATCTCTAAAATCTTTGAATCAATTCTATATAAGTATTTATATAACTCAACTTCCACACATATTTCTCGCCATCAACATGGATTCATGTCCGGTAGATCTACCGTGACTAACCTTATGAATTTCACTGAATTCACCCTTAATTCTATACGTGACAACTATCAAGTTGATGTGATATATACTGATTTTAAAAAGGCTTTCGACAGTGTAAATCACAGTGTACTTCTGGAAAAACTTGACAAATTTTTTCACTTCAGCGACGATCTTCTTCATTTTTTCAATTCCTACCTTACAGATCGTGAAATGACTGTGTATTTTAATAACTTTAAATCAAACTCGTTCATTGCTACTTCTGGTGTGCCCCAAGGTTCGAATTTAGGCCCCCTATTATTCAATCTTTTCATTAACGATGTGGTGGACTCCATTCAGCATTCTCAAATACTTTTGTATGCTGATGACATAAAAATTTATAAAACTATTAACTCAATTAATGATTGTATTCTGTTACAAAACGACATCTACAATATTTTAAAATGGTCTCATAATTCAAAATTATTCTTTAATTTCAGCAAATGCAAGATAATGAGTTATTTAGTTAAAAAATATGTTTACACTTATGCATACCAAATGGAAACTATTTCGCTTGAGAGAGTAACTCAGTTTAAAGATCTTGGGATTATATTTGACACAAAATTATCATTTAATGTACACATTGAGACTACTGTAAGAACATCCTACAAAAATCTCGGATTTGTAATTAGAAACTGTCGGTCTTTCTGTAAAATAAGAACACTTAAAAGCTTATATTGCGCATTTGTCCGTTCTAAGCTAGAATATTGTCTGCAAATTTGGAATCCAATTTATAACCGATACGTAGCTAAAATTGAGTCTATTCAGCATAAATTTATGAAATATTGTTATTTTAAATTGCATGGACAATATCCTAGTTGGGACCAAGACTATTCTAATTTATTGCCTGAAGTGAACTTAATGTCATTAAGTAGCAGAAGAACTTTACAATCATCTCTCTACTTATATAAATTAATTAATAACAATATTGATGATGCATGTAGTCTTGAGCTAATATTATTTCATATTCCACGGGTCACTTCAAGAAATAAAGCACTATTTCATTGCAAAAGAGCTAGGACTAATTATGAATTGAAATCCCCTATAAGACAACTCTGTGTAGCATATAATAATATATCATGTATCATTGACATTGACATATTTGGCGATTCCTTACCTAGATTTAAGCGTTTATTAATTAATTATTTCTCTGTTTAAGTTACTTGTACATTTTCTTATATTTCTGTCTATTTCTTTGGGATCTTGTATCCTGTTGGATCGATTAATAATAAAATAAAAATAATTGAATTGTGTAAATTACACAGTGTAATTATTATTTCGTAGTTGATACCTACTTCATTGTTTGTGTTTAATAGGAAAGCGAATCCAGTGCAGTTCTACAAAAAATGTTTTAGGTTAACAACCCTTAATTTTTCGAATTTAAAAAAAAAATATTTTTGTTTCATGATCAGCACGTCGTACAGAATATACCCTTTAATTTTTTGCTCTAAGTTGTGAAACATCCTGTATAACATATATATATTAATATTTTTTTCTGTGTCTCAGTTATCTCGAGTCGGTCTGTAAATTTGAGAACCTGTATTCGATTTCCACAGCCAACAAATAATTTTCACAACATTAAAATTACCCCTGTGACTCTCTCACCACTAACATCTTTAGGAGCCGTTATTTGACGGCTGGTAACCATACTTCACACGAAGAAATGTAACACTTACCGAGATCTGCTACTGCAGAGTGGCATGATGATATATTTATTTTACAGAAACCATGATATTTAATATTTCCAGATGGCATATCGCACAATTGTGTCCGTAATGATGTAATAAACTGAAATCGGGATATTGACCATGAAAATTTACCGAAAAAATTGTTTATCATAAGATAATGACATATGAACTCTACGGTTCAATACTTTTCGCATTAAATATTAAACAAGTTCATGATAATGATGATATATACAGTTATTATTATAAATTTATAAACATTGACAATATTACAAAATATATTTATACAGTTTGGTTAATGTTTACTAACGTATTAAAATGCATAAATGGTTATATTTCCTCGTTTCATGCTAAATCCAGATGGTATATTTTTGCTTAATTCCATTTTACTTAGAAAACGTAATATTTAAAATTAAAAATATTTACTAATTATACAGTATATCAGAATTATCGATAACTAACTTATTTATTTATACAAATTTATAATATTATTTGTTTTTATTGTCAATAAAAATAACGAATTAGTATTGATATTTTCATAAAATTAATGAACCTTTATACATCATTATATATAAATAAATATCTCATCACGCCTTTTATCCATTACTGCGTGTGGCACTCTGCCAAACCAGATCTTGGTAAGTGATATATTTCTTCGCGTGAAATGCGGTTACCAGCTGTCAAATCACGGCCCCCACAGATGTTAGTGGAGGAGGAGCCACAGGGGTAGATTTAATTTGGTGAAAATTGTTTGTCGATTCAGGGATCAAACCAGGATTCTCAAGATCCACAGGCCGACTCGATACCACTGAGCCACCTACCCCAAAATTATGGAGCTTATAATAATTAAATGTTATTTTTCCGGTCTTCGAACTTAACATCAAGTATTTGTGCTATTCCCTCTCGATCATTACCTCGTACCGATCGATAAATTAATAACAACCATTATTTTACAAATTACTACCTTTTCAGTATTTTGTGACCAAATTCGTTTATTTCGTTATTTCTGTCTTACTTTTATACGAATTGTTTTAGTACAAAGCTATCAGTATACAAATATTACCTTTTAGCCACACTTTTTACGAAGCTATCAATGAGTTATCATTATATTCCTTTTTATAATAACAGCTACTTAGCAAAATGTATGAAAATAACATAAAAATGTCAAGGTAATTTATTCTGGTCATAGAATACTCAAATTATAGTTATTGAGTATGAAGATATATTCATATCAAATTTCAACATTTTTAAGCACACAACAGTTTTTACTAAAACATAAAAGTGTTTGAATGACGTAGTACCAAAAAATCGTTTATTCACCCTATAAACTTAATCATATCAATACAGTTCATTTACTAAATTAACCCCTAAATATCAATCCATCATCCATCAATACGCCATCAAGTCATTCACGAAGCATTAGCACCCTCCTCTGCTCGAAGCCGTCCTTGACACCCCCTCTATCGGTCGACAGGTAGGCGTGGTTTACGATGCAGGGGCGTGGCCAGGTCAAGGACGAAGTGATGGAACTAGTGCACGGTGCACGCGGAGGTCTCCAGGCGTCCTTGAGTCTTGAGCGGGTGAAGGATACAGGCAGGATGAATCTAGAGGCCTGGATTCGAACAGGGAGAAATAAATTGGGTCAGGGTAGAATACGCTAGAGAGATTCTGGCATATTCTATTCATAGAAATATTGCTAGCTAACATTATTTGTTTATGTTGCTTTTGTTATTGTATAATAGAACATTTTACACCATTATTGTTTACTAAATAAATAAAAATAAATAAATAAATAAATATATCATCACGCCTTTTACCCATAACTGGGTGTGGCACTTTGCCTAAGCAGATCTCGGTAAGTGATATATTTTTTCGCGTGAAGTGCGGTTACCAGCCGTTAAATCACGGCCTCCAAAGATATTAGTGGAGGAGGAGCCACAGGGGTAGATTTTTTAAATTGGTGAAAATTGTTAAGTCGGCTGTGGGGATCGAACTAGGGTTCTCAAGATCCACAGGCCGACTCGATACCACTGAGCCACCTACCCCATAAATAAATAAATCTAAAATTAAAATGTAATAAGGTAGACTACAGGCGCGGTGGCCGAGCGTGTTAAGGCACATCTCTTAACATACTGTGACGTCACCCGAACCAAGGTTCGTCAGTTCGAATCAGCCTGTCGACAATGTGTGATTTGTCGTTAAATATAAAAATACAGTTACATGTATTTATCACACTCGGGCGCTATAAGCTAGTCACTTATACGCCTTAAATAATGTAGCATTCGACTATGAAAACCGGCAGTATGGCAGTGTAAAAACTGCAGCTCGGTGTGTCCGGTAGGCCCAGGCCCGATTTCGGGCTGTAGTGCCATCAGAAGAAGAAGAAGAAGGTAGAATGGACTCCTCCAATATAGTCACAAGCTAGTAAATTTATCATTTATATTGATACTCAACCCAAAAACATCGTTTCCAAAATGTTATTGGTTTTCAAGATATTTGAGTTTTCAATACCAATTTGTGATTTTTCTTTCACTATCTCTGTCGTTCATCTATCTAGTCTTTCAGAATTCTTTCAACTATTCATATCTTCTGTCTTCATCTAACTGACAGGTTCTTTAGAGCGTAGAACACTATTTGTGACGCAAGCACCCGTGCAGTCCTGGATTCGAGTCGACCGATCGGAAGTGTGTATATCATTAAAATGCCGCAAATATCTGACATTTAATCACCCACTTTGTATTTTAATTCGGTGTAAGTACAGAGTAGCAAACAATAAAAAAATCTTCCAATATCATACAATAAGATATGTGGCAATACTATTAATAATCTAACTTAAATAAACAAATATGAAATAGATTGTATCGACTAGACCTGTGGATTTTATAACCCGGGTTCGATTCCTAAAACTGATAAACAATTTTCACCACTTTAAAAATTACTCTTGTGGATCTTCCTCCACGGTAGATAATCGCAATTCACGCACATAAATATATCATTATCGGGACTTGCTCCGGCATACAGACATTTTTAAATAAACAATTATAAATTTAAAATTAGTTTATATACATTATCCGTAACTTCAGAATGCTACAGGAGGCAGGGCATACATCTCAGTAAGTCTACATCAGCATTTGAAGTTAGTTCAATAATAGTATATTATACAACGACGCTATAATGGTTGCTCTTATTTCCGAGGATGAAATTTGCAACCCGAGCGAGCGGAGCGAGCAAGGGTTGTAATCATCCGAGGTAATAATAGCCATTATAGCGAGTTGTATACTATACTTTATATACGACTAACATATACGACTAATTGAATAAAAATTGGTCAATTTTTATATTATTTATTATCTATTAATTTTACATCTATTTACATAATAAATTTACATCTAATTGAAATGAGTAAATGGAGTAAAAAGACCATAATGAAGATTATTTGTATTTTTCACCTAATTCAGTAAAATATGCCAACAATACATTTTCTGCACACGAATTTGTCTTCATTTTAATACGCCAGTTCATAAAACTTTGGTATGTTTTGTCATAGAAATTTTTAGACTTTTGCGGTAATAAACCATATGTAGTAGCATCAGCGATTTTCGTTATTTTTGGTGGTGTAGAAGATATACTGTCTTCTGTAATACTGTCCATTTTTTCAATTACAACACAATAATTTAACACAATTTGCAAGACCGTTTTTGACAACTTCTCAACGATGATTTCGTTTTGTGTGTTTCCGATTCGTTAACAACAGTGAACTTAGCAACGAGCATGTTTAATTTAAATATGAGTCGCTATGGCAACACTGTTCCGATGGCACAATAAAACAATGATCCATGATTTAAGCATTTTGATTGGTTCACGAGTGGGAATAATGACCATTATTCCCGACTCATTATTCCCGGCGGGATTAATATGTAGCATTATATAGCAAAAAACGCATATATAATGATAATATTATTAGTTAGTCGTATATAAATAAATATATCATCACGCCTTTTACGCATTCGTGGAAATGGCACTCTGTCGGTAAGTGATATATTTCTTCGCGTGAAGTGCGATTATCAGCCGTCAAAGCACGCCCCCCAAAGATGTTAGTGGAAGGGAAACTACAAGGATAGTTTTAAAGTGGTGAAAATTGTTTATCGGCTGTGGGTATTGAACCCGGGTTCTCAAATCCACAGGCCGACTTGATACCATTGTTTATGTCAGATATTCTCTCTACAAATAATTAATTTTAAAACTCATTTGTCTGTAGAATAATAAACAAAATAAAAATATAGCGCTATATTCCACCGCAGTTCTATATATCTTCTAAACAAAAAGGATATTGATTTTCGATAATAATTAATAATTCCAATATGATTATATTATCACAAAGGATATAGGCAGACCACAGACGCCACGTATTTTTTTATAACAACCTTAGACATCAAACAGAATACAGTGAGAAAGAAGCATGTTCGACAGTCTACTCGGTAAACAAGCAGCAAAACAATACACAATAATAATCTATCTGGTTTCAAGGCCGTTTGCAACTACTAGCATCGCTATCAGGATGCATACAATGAAACTGTTTTAAATTTACGATAAAATAAGCAATCATAAAGTACTGCAATACCGTGATAGCAATATAAAAAAATCTGATGTGGACACCACATGACTTCCTTGTACGCGTTTTAAACTATAGATATTTTTTAATTGCACATATTTGACATTAAATCTTTTATTTTCTGTTCTAATCCATAGCAAACTTATTTTTTTTTTAAATCAAAAAATATATAATATTTAAATTTAGATATCTCGTTTATGCAAAAAGCTAATTTAAAAATTCTTAATGTGCTAGACGCAGAATTTAATTCTCTAAAACTTTTATTTGCAGCATTTATTTCTAAAATTAAAATAATACCATTTTTTTCAAGAGAAACTGTTAGCAGCTTCATGTAATGTGCCACTTCCGGTTAGTCTATTTTAACCAAAATCTATTATGTTCTTTCCATTGATATAGTAGTCTTATATACCAAATTTGGAAAGTTTTAAATTATATTTGAATATAGTTTTTCATGAAAATCTATTATAGGCTACAAGTAAAGTACCACTTCCGGTAGTTGTATAATGACCAAAAAGGGAGGTGCACAACTAGATGTTACAACAGTCCTAAATATTAAGTTTCAATTTTCTACGGTTTACCGTTTTTGAGTTATGCGAGATACGTACGTACGTACAGACGGCATGACGAAATTAGTCAAAATGGATTCAGGGAGGGCCAAAACACCTATTTCCGTTGAAATCTGAGAACCGAAAATTTTCGCGATTACAATACTTCCTTTACTTCGTACAAGGAAGTAAAAAATTAGCAGAATTATGAATCGAAAGTTAATTAATGTCAATCGCAATGATTTATTATATGTTTTTTTTTATGTCCACCATTATTTTAATTTTTAAATTGATGAGTACTCGATGTTATTTATTTATCATGTTTTTATATTTTACAGTTGTCATTTATTTAAATATTATTAGTAAATAAAAACTAAAAACGGGTCAGATTAAAATTTCATAATTGGGCTGTATATTCGTTCCGACAATTTAAATAATAATCTTTTTACTGTATGTATTGAAAAAAAAACTGATTATGTAATAGTATATTGTAATACTAGTGAGAAAAGGGTTTTATTGCAAAACGAGTACGAAATTTGGTGCACGACCGATAGCAAGTGTTTCAATAATACGAGTTTTGCAATGGCCCTTTTCCACATGTGTTACATACCATTGTTTTCAACATTAAACGTATAAATTACATTTTTTCGTTTGCGATACAAGAAATTTAATAATTATTTTATATAAATCAAAGGAATTGTATTTGCAAATACACATCACGTTTTCTTGGTCACCTTGTTCAATTACATGTCTCTCACTCAATTTAGTTGTGATAGTAACCGTTTCCCTCACTTATGAGGAAAATTATTTACTTTCATTACTAGTGAGGGTAATGGTTACTATCACAACTAAATTTTGAGTGAGGGAAATGACATTTTCACAAGAAATGTTGAAAAAAAAAAGTTTAATGGAGTATGTGATCAATATTTTGTTTGTTTTACATTAATCTTCATTAGAATATAAAATACACATATTTTAAACTTTAAAATAATTATTAAATTATGTGTGACGTCAGCTATGTTTATCCCTTCCATGCACCCTCCAGAAAGAGAGATAGGCATAGGCGTGGCCATTATCTGTCTTGCTCCGACTACCGCCTGTTGAACGCATTCTATTGGCAAAAATTTAGGTCAACATATCTGACGTCACAAACCTTTATAAACTACATTTCGATATAAAATAATGAAAATTAAATATTTTTTGGGTGGTTTTTTACCATTTCCGACAACAAACAATATTATATTTTTTAAATATATTTATATTTCTCTTAACTTTTATTAAGGTCATATACCGTAAGTATATGTAACTAAAAATACAGAATAAAATTCAAATAATGTCAGACATTGTAAAGATAACCCGAGAACAATATAATTTAGGTGGAAAAATGTTTTGCTATAATCATAGTCCCGGGGTCAACTCCCGGAATCAGTTCTCTCTAAATTAATAATTAAAACTAGCAGCATCATTGGCTAATCTAAAGCTAATTGAAGCCTGGGTGCGAATAGGGTTTGGTTGAACGCATCCCGGCCATGGGGCCGGCGCAAGGCTACACGCGCACTTCTGCAGACACGCCGACACGCCTCAGGAAACGAGAATCGAACCAATGTAATTTGTAAAATAACCAACGCGTGATTTCAACCATTCTTACCAATGTGACCTTTTGCTCCTTGCTAATTTCAACTTTTATTGTTTGTGGAATTATCTTCAATTGGACGCTCGTTTATCGTTTACGTAGAAACGAGTCGTTATTTATCGAGAGCAGTTGTTTTTTTCAAAGGCAACGACGTTTATTTTGCATTGTAAATGTAAATTCTTGAATACTTACGTTGATACATAATATAGCATATTATTTTTAAAATATGTTATTCTATAAAATATTATTATAACATAAACTTTTTTTATATGCTAATATTTATATAAATTAATTATTTGTTTCCTTTAACTTGAAAAAATAATTATTTGCTATACATTAGTTTTTTTTTTTAATTTGAATTTCACGATTAAAATGATCTCGAAGTGCTATTTTAATTGTTTTCTATAATTTTTTAAGTTAGTACTAATTAATATTCATTAAACGGTAATGATTTTTTATTAAATTTGTGACGTCATACTTAAGAAAATGTGAATCTTAAACAGCGGAGTTCACATATAATTATAGTGACATAATGATATCAACTTGATCATTTAAAAAAATATAAATAAATGAAGTTTAAAACCTTTGTAGTAGTTCCAATTTTCGTCACTAGAAACGTATTCTTATTTTAAAATCCCAATAGCTATTCATTTGTTTAAATAGTAATTTTATTATTTCTTTTCGACAGCTTCAAAAATTTCAGGCGAGGTATTGAAAAATTCAGCATCGCTCTATTTCTTGTTCAACAAATTAATTATTGTATTTATTTTATTTTCACTTATTAAACTCGTTAAAAATAAGAGGCTTTTCTGATTAATTTCAGTGCGTGAAGTGTCATTTTTTTTAATAGTAATTTGGAAACAGATTTTTTACGTAAATATATTTCAGATACAAAACAACAGCAAAGTTATACTAATTTAATAAATCATTTTATTGATAGAATATAAATTTTAAAATTAATTATTTGGGAATTAAAAAGTAAATTTACAGTTTGGATAGTTGCTAAAATTAATTCCTAACGATTATTAAAATTCAATCATAGACAAAATATTGTTTGTATTCGAACATCTATTTCGCGCATAAAAATAACTATTTAATAAAATTCCTTTTTAGCCTCATCTGATTTGCTACCTAGGCTTTGGATTCGGCACAAAAAAGAACACTTTAACAACTTTGTTACACAAATAACTATGTTTATCACTTTAACTCGACTTTAACGTTGCAATAGAAATAATACTGAAAATTTATTATTTATGAAAAATACTGAAGGAAGAATTTTATCTTACTTATTTATTCGAGTATAAATAAACTACTATTACTACCCCTATTTTTATAATAATAATGATGAAATAAATCAAAAGTCATTATACTAAATTGCATTCAACAAATTGTCAAACGTACCTTTTAACATAATAATATAATAATATTTTGTAACGATTTCTCTTTTAAAGCTTGTGATAATTCACAATAATAATCGAACAATTTTCATTTAATTTTGTTCATAGAATATTCTCTGAAGAAATATAAATTCATCCAGCTGTCATCGTTAACATTCTGTTCCATACTTCATCTTGAGTCCTGAGTTCTCTCAACAAAACACGGTAACAAGTTTAATTCGAATTTGCCCGAAGCGTCCGACACCTATTTATTTATTCAAGGTCGCCGAAAGCAACTGCGTTGTTTGTGAATAGGCCATTAATAGCCCGCCGACCAAAATAGCAGTCTGCAATTGCACTATGGACGAGTCATGCACACTTACACACTGATTATTATTCACACAAAGATCATTAAAATGAAAGAAGATGAACACAACTTATAATTTGTGTTCAAAGATTATTATGGGTATTTAAGTGTCTTTATCAGTATTTAAAAATGCCTACATTCATTTTCAATTTGTATTACAAATGTGAACTACCGGGGTTGGCAAAAATCATGATTTAAGGGATAAGGCCACTCTAAAATTTAAAAAAAAAATGATTTTTTTTAAATTTGCTTAAATTATAGTTTAAAACCTTAGGAATAAGGGACAATTAATTTAAATGCCGCGCGGAAGTATTTCAGAGGGAAAAAAACATATATCTATTAGTACTAGTATATAAATATATATATATATATATATATATATATATATATGACTCGAAATTTTAAACGCTTTTTTCTCGAAATCATATTTTCAAAATCGGGCGAAAAGAAATCTGAAATACTAATTGATGGATCGTGCTGAATCTTTTTATATCTTATTCTAGATATAAAATACTCAAAAACTACGGGGGCTTTTTTTAAAGTGCTTCATTCGTTTTTTATGGTCGTTTTTATACAGAAATTTAGAACTTTTTTTTCAAACGTGCGCCATTTTGTTAAAAATCAAAATTTTCAAAATCCAGCCCGTAGTTTTTTAGAGTATACATCAGAGATTTAGAAAACATATCCCTTTTTGTTGCTGTTCCCGGAATGTTTTCGCCCGATTTGCCCTACGCGCCGAGAGGAGTCGCCATTTTTTTTAATTTCTGACTACAATTTTGAATATTTTCTTAAACAAAAAAATAAATAAATAAAGATCCAAAAACAATTCTTAAGCAGCACGTTTAGATTTCGTTAAAAAAAATCTAGAAAATTACCCTTTTTTCCTTGTCTAGAGTGGCCTTACCCCTTAAACAAAAATTTAAAAAAAATATGTTACGCTGTACAACAGGAATTTAATCCCAATTACAGTACAGGGTCCGCACTCACCGAGCCGCAGTGTGGTAGTACGTTTTTAACTTGAGTGAGATTCGAACTCGGGATCTCTGGACTCGAATTCCATAACGCTATCCACATTACCGTACTGACGGATTATAACTTTTAATGAATAATAGAAAGATAAATGAAAGTGACATTTTTTCATAAGAATGTATAATTTATTTTATTTATATTTTTTTATGATTCTATTAAATGGATATTGTGTTTTGTTTGATATTAATTCATTTAATAACTAAATGTTGAAAATTATTTTGTCTATTTTACAAAAAAAAAAATAAATTTTAAAAAACTGAATTTTTATTGACACTTATTTTGTTCTACACCAAAAATATAATTGAATTAATATAAAATAGAAAATAGAATCAAAACATGATTTAAATCAGATTTTATTTTAAATAATTAATTAATTAAATAATGATTTAAATCAGGCCAATCCTGTGAACTACTAGATATTATAACTAAAAGTTAAAGCTTGAGAAATGAGGTATTATCGTTTAATTTTTGTTTATGAGTTACTCATTCTCAATCTAAGATTAAATTATAAGATAATTACATATTTATACTCCCATGTTTTAATGTAAGTATTAAATATGTATTATCTGTACTTTTAAGCTGGATTTATAATGACGTAACGAGCTCAATGAAATAGAAAAAAATCTGATGTGGACACCACATGACTTCCTTGTACGCGTATTAAACTATAGATATTTTTTTAATTGCACATATTTGACATTAAAACTTTTATTTTTTGTTCTATACATAGCAAACTTAATTTTTTTTTTAAATCTAAAAATATATAATATTTAAATTTAGATATCTAGCTTATGCAAAAGGCTAATTTAAATTTTCTTAATGTGCTTGACGCAGAATTTAATTCTCTAAAACTTTTATTTGCAGAATTTATTTCTAAAATTAAAATAATACCATTTTTTTCAAGGAAAAATGTTAGCAGCTTCATGTAATGTGTCACTTCCGGTTAGTGTATTTTAACCAAAATCTATTATGTTATTTCCATTGATATAGTAGTCTTATATACTAAATTAGGAAAGTTTTAAATTAAATTTGAATATAGTTTTTCACGAAAATCTATTATAGGCTTCAAGTAAAGTACCACTTCCGGTAGTTGTATAATGACCAAAAAGGGAGGTGCACAACTAAATGTTATAACAGTCCTAAATATAAAGTTTCAATTTTCTACGGCTTACCGTTTTTGAGTTATGCGAGATACGTACGTACAGACGGCATGACGAAATTAGTCAAAATGGATTCAGGGAGGGCCAAAACACCTATTTCCGTTGAAATCTGAGAACCGAAAATTTTCGCGATTACAATACTTCCTTTACTTCGTACAAGGAAGTAAAAATGTATTTATGAGTGAAAAATTTAATTTTGTTTTTCCAATATTAGTTCCTACAGAAATTCTTTATAATTCTTGGTTAGTATTTTTAACTGTCCCTGTATATTATTATTTAAATATTATGCAAAACCAGTTAAAAAAAGCAGCACTTATGCTTTAAATCCCTAAACAGGATGTACTGATGATTTGTTGTGCGACCTATTTCCGGTTAACCTTGGACCAATTCTATAGCAAAGGTCAACCGTTTCAAAAATCAATAGTCACCGTTCGCCGCATTTTGCTAAAACTGGAATCACAAACCGAATTCAGTGACATGAAATGAAATCAAACACAAAGAATGAATATAGCTTTTTATTTTTTAATTTTCACTTAATTTTTTATTCAATATCAACACCTGTACCCGCATATTTAAAATGGATACCCTTATTTCAGAGAAAAAGTTACGCAAAACTCATTAAAATAAAATATAAAATTATACATATTTCAAAAATCTGCTGTTGAAAAGTTGAATTTCATTACATAAATTATAAACCATTAACGAGCTTATTAAAGAAATGTTTTAATAATCTTAGTTAAGTACAAATATATAATTTTTTATTAAATCCAGTTTATTATATTATACCAAAATCCATTCTTTTTAATAAAATTTCTACTATGCAACAAACATTTTACCATCATATAATCAATAAAATTTCTCATAAAATAAAAGCATTTTAAAATCTGCAAGGTATTTAATGTTTTAGTGTGCGTATACTTTATTTTTATAGCTGCAATAAACTATTCTACAAACAACAAAGTGTAAGAAAACAAAAAAGAATGTACCGTACAAGTACAAAAAATTAATTATGTTCACAATGATTACATGTAAATGTAAATAAAATAGACTTGCAAAAAAATCTAGATAGTTTAACTATGATTCTCAAGAGAATGGCGATAACAATCCTTGAAAACTGTTATTTATCTTTTAGCACCTGGAGATTTAAATAAATATTATCTATTCTTAAAAAACTGTTTAATCAATATTTAATATTTTTAAAACAATGTTACTGCTAAAATGTATTTTATTTGTTTGTTTTTCTTGTCAATAACTCCTCTTTTCAATAGTCTGTTAATAGTGAAACAGCTGATAATCAATACTATTATTGTGTAAGCTACAGAATAAAAATAGAATTTCACTTTATTTCAGTAATTTTCATTCATATAATTTAAAAGGATCTAATAAGAATTTCATCTTAAAAATGTTAATAGACAGTATTCCAAGAAATTTTATTCGTTTTATGAATCATTAACTAAAAAGTCAACGAAGCAAGATCAAGAATCTCCTCCTAGCAATATGCCTGTTGAAGTCGACCTACTTATTTATAATATAAAAATGCAGTGGCACCTGCTCAGAAGAATATAAAAATAACATATTTATCTCGACATTTAAATTTTAAATATATTTTCAAAAATGCATTATTAGATTTGAAGTCAATTCCGGGTAGTATTATAACTGCACTGCACCCGAAACTGTCCCAATAGATAGAAATCATCTTGAAATTTAGATACATTATAGGTTACTGTCTGGTAGACAGCAAAGTTGATTGTATAATTAATTTAATTACGAAGACAAAATCAAAATATATCTTCAATAACAATGAAACATATTGCAGAGAGAATTGCGGTCACTGAACCAGATAACAAACGGCCCTGACACTGCCATTGCCCTTTTGATCTGTGCCAAATACATGAAACTGACTGGAAAATAAATTAAATCTATAACTAACCTCGATCTGTTGTATCCATTGTTTCGTCTGTATACTATTAATTGCACATAAATTATTCACGACACTTTTAAAAGTTAAAAACAAATAAATATGCAGCCACTTGATTCAACAACATGGCCGTACGTCAATCAAAATTCACTGAATACGAATATTTCACTAATGCACCATTTAAATATGTAATCATAAATTAAAAAAGCTTTAAAATTTAAAACTGAATATTAAAATTGTTCATTAAATATAATTTAATTTACTCAATTAAATAACAAAATGCATTGCACACTAGTACACCAGCTATAAACTATTTATAGATGGCAGTAGCATCTACGGGAGATTAAGCCCGTTTTACAATGACGAATTTTAATGCTCGCATTTATTCTTAAGAAAATCAAATGATTTACTACAATGTACATAAATACTTAACTATGTACAGTATTATTTTACCAGAATTATTTCATTTTGATGATTCTTTTTTCAATTTAAATTTATAAATAAGTATACTGTAAACTGCACTGTAACAAAAATGTAGAGTCTTGTGTAGTGAATAATGCTGTGGCGCGAATTTATTGTGAAATAAAATTTAATACAATATTTCAATTTGTCCGAAATGTTTATAACAACTAATATAAATCAGAAAAATTTTGTGGTTGTAAAATCAAGCTTCTGTTCTCATTTAAAACAACATTTTAGGTTATAATTATTAATACAATAAAAATGACGCCACGCTTTAAATTAAAATATTTGCTGTTTGCCGCATGCGCCTTTATAATACTAAAATTTTTTGGAGTATTTACACACCTTTTCGAAAGAGATTTCTATAATGATTTTCACTATCCATACGATGGAGACATCAGAGAATCTGCTGAACAAATACGACATAACATGAAACCAGATATCGCCCCGATCAATTTTTACAATTACAACTACATAACGGATTGTAAAAATAAATGTAAATCCCAGGAAGGAGACATGCTGCAGCCAAGACTAGTTTACATTGTTAAGTCGGCTGTCAGTCACTTTAGTCGAAGACTTGCCATCCGAAATACTTGGGGATATGAACATCGCTTTTCTGATGTAACAATTCGAACAATATTTTTACTAGGAATCGATGAAGACTACGCTTTAATAGATAAAGTCAATATAGAATCTCAAAAATATGGTGATATCGTCCAGGCCAATTTTCTTGATTCGTATTATAACAACACGATTAAAACTATGATGGGATTTAAGTGGGCTGTGACTCACTGTCCAACTTCAAAGTTTTACATGTTTGTTGATGATGACATGTATGTTTCAACAAAAAATGTCCTGCGATTTATTAGAAATCCTACGAACTATCCCGCATATTTAAAAGAACCAATATATAGTATGAAAAATAATCTTCCTAAAGAAATACGTCCATCCAAAATATCGAAGCGTCAAGTTATGGATTTTGAGTTACCTGATGACGTTCGATTATATTCAGGGTATGTATTTATTTCATCGCCTCATCGGCACATTTCAAGCAAGTGGCACGTTCCCTTAGAAGAGTACCCGTATCATATGTGGCCCCCTTATGTAACAGCTGGAAGTTATATAGTTTCTAGAGAGGCTCTACATGAATTATATTACACGAGCTACTACACCAAACACTTTCGATTTGATGACATATACTTAGGATTAGTAGCTTTGAAAGCTAATATTGAACCGTACCATTGCACAGAATTTCATTTTTATAAAAAAGCTTATAGTATGCATGGGTACGCCTATGTTATATCATCTCATGGTTACGAAGATCCGGAGGAATTGTTAAGGGTGTGGAATGAACAAAGAAGTGCAGGAAACGCTTAATGTT
Organism: Pterostichus niger; assembly: GCA_947425015.1. Lineage (NCBI taxonomy): Eukaryota > Metazoa > Arthropoda > Insecta > Coleoptera > Carabidae > Pterostichus > Pterostichus niger. The sequence goes on from OX380345.1 coordinate 26,155,829, forward strand.
ATGAACTTTTGTACGATTTATTAAAATTGTTAAAAATGTGATAGTAAATAATAAATTAAGCTAAAATAGTTACGTCAGTTGGCAGTGGATACATTATATTCAATATGACCATTTGTTTCTGGTCTTGCGCTTTTATTTATACTGTCTTCTAAACGATTTGCTTCATGCTGCGCTAGATTCAATAGCATTTGTGAACTTTCCAATATCTAAAATTATAATTCAAATTGCATTTAATATGTACAGGACAACAATAAACTAGTTACACAATCTTAGACTAATTGTACATACTTTTTTAAAACCACTTTCTGTTTCATGTATTGTCCTATCATAATTATCCCTCATAGCTACATGCTGAGAAAGACTTTTATTTATTATGTTTAGTTTCTCCAGAAGAACTTTTACATGTTTTTCTAACACATGTTTTTCATTTTCTTCTTTATTTATTAATACCTGTAGTTCACTACGCTTAGATTTCAAATCTTCGAGACCTATTTTAAAAATAAATAAGGTTAGATTATTCCTACAAGTAAATAGAAAATACATACACTTTACTAATTCTTGATTATAAGTCTGCAAAGCAGCACCGTGTTCTGACATAATCAAAATCTATTATTGATCATTTTTATTTTATAAAATATTAATTTATTTTACTAGTTACAGTTCCGTCACTTTTCAACGAAATTCAAATTAGCTACTTTCCATATTCGACGCAAGTGGCGCTAAGTGCGCAAAGTTCATTGGATGAACGTCGAAAATTCAATTGTTTGCGACGCAATCAACTCGTAAATAATCAAAAAAGGTAAATATTTAATAATAAGCAACAATGAATAACAATTACCTGTGTTTTACTAATTTTCCAAAAATGAATGAATTGTTATGTTTGTATGCAACAATTCATGTATCCGAAAAATTAAATACATCGTATTATAATCATATAATAAAAAAATGCCGTCAACTTATTTTTGAGAATAGTGAAGTGTTGGCGTCTCCTAATCATGATAAAATGTATGGTATTTATATTATAGTGAAAGAAAGTTATTATGAAACTGGAAAATTACAGAAATATCTCAGTACTCACAATCTGAAGGTTAAAATTATTGTACTATCAATCGAAACAAAATATAACTTGAAGTGTTTTAGGCTGGTGCACCGACAGTAGCTTTAAAATATATTTATGAAGACTGTTGTATGTATACCATTATAGCTAAATTAGCGCCAAAATGGAATTTAGTTTCAAAATATTTTATTCGAGGAAGAGAGTTTTTAACTAATACAGGTCTAAAGGATTGTGTTCAGTTATCTCTCAATATAAACGGTAAATTTGATTGCATTCTGAGTTTAAAAAAAAAAACAGTGATTTTTTTTTAGACATGGGTGAAACCTCAATGATTTTTGAAATCAGTCGTATTAGATTTCCAATAATGTCATTGGAAAAATTAGATTTATCCGATAATAATTTTAAGGAATTAAATGAAAATAATATTATAACTTTTAAACACCATAATGTAAAAACTATTCGTGTTTTACCAAGGTATAAAAATATTTCATGCGGTTATTCATAATTTAATTTAAAAATAATTTCAGTTTGAAACGCGGAAATATTTTATCAATTAATCTTAACATTAATAAAACATCATCGTTACAAACTTACCAACAATTTCGACGGCACTGGAAGAACACGGTATGAATTAATTATAAAACCAGCAATTCTTAATTAATATAATTATATATCAATATTAATAGAAATTTTATATCTAGTACGGTTATCGTTTGCCAGAAATTGATAAAGACATCTTTTACCTAGAAGTTTCGTTCTTTGATGGTTCACCTGTATTTACGTATCCAAGTGTTTGTGTTCGTCCGTATGAACCGACTTTTATTCAACGAGTTGAGGTTGGACCTGTGGTTGCTGGATTTATAGCAGATTTGATGCGATATGTGCCCGAGATATTAGGTGACAAATATCCTGTGCCAAGCCATATTAATCAGCCAAAATTTCGATTATTTTCTGGTACAGAAGTAAGTTCAAAATTATTTTTATATTTAATTCATAATCATGCATCTGTAAATAACAAAATATATTTTAATTAATATTTGTTAACTACTTTTTAGAATCTGCAGTATTCAAATATTTGTGCTATCGATCTAAAATCCATTGCGGATTCGCAAAATTCAGCTATTGTTTATTTACCAACACAAAAACCAAATAATATCGAAAATAATGAACAAGATTCAAAATCTAATTTATCACAACTACTTTCGCAACTGAAGAAACCAGGAAATAAATCCCCTACTTGTTTGACTCAAAAGACTACGCTTAGTCAAGGCATATCTCAAACACCTCAATCAACCACAGCTGAGAAAAGATTAGATGAAAATGACATAACCAATATAAATAGAATACCATTATCAGAATTAAATAAACCAAGTTTCATTTCACAAGAAATACAAAATCAAGCAAAGTTTCTTACCGAAAAGGTAGCACAAAGATCGAATATGACTCCTAAAAAGATCCCAATTTTTTCAAAATCAATCAAAACTACAACAGAAATAAAACAAACAACAAATTATACAAAACCTACTGAAAAAATAGTACCAGTCTTTGCATCTAAATTTCCCAAGATTAAAAAGATTAAAAATATACCTGACTCTGTAACAAAACCATTAGTAACACCTGTACAAAAAGAATTAAAATCACAAGATGTTCGTGATGATTTGGCAGACTTCAAAACTACTGATATGAAAATAAATAAGAAACCTATAACACCAATGTTTAAAATGGATCCAAAGAAACTGTCAAATAAAACAAAAGGAAAAAATGAAATTATTATAAAACATAAAAATAATAACACAGATACAAAACGAGTGAATTTGGAAAACAATTTCAAGGTAATTATTTTTTATTTATTTTAGTCAATAATAATTTCTAATTGTTACTATTTTTGTAGGCATCGGTAGCCAAGAAACCAAGTGAAAAACTAGTTACCAATCATGAAACTCTCACAAACAATAATAATAATAGCATGGAGAGAAAAAGAATTAATTTGGAGAACAGTTCGGAGGTAACAATTTGTTGTTTCTTGTATTGATTGAATATTTATTGATTGTTATTATTGTCTAGGTACCGGTAACTAAGAAACCACGTGAAAGATCTGTTCCTACGGAAATAAACAATATGAAAGAGCTTGTCAACAATGGAACAATAAATAAATTAAATATTCAAAGTTTAATGAAGTGGTTGAAAGAAAGAAATGTTCATTGTACAACCAAAGATAAAAAATCAATTCTTCTTGAGAAAGTTATAAATAATTTGTCTAAAGAAAAAAATTAAATTAATGTAGTTATTTTATTAAATATTTTTAAAATATATAATTAATAATAATAAATAAGTTTTGAATTGTATTTCAAATTACTATAAGTTCTATTTATGAAAAATTGTTAATTTAATAGTGTTTTTGTATTTTGTTGAAATATGAACATAAATTAATAAATTAAAATATAGTGTTATATACAAAAATAAATTTTGTTTTTAGGAATTTGTGTATTAATTTTTCATTTATTTAAACAAAAACACGTAACAGTTGTCACATAAATTCAGTAATGACGTTTATAAATTATTTGTTCCTACCCAACAAAAAATTTTACCATGAGCAATGACACTGAAGGTACATTTATTGTAAAAAATATTCAGCAATTATTATTTATATAATTTTTAGGCCAACAAATAGCAAGTAATATTGTTGATGATATAATTACCGATTCTACACAAAGCAAGAAAAAAGCTAAAGAAACAGTAAAAATTTTAGTGGGTAGTATTTCATGGGATGGATTATGGACATTTTATGTCACTAACGACACAAAAATAAATCGAATAAAGATGCTAACTTTATTTGAATTGCACGGAAATGAATTTGACATACACGTCAATTATTATATGCTCACTTTTCCTTCAGGAAAACGTTCGTTACATGAATCGAAAACTGTAAAAGAAGAGCATTTGAAAAACAACGGTAAATTATTTTATCAATACTAATGGAATCTTACAACGTTAATATCCCTGTAAATTATTTTTTATTTGTAACATTTCTTTAAAAAATATTTCAGATGAACTGGAATTAGTAAAATTACCTGCATCAGATGAACTTCTAATACAATTTATACAACACATATCAGAAAATATTGTTAATAAAGAAACTGCTCACTTACCAAAACCTGAGCCTAGAAACAGAATCTGCAATGTTGTTCTCGATATTCAGCCACCAGAAGTATTCATAAAATTATATTTCAGAAAATGTTGATCAACTATTTTGATTTTAGTTTATGTCAGATGTAAGAAAAATCATGATATCGCTTATAGAGTATTCATTAATAATCATGTCATCGAAACCAAATGCAAGATATATCTTTGATGTTGTTAGAAGAAAACTAATGTCTGAAAACTTCTTTATTGATGATGGAATGATACATAAATACGACAGTTCGGGAGCTACAGCTAGAAGAATAAAGTTTGCTATAAGTGCTTCCTAGTATGTACAAATAATTAAAAGAAATGTTTTGGCAATAAATAATGATATAGTAACGATCCTTTCTCGGTTAATGAATGGTTAGACGAGACGAAATCCATAGAATCAGATAATTTAGGAATACCAACAACATTTCATATTGAGGATTCGATTTCTTTAGAAAATGAACTGACAGGTCTTCTTTCACTTTTTCGCCAATATCTTCGTGCCTCCTTCAAAGTATGTGCTAAAGCCACTGAACATTTATTAGACATGGGTTTTGAAATTGAAAATATCAAGAAGGCATTGCGCTATACTGGAAATAATACTTCTGAAGCTGTAAGTACTGCTACTGAAAAATTAGTATTATTAAAATGATTTGCAACATTTAAATATAGGTAGAGTACTTGATAGGAAATATTGATCCTGATAGCGATGGAGCAAAACAAGGTTTAGATAACGGAATGTCTGTAACATCTGATATGTATAAAGAAATTATGAAAGAAAAGGAAATTATTATACCTTTAAGCAGCCCAAGTGTTTTATATGGTAATTAGAATCAATATGTTTCACTTCTAAATATGATTACTGAGAATGTTTGTTTTAGCATGTTTATCTGTAATGGATGCAAATTCATTTTTGGTATCTTCAATTCGATTTCCCTCCATCATGAATCTTTTAAATAAAATTTTAACAACATATTATGTGAGTAAATGTGATATGGCAATGAAACAAATGATGGGTCAAATACCAAATGATTAAATATTGTTTTTGTAACATTTGTAATTGTATGTTTATCTAAAATAAAAACGCATGTTTTTTAAGAAAAATCTATTAAAATCGAATCTTATATACAGAACAAGTCATACACATCTTTTGTCGTTTTCGTCAAAAAATAAACTAGAAATATTATATAAAAATCTTACAACTATGAAAATACTTTGTAATTTGTACAGACTTGGCACAAATGATATACGAAAATATCACGTTAGTATATTCATCTAATGTATACGAAAACTATGACGTACAATGAAAATATGATATACATAACATAAAATTAAAAATGTAAACGATGATTATATACAATGTACAGAAACAAAACAAACTTGTTACACATGCTCATATCATTTTCTTATGTTTTCATTTTCTGAACCGGAATCCAGATTCGCCCTCGCTTGCCGTAAGACGAGACTTGTCTTATGAATTTGTTTGCAAATTCCCTTTTCAACTTGCTTCTTTGTCTTGTTGATCTTCGACAATTCTGACATGGTTTTTTCTAAACCGACTTCGAGTTTTGAAACGGTTTTCTTTAATTCCAAGTTTTCTTTTTCTAGTCCTTTGTGTGCAGAAATATTACAGTCTAAAAAAGAAAATATATTATTCTATATCAAGTATTAAAGAAATAAAAATAACTTACAATGTCCAACATTATCAAGTTGATCATTCGATAATAAATTATTCATAGATGCTGTCAGTTCTAAAGTTTGCAAAAGTGGTCTTGTGGTAGTAATATTAGTTTCTAAACTTGAAAATCTTCCCTGATCACTCTCAATTCCTAAATCAGGCGATGAATTCGCAACATTGCGCGCATCCGCCACATCTGGTGGAACAATGTTAACATTGGCTTGGTTGAACCAATGGAACGCTTCAGGAGCACTTCTGTTAAATATTCCTCCATCATTTTCATCTGTTAAAACATCTTCTGATGCATAACCAGACATATCGCTTTTCTGTCGCATAATTCTAGGATCCAATGAATGTTTACCGTAAACTTTGAAATTCGTTACAAGTTCAGATATTTTTGGTGCAACGGATGATAAGGACTGCGGCCAATGATTGTCTGCTGTTTGGAGTTTTACAAGACGGTTATGAAATTCAGCATTTGCTGTTTCAAGTTCGCTAACTTTTAATTGTAAGCAAGATTTTTGTTGTTCAGCTACAGCGATTTGTTTTTGAAGAGTATTCTTCATATTGATGAATTCTTTTTCCTTTTCGTCCAACTCGTTACATTTCATAGCTTCACGAGATTCAAGTTTTCGTATTTCTGCTTCTAGTTTAAGCTTTTCGTTGCTAATTTTTGTGCGTTCTAATGCAGCTTGAGATGCACATAATGTTGATTCATTAAGTTCACGTTTTAGTGAAACTATTTTATCACGGCAAGACTCTTCTGATTCTACAAATTTCTTCTTAAGTTCTAGTTCAGATTTTTCTAGACAAACTATTTTATTATCTGAAGATTTAAGTAATTCTTTCATTGTTTCCAGTTCTTGAGACATTTGTTTAATTTTAGTTACTTCTTTATTTATTTCGGATTTTTTAATCCATTCTGTTTCATAGTATCTCATGAGTTCATTTTTGGTTTCCTGCAATTGTTTTAATTTTTCATTTGCTTCTAGTTCTACTTCTAGAATACGAGAATTACAGATTTCTGCAGTTTCTTTTAATTTATTTTGATATTCTAGTTGATTTTCGCATAAAACTTTTTCTAATTCTATGGTTTTTAATTTAAGTACTTCCATTTGAGTTGTTGTCTTTTCTGCTTCCTGTAAAGCATTATCCCTTTCTTCTTCCAAACGCTCTATTTTGGACAATATTTCATCATTACATACATCTACATTTTTAATCTTTTCTTCTGTTTCTTTAAGTAATGTTTCAACATCAATTTTCTCATTTCTGAGTTTAGCGATTTCTTCTGTCATATTAAGTTTCAGTTCTAAAGATTTATTGTCCAGTTGCAACATGGAAGTTTTCAAGGATAAAATTTCATTTTCTTTCTCCTTTAGTTTGTTTTCTAAAATTGATAAATTCTCTTGCAATAATAAAACAGTGTGGCGTGTTTCTACTGATCCTGATCCCCTTTTTGATGGTGTTTTAATATGTATAGGGGCATCCTCTTCAGTACTTCCTGAAGTTGCGCCATCTACAGATCCGGATTTGTTTGAACGAGAACGATTTAAATTACTAGCAGATGAAGTACTCTTGAGTGCTTCAGTATCCAAACCAATTCTCGCTTGTGAAACACATCTATCTGGTTCAGACCACGCTTCAGATTCTGAATGATTATCAACATTTAAAGATTTTAAAGCAGGACAAGATTTATTTGCAATTAAATTATGGAATATTTTTTCTTGTGACATAACTTCCGATTTAATATTTGGAGTAGATTTGTTCTGTAAATCCATTATGACGTTAACTAATTCGTTATCATTTTTAAGAGAGCGTTCTTGTGCATCGCTAGATACAACATGTTCCGCATTTTGTTTACAGAGTTCCATATCCCTTAGTTCTATTTCCTTTTTCATTGTTTCGATTTGGGCTCTGAGAATACTAATTATCTCAGCCTGTTCAATAACTACGTTATTGTGTAAACCATCTCCTCTTTGTCTGCTTAGATGACTGTTGTATGTTAGAGAAGCGTTGCATCGACTCTCATTTTCATCTTCACGCCAACTTTCAAACAAACTTGCGTTTACACTAGTGGATGTGGTGTTTAGCAAACCGGTTAACGAACTCAACTGTGCTAGACTTTGGTCTTCGTTCATGATCGATACTGACAGAGATTTTGACAGATCCAAACTTTCATCAATAGCTTGTTTGATGGCTGAGCGTTGTTTACTTCCCAACATGCCAAGAACTGACTTATGTTTTAATAAAGAATCTAAAAAGTGGGCCAACTCTTCAAGACGAGTAGTTAACAAAGAACAAAGATTAACAGTTTCTAAACGCATTTTCTCAGATTTTTCGAGTTCTTGTTTAAGCTGAATAATTTTATTACCGCAGTCCCTTTCTGGAGTATTTCGCAACTGCTGGCGGAGATCTTCAACAGCTTTATGTAAATATTTACATTCTTTATTCGACACTTTTAGTTGTTCTTTTAAGACTAATATTTCCTCGGAGTTGTCAACATCCATTAAACTTATTTTGGAAGCATAAAGACTGCTTGGTATATTAATTTGTATTCCAAGTTCAGATATTTTTTCTATTAATATTTTAAGCTGCATGTCTTTAGCATTAATCTGCTTTTCTAATTCACAGATTTCGAGGTCTTTAAGTTTCAACTTTTCTGTGGATCTATTTTGCATTTTTTCTATTTCGCGATTTTTATCCCAAAGTTCGTTGTTTACTATTCCCTGTAAGTTGAATGTATGTTTTCGGACTTCACTTTCCAGTTGTTCTATTTTCTTGTCCTTTTCTTCGGTTACACGAATCCATGAAACTGGTTTTTCGTTTAATTCGGCTTTTTCTGTTTTTAGTTCATCAATTTTTTTTATTGCTGCATTCAATTCAAATCTCAAATCCAATACTTCTTTTTCTAATTCTGTAATGCGATTATCTCTCTGTTCGAGGGCAGTTGTAGTTTTATCGCATTTATTCCGGTATTTTTCTAATTCTTCTTCTCTCTCTTGAATTACGTCCATAAGATCCTAACAAAGGTTTTATTAATTTCTTATAGAATTCCTTCTCAATGAATGTATGAATTTTATATTTAAGCAAACAATATTCTTCCTGAATTTAATTTCATTTAAAATTTTGAATTTCACTTGGTATAATCTTTGTTATTTTTATGAATATGTACGCATTAATAATATGAAATAAAATGTAAAATTTACCTCAACTTGTTTTGCCCATTCTAGTGTAGTCATATCAAACTTGGACTCGTCGGAATTCTTATTTTCATCAGTTTCTTCCGTAGAATTCTAGTAAAACAGTTTTTTTTTCAACAAACACAATAATTTACACTAAGAAAAGTCAAAATAAAATTTGCATGCATTTATTCAAAATTTATTTTAAAATACATTATAAAACTTAAGGAAAAATTACAAAATTAATCTACATCGTAGCACCATACAAATTTTATTTCATACGCATCGCAATTATTAGTAGAAAGCACAAACAAAAACTCGTGCAGTAATGCTATTTGTGATACTGTGTGTGTAGATTCAGCACTTTGTTCAATTTATAATCCCAAAACTGAAAAATTCAAACACGCCTACCTCAGGACCCGAAGTCGAGCAGAGACAAGCAAACATTCTCAATCTGACAGCAGATCTAGTGCAAGCGAGCGATAAAGCTCATGATCAGTGATCACAAACAGGGCAAGGCACCCAGGAATGCGCGTGCGAACACCAAGCTTCGTTGGCTAACAGTGACTGACTATTAATAGACTGGGCATTCTTACTCGAATGCATTTACAAATATACGCAGCCTATGCTTTGCCTCGTTTTCGTTTTTCGAATCAAAACACGCCAGGGCTATTTTAAACTATGTTCTCAAACGAAGGGTTGAAACTGATTAAGATTAAGGCAGGATAAAGATTAATAAAAAAACACGATTATTAAAAACATTGTTTGGGAATAGTCAAATTAATAGTATTAATAGAGATACAAAAATCCTCAATTTTAGAGTATACAGTTAAGTTTCATTAATTTACAATTACCATTATCAAACTATGTTTATCTATGTAAATTTGGAAAGTTTTTCCATAAATTATGATATTTTAATGTAAATAAACCAACTGCAATACATAGCTACAAAGTAGAAATTTTGATAAATTTTAGATATTCTTAAAACATAATAAAAACATTTTACATAACAAAAAAGTTTAGTCTGCGACGAATGTTATTTCTGTTAAATATTCATATCGGTATTGAATCACAGTTAATGTTTAATAAATAAAATAAATAATAGTACGACATTTATTATTATAAGTTCAGAAAAGAACACAGCGCAACAATTATAAAAAATTAAAAAACAAAGCAAGCATGCAAAAGCATAAAATATGAATTATGTATATGAAGATGATTATCGTGACAATTGCTTTCCACCTACCTCATTATCAGTTACGCGTTGTGAATTCTGTAACCGTCCATATTGCAAATATTTTTCCTTCTTCAATCGAAGTATTTCTTGATCCCTCTCCGCTATCGTCGATTCTTGTTCGGCTTTAAGTTTTTCCAAATTTTTACTATGAGCAACTAGAGTTTGAATTAAAGTATAAGCCTTTTTATTTTCTTCTTCTAATTTGATAGATTTGGGATCTCTGACAACTGCATCCATTGGATCAGTTAAACTGCTAGTTGTCGTACTTGGGGATCCACTATTCATAGGAGATCTTGGTGAACTTGGTCTCCTAGGAGAGTATTCTTGTAATTTATATTTATTTTCGGGTAAACGTCTCTGCTGTTTAATCGTTTGTAATTCATCTTTTTGTCTTTTATTTTCATGAGCAATTGAATCTAACTTTGCTTCTAAATTTCTAATAACACTTTTGCATTTCTCTAACTTGCTTTCTAAGTCAGCGATGGTGTTATCTCGAGACATGACAGACGATTTTAAATTTTCAGTCTGTCTTTGTTCTTTATCACATAGAACGTTACCTTCTTCGACTAATCGACGAAGTTCTTCAATTTCAGATGTTTGTTCTTGAATGAGCCTATCTCGATGGGCTATTTCTTTGTCTTTGAATTTAATATCACTGTTCTTAGACGTCAGTATGTCCTCAAGAGTTCGAATACGTAAATTGCAGGATGATACGATGTGGCCGTTTGATTCCAATTCGGTTGATAATGTCTCAATTTTTTTGTTTTTATCATCGAGTTCACTTTCCAAATTCTCACAACGTAGCTGGATGCATTCTAGTTCTCGAGCATCATTTTCTAATAAAGAATTATGTTCTTTCTCTTCATTGAGCTGAGAAATAAAACTGAGTGATGAGTATGTTGTCCGTAGAAATAGTAATAGTAATTCTAGGCCTTTTTTTCCTAATTCTTTTTTCATTTGACTCATGATTCAATTAGAAATGAAATGAAATTAATATGACATGATAATGATATTTTAAGATTGCATATATAGAATGACACAAAAGTTGCATACCAGGAGATAAAATACTTTATAATTTCGTCAAAATATTTTTTATTTCGAATTTTCAAAAGATTTTCATACTCAGCAAAAATGTACATACAATTTCCGGTGTCAAAAGTTTCTAAATTATTTTAGAGAAAAATAATTAAAAGAAAGTTTAATTCAAGCATTTTTCTCTTAAATGATTTATAAACGTTTAATATCGAAATTAAAACATACATTTTTGATGCAAAATAAGTCAATATCTTATGAAAATCCGAAGGAAAAAAGGATTAACGAGACAATAATATACTATTATAACATGTACACATTTTACTCACTCTGTAAATTTAATAATTTAGACAAAATATTGTTATACTCACATATAGCAGACCATCAAATATGCAATCTTTTTACTTACTTCACAGAAGATTTAAAATTTACTGGCGTACTAAATTATAACATATAACAAGCGAAAGCATAATTCACATTAACAATGTAGTAAAATCTACAATAAAATTTTAAAAAAACAATTTCACAAATATTAATTAGGCAGTAAATAGCAAATGTTTCCAACGAAAGACAGAAACAAATTGTGCACTAAATTTGTAAACCTTGATAATATCACAGTCATGTTTTTTAATGCAAGTTGATACCGGCACAATAAAACAATTAAACCAATTAAAATAGTGTCTAAACAATATTATTATTTCTACCTGTACTTCCAAATCGGCAATTTTGTTCTTGAACATCGTCAACGCTTCCTTCGCATTGGTGCTGTCCGTCTGCAAGCCGAAAGCTTCATTGTACATCTGTGTGGAATCTTCCACAAGTCTCTCGTTCCTTTCCGATAGTTCGGCGTTGGTATTGATGACTGATTTAAGTTCATGTTCTAAGGATTCGAGTCGGTTGTTCATGAAATCAAGTTGAGCGTCTTTAGCTGCTAGGACTCTTTTGTGTTCAGCGTCTTCTAATTCTAAAGCTTTCACTGCTTGGCACAATAAGTCTTGCTTTTCATCTAATTCTTTGCGGAAAGTTTCGATATCCACCTGGAAATTGAAATAAACAAATTAATAATATGTTTTTATATTTTAAGACAGAAATGTAGACATTTTGAATTAATTATAATAAACTATAAATGGTTTACAAATTATATAGGAAATATTGAGTATATAACTCAGTGGCAACGCATCGGATTCATTCCCAACATTAAATTTACCTCTGTAGCTCCCCCTTCACTAATATATTTACGGGGTGTGATTCGACGACTGGTAACTGCACTTTATGAGCAGAAATTACCGAGATCAGATAAAGTAGAGTGTAACACCAAGTAATAGGTAAAATAAAAATATAAAGTAAACACTTGGCTATGTTTCACAAAATTCAGCCTCTAAGTCACCTTATGAGGGCATCGTCAGAGGCTGGCCAGCACAGTTCAGTTAGTAACCATAGACGCGTTTCGCTCTTATTAGAACAAAGTTCATGTGAAGAAGCTGGTGACGAAGTTCTTCTTCACATGAACTTTGTTCTAGGTGAAGAAGTGAGTTATACCATACTGATGAGCTCTAATAAGAGCGAAACGCGTCTATGGTTACTAACTGAACTGTGCTGGCCAGCCTCTGACGATGCCCTCATAAGGTGACTTGGAGGCTGAATTTTGTGAAACATAGCCAAGTGTTTACTTTATATTTTTATTAAACCTTGTTTCACCAAGTGTTGGATGACAATGAATTTTTTCTTTGTTGTAATAGGTAAAAGATGTGATTATATATTAATTTATGTAGGTGATTATGTGATATCTAGTCGGACTGTGGATTTAAGAACCCGGATTCGATTCTCACAGCTGATAAACAATTTTCACTACTCCTGTGACTCCATCATCACTAACATCTTTGGGGGTTGTGCTTTGACAACAGGTAAGTGCATTTTATGCACATAAATAAATCAGCTACCGAGATCTATTACGACAGAGTGCCAGACTCAATAATAGGTAATAGGCGTGAGGGTATATTTATGTATGAAAGACTTACTTGGTATTCAATATTTTTCCTGATGATATTATCCTTGTCTTCAATACGAAAAGTTGAGCCCATGCGTTCCTCTAAGAAATAAATACGCAGCTTCAAATTAAAATTTTCTTTCTTGAGTGCGGTAAGTTGTTCATCATATTCTTTGACGGACCGCCCGCGCATTGGTGATATTTTAGTTTGATCTGAAAAGAAATAGAAATAAAATAATATTTTCATTTAAAAAATAAATGTTCGTAAAAAACAGAATAGAGGACTATATCTATTTGTATTTGTTATGATAATACTTTTTAAAATATACTGATATAAATATTTATGTATCTACGAGTGTTTTGGCACAGAACTGGCTTAAATTTTATTTTTTGGCTTACCATCGTCAAGTTCTGAGTCACTAGACGAAGGAGAATCAGCAGAGTCATCGCAAGTGTCCAAATACTGACTAGACATATTGAATGATTGTAGATCAAAGAGCTTTATAATTTATACATTTTCTTAAATGACAAGGAGTGGTTGAAACTCTGGTTATTATTCGTATTCGGTGACGCGCAAAATTGGCCGGAAGTCAAATTTAAATGAGCGTCTTAAGAAAATAATAGAGCACGGTTCGGATTGCGTTACATCAAAATGGAATTTCTGAATAACTGACAATTTGTAATATTAATTAGTGTATCTGTCAAACTTATACATTTGTTTTTTAAGCTGCAGAAACATCTGATGAAATATATTTCCAAAATTATTAATTGAAAGAAGAAAATGAAAATAACACTAGGAAGAATGCATTTTATAAGAAACAGACAAAATAGATACATTGATTTCAAACAGAAATACCTACACTAAAAAAATTTGGCAGAGCATACTAAAATATTGTGAAATCGTTTGGAACCAAACATTTGTCTCGTAACTCGTCATAAAAAAAAAACTATGTTCCAAATTTATCTGTACATCGTTCAGTTGTCCAAGTAACCAAAGGCAAACGAGTTAGAAATATATATCATTATTGAGTAACGCCGGCCCTGTCCTCAAGCTCTACAAAATGTGTGCATCGTTCAAATTGGCATCAACAAACTTGTTTTTGTAGTCGACAATGAAAAATGCGTACACTTTTCTTAGTAAACGTTGAAGACAAATTCGAAATATGTTTGTTTGAAACAAACAAAACAAAATACAAGACAATTACCACAAGCAAATTTACAAGTGCGTAAAAGCCTAACATTATGACGACTCAATTAGCACGTTGACTGAAAAATTGTTCACTACAGGCAGATTCATAAAGCGGGTTGACCACGACTAATACCATTATTAATATCATCTATATATCCGTCAGTACGGTGGTGTGGATAGCGATACGGAATTCGAATCCGGGGATCCCGAGTTCGAATCGCACTCAAGCTAAAAATTATATAAAAAACTACCACACTGCGGCTCGGTGAGTGCGGACCCTGTACTGTAATTGGGATTAAATTCCTGTTGTACAGCGTAACATCAATAAATAAACTCTAATACCAATGAAAGAAGATTCACGAAATTACATTTTTTTAAATAACATTATTTTTAAACAAATTAAATTGCTATATTTTAAAAACAATTTTGTAATGCTTCTTTTTCTTCCACAAAAATATGTATTGTTGAATACATAGTATACCTATGTTTTTTTTTCTATTTAGTACTGAATGTATGTATGTAACAGTAGATTAGATACATACATACATAACATCATACTATATTTCATCAAATGGGGTAGCACGAACCCTAGAAACATTTACACAACATTCACCCATTAAATGAATCAAATAATCAGTCCTCGTTAAACATTCTCATCTCGACACACCATCTTTGCTTCAACCACATTTACGTTCCTCCATATTAGTTCATTTATTCCTCATTATTACAATCTTTCATAACGTAACAAACCTTCAATCACTTCCATCCATTCACTTCTATACACCTAATTTACTAATCTTCCACTTACGCCCATCCACTAACAACGAATCCAAAAAGATAAAAAGAAAAGAGGCGTCTCATGAACTTGTTTTGAAATATAAAATTCTAGGAAATTTAAGGATTTCAAGATATATATTACAAAAAATTCCAGGTAGTTTCATAGCAAAATGAACCCTTGACTCCCAAAATTCATCAAAATTATTTTAATGAAAAATACTTTAAATAAATGATCTAAATATTTTTTAATCTATTTGCTTTATTACTGTAACTGGATGAAATATTGCCAGAAATAGCAATTTTTTTCTAATTAATTGAAAAGCAATTGCTGCAAAAAACCTGATTTCCCTGAATATATAAAACAGAAACTATATTGAATAATTAATTTAGACTGTAAATTATATTTTTCTGAAATCGTCAAGAAAATGCCTACTTTCCTGACGCATTTTAGTATGGAAAGTAAGTGTTTACCTGACTCAAATAAATAAACTAAATAACTAAAAAAATTTAATAAGATTTTTATTTATTTTTATCAATAATATTAATACTAAATATACAATTGTTTAAATTACTAAAATTTATTTATGACACTGGCGAATTTGAAGCTAAATTTATTGGAGATTCAGTAAATAAAATAAGCAAGTAGCACATTTGCTGACAAATTATTTTGCTTTTTCCAATCCATGAAAATTTCATACTCTTTATCATATCGGTCTTTGGACTTGCTCGGTAATAAATTTTCAACAGCCGCAGTTGCTTGATTTAAGATTTCAGGAGGAGTACTTGAAAATACCGCCTCATACTCATTTTCCAACATTATAAAGAAATCTTCTCTGTCAACAATATTACTTTTGACACAAATATATTCAATAGATTTTTCACATAAGATATTGTTTTCAACAACTTTTGTTATCACCTTGGATATGTAGTTTGCTGCCAATATGATTCTTACCAAAAAATTAAACATTTTGAAATATTTATTATTAATTATATTGATAAAATATAAATATGAACGATTTCAGAAAAAATAGTATACATAATACGTCACGAAAGTGTTTTACTTTAC
The DNA here is from genome assembly GCA_947425015.1 of Pterostichus niger. Classification (NCBI taxonomy): domain Eukaryota; kingdom Metazoa; phylum Arthropoda; class Insecta; order Coleoptera; family Carabidae; genus Pterostichus; species Pterostichus niger. Next base: position 26,172,202 of record OX380345.1, read on the forward strand.
TAAGCGAATTAAAATACTCGGCCTAACGGCCTCGTACTTCAAACAACCGCTTCGTCAAGTAAAGCATCACTTTCCTGACTTATTATGTAATATACTATTTTATATATTAAAAACAAATTCAAGAATTTTCAAGGGTTTTAAGTCACCATACTAAAACATCATTCTCGCTTGAACTAAATTCATAGTTCTCTCCATAAAGCTCATTTATTCATCATCCATCACGCAACAAACCTTCAATCACATACATCTATTTATACTACCTGTACATCTTTTTTCTTAATCTTTCAATTCGATGTACGTTTCACATGCTCTCAAATGAGTCACGCTGACTCTTCTACAATGAATCTAACATCTAATCTCTCATTAGATACGTTTGTTCTGTAAACACCCCAAGTGTAGGTAAAATAATGAATTTTAATTTTACGTTAATTAAATAGAGTTTTCCACCGGATATCTAATCTAGTTCGCCAAAAGCGACCACTCTTTGATTTCCGAGAAGTCTTGTGAAGAGCTTAGAGCGTATTTCCAGCGCAAAAACAACTAAAACCAGTTGAGAATCACAGGAAGGGTTACGCACAGACTACGCACGCACTAAAACTATCACGAGACAACCAGCTTTGTAGCAATGGAGATCCAAACTACTAAAACAAAATAGACGAGAACATTTTGTTGTCCGATTTTTCTGAAAAGTTGCCAAGTGTAAACGTCAATGATCGCACGCGGCCAAAATGGATTTATTTTTGTTTTTTCATTGCCGAGCGTGTGTTGTAGATTTTACGATTGGTGAGCTATGCATGTTATGATTTTTTTTAGCATAAATTAGTTTGTATATTACCATTCAACTATTAATTTATTATATGTATGAAACGAAATAAAGCCAGCATCGTCTAATTTTAAACAGACAAAGATATTTTTTGTTTCTTAAATAGATAATGAAGAAAATAATTACTTAATGGGGCTCAGTGATATCGAGTCGGCCTGTGGATCTTAAAAAAAACCTGGTTCTATCCCCACAGCCGACAAACAATTTTCACCAAATTAAATCTACCTCCTCCTACACTAACATCTTTGAGGGCCGTGATTTGACGGCTGGTGACCAGAGGGCCACACCCAGTAATGGGTAAAAGGCGTGATGATATATTTATTTATATAATTACTTACATTCATTTTTCTACGATTGCTATGAAAAGTTGACAATTACGCTCAATTTATCATCGTTAAGTTGATGTTCTTCGTGGAAAAATCGAAATACAACTTTGTTGCGCGATTCCAATGGCAACGCGCGTAAAAAATATTAAATGCGCGTTTACGTCAATAGTTACAATGTATACAATCAAAACTGAAACTTGTCATAGTGATATAACGAATTTATTTTCAGTAAGTATACGTTTTTTTTAAATAATTTAAGATGCAATCGTAGAAAAAATTATGTGTAGATCACGAGCGTAAAGTGATTCTTTGTTACTCGAACACGGTAATTGCAGCGCGAGTCGAAGGCGAGAGCTGCAATAGTGTAAAAGGAACAAAGACACTTTACGCTCGTGATACACACATAATTTTTTCTACGATTGCATCTTAAAATTAAAAAAAAAACGTATACTTACTGAAAATAAATTCGTTCTGTCAACTGTTAATATGGCAAGTTTCTGTTTTGTTTGTATCCCTGGTAACTATTGAAATAAGCGCGCATTTAATATCTTTTTCGCGCGTTGCCATTGGAAACGCGCGCATTTAACGTCTTTTTCGCGCGTTGTCATTGGAGACGCGCAAAAAAGATATTTTTCGATTGTTCCACAGAAAACGTCAACTTTACGATGATAAATGAGAGCGTAATTGCCAACTTTTCATAGCAATCGTAGAAAAAAGTTGTTTGTGTATTAAGAGTGTAGTGATTCTTTGTTACTCGAGCCTTCGTGCTGCAATAGTGTAAGATGAATAAAGACACTTTACACTCGGGATACACACATAATTTTTACGTTGACATTTGAAAGCATAATTGTCAACTTTTCATAGTATTCGTAGGGAAAAAAACTATTTTCATATGTTCACCATGTTTTCCATTTTATGTAAATCTATGTATCATTAATTAAAATGTCTTGGAATTATCATGTTTTAAATCACTAATTAATAACAAAAAAAACTAAAAGACTTGTAGCACTTGAAACCTGGTGATGACTTAGTCGGCGCTGAAGTTTTTTCTTACGCAAATGACACTGAACCAATTTTACACTTACTAAATTTAGCATTGCGTCCTACAGTATTTATTATTCTTTTGTCAATCACTTTTTCACTTTGTGACAGACTACATAATATTGTTTTATTCTTTTCAACACACAAAAATTAATGGCGCCTTAGTTTTTCTGATCATCAAAAGAAGCAAGAACCAAAGATTTCTTAGAAGAACACAAATTTATATTTTCTTGGTAAAAATTTACGCCCCTTTAAATTATAGTATGTTAGACAAATAAACTATAAAAATGTTATCTATTTTTTATAGAAAAACAGGAAAAAGGCGTTTTACAAAACTGAAATTTATGTTAAAATATCTACAGTATTTGTGATGCCTTAACTCTAAAACTAAAATGATAGATCTGAAACTTGAGCTGAACTTCGCCCTTGGTTAGGGGTCAAATACCCTTTGCATTAATTTATTTATTTGCAACACTGTACAACAAGAAATTTATCCAGCATAGGGAATCTTCAACTTACACTAGATTCTCAATCACTCGAATTCAATTGTATTTTTGGTTGTATGTCAGCGAGAGATGAACCACAATCAGAACAGTATGTTTGAATCTCTACCAAAAAATATCAAATTTAATTCATGATAATGAGTAATCAAGTAACTTTGGAAACAGAAAAATGTTGACATATTTTGTTTCTATGAAATGTCATTTGAACTGTTACAATTTGAGGATCAGTTGTATCGCTATTGGTTAAATTCAAACTTGGTTTAAATACATATATGCAAATTGGCTATTTGACAGTAATGTCAATTATTCCGCTTTACTTTTATTTACACGAAGTTTAAACTTCTCTATAATTACTTGTAAAATCAGTTACAAACAGAAAAGTAGGTACCTATTGTAGTTATTTACATTGCAAGACAGTTATACAGAAATTTACAGCGATTTAGCGAGCCTGTTATCTGTGTGAGCCTGTAAATTTCAGTTAACGGTCAAGCATTGTACAATGTTTTATGTGCATTTGAATCGCAATATATGTATATTTAATAAAATTAATTGCAATAGTATAACGCAATAACTAAAATGTTCAATCAAGGTAGACTTTGAAAATCGGACAGATTTTGTTTAATCAAAAAATATTTAAGTGTCAAACGTTTAAAATTAAATATGTTGTCATGATAACCAATGTCAACAGCCCGTTATAAATTTTACACGGGCTAGCACGTTATAAGTCTCGTAACCCCTAGAAACAGAGTTAAGTAAACAGTTCATTACGATTCAAATGTACGTAAAATATGATATGTTATATTGTTTCTTATTATTCGATATCTAGGTATATTTAGATTTTTTAATTTTACAAATAAAGTAATTATGGGGTAGGTGGTTCTGTGATATCGAGTGGATTTGAGAACTAGGGTTTGATTCCCATAACCAACAAACAATTTTCACCACGTAAATACTACTACTGTGGCTTTCCTGCCACTAATATCTTTGGGGACGTGATTTAACGGCTGGTAATCGCAATTCACGCGAAGAAATATATCACTTACCGAGATTTGCTACGGCAGAGTACCACACCCAGTAATGGGTAGAAGGAGTGATGATATATTTATTTTAATAACGCGTATAAGATGATTATTCAATTGTGGAGTTACGTGAATGTAGCGGGTGTTATAAATCATAATGCCCGCAATTAATGACACCTGTCATTATTGAATTAAAACAATAAATAACGAATAATTAAATGTAACTAATGTTTCGTTACAAATACACAAATTACTTTACAGTTCTTTCTTAGTATATTTCCTTAATTAACTAAGTAAAATATCTGAGTACCTCCCAGCAGCACCTTGACATTATTGTCTTTCTAAAACTATTCTTCAAGATCAAAACAAGTACGTAGCCACCTCAGATAAGAAGTGGTAGTGAGAAACGACGACCACCCTAAACCCTAAACAAGTGCTTTTCATTCACTCTATACATTCTCATCTGAGTAAGAACTCTTTAAATACGCGTGGACACATCTGTATCGCGTTCCAGACAGCCTGATGCCAATGTCATCGCCCTTCTCGTTACTGTTTGAGTTTGAGTTTCGTTACGTTGTATGTACAACTTTTTCTAGGAGTTTCGGTTATTTATGAGGATAGGGAATGTATTTTAGAAGACGGAAGTTTCGACTGTTGCTTGTTATTACTGCCTGTCTTCATGTGATTATGTGTTTGTTTCGAGATTATATTTGTAAGTTGATTCATAAAAAAGTGAGTGCCAAATTTGTGAGCTTATTTTGAGGTGTATTGTTTCTAATTTTGTTTGTACATACTTTTTTTAAGAACTGTCTTGGCAACTTATTTATACCATTTTTTATAATTAACTTGGGAGAAGAACTGTCATTTTAAATACAGAACAAAGCTTACTTATTAGTTACTAAGTAAATTCATATTTGAAGAGATATTTGCCAATTTTAAAAATTATAATCCAAGTAATTGTGGTACGATCTAAGGAACCATAACTGATTTAATGAGCCTTTCGCGGTTTCAATTTAATATACAGGGTGTTTCAGGACTAGTGTAACAAACTTTAACAGCTTATTCCTGAGGTCATTTTGAGCCAAAAATGTCATATGAACATGGGTCCTATTCCTTCTAGTTACCAAAATACAAGAGGTTGAAGTTCTATAAATAACACGAAATTTTCAAATTTTTGTAATCAAGATACTTGTGGAAAACAAAAATGCGCGCAAATAGGGGATGGGAAAGTTGGCTTCTATTTGGATATCTGTCTTGGTATTCTCTGGACGCATAACGGGCATTACCATTACATAATCCATAAATAAAAATCATATCTGCATATTCAGCAGTACTATAACCATCCATTATGAAACAATAATACAATCAAAAGTACAACAATTTTTAATTAAGACAAATAAGGTATGACTTTTCAATAAAATTCTTGTTTTCCGAAAGTATCTTGATTACAAAAATTTGAAAATGTCGTGTTATTTATAGAACTTCAACCTCTTGTATTTTGGTAACTAGGAGGAATAGGACCTATGTTCATATGACATTTTTTGCTCAAAATAACCTCAGGAATAAGCTGTTACAGTTTGTTACACTAGTCCTGAAACACCCTGTAGTTTGTACTTAGACATACATGGCTTAATCTTTGAGACAAGCATATGGCTACTGGCAGGATCCAACAGGGAACTGATAAATATTATTTGAATAGTTTGTTATGCATCAAGGGAGGGAAACAAGCGATTATTCCCGCGTGTGAAGTTGGCAAACCGAGACGTAAACGAGGGCCGAAGGCTCGAGCTGAAGTCGAGGTTTGCCAACTTCACACAAGGGATAATCGCGCCCTCCCGTGAAGCATATTATACTTTTCGTAACAAGTGCACAAAAATTACTGTAGTCTCTAGGGAGAGAAACATCTCCCTAGGGAGAGAAACATGCTACCTAGGGAGAAAAGCAGCGTTTCTCTCTCTAAAATTAGGGAATATGAACGTGTTTCTAGTGCATGTGTTACGAAAAAAATATTATTTATATAACCAGTTCATAAAAAGAATAACAAAAATTAATTTGTATCCCTTTTTACTTCCTTGTACGAAGTAAAGGAAGTATTGTAATCGCGAAAATTTTCGGTTCTCAGATTTAAACGGAAATAGGTATTTTGGCCCTCCCTGAATCCATTTTGACTAATTTCGTCATGCCGTCTGTACGTACGTATGTACGTACGTATGTATCTCGCATAACTCAAAAACGGTAAGCCGTAGAAAATTCAAACATTATATTTAGGACTGTTATAACATCTAGTTGTGCACCTCCCTTTTTGGTCATTATACAACTACCGGAAGTGGTACTTTACTTGAAGCCTATAATAGATTTTCATGAAAAACTATATTCAAATATAATCTAAAACTTTCCAAATTTGATATATAAGACTACTATATTAATGGAAATAACATAATAGATTTTGGTAAAAATAGACTAACCGGAAGTGAAACATTACATGATGCTGATAACAGTTTTCCTTGAAAAAAATGGTATTATTTTAATTTTAGAAATGAATGCTGCAAATAAAAGTTTTAGAGAATTAAATTCTGCGTCTAGCACATTAAGAATTTTTAAATTAGCCTTTTGCATAAGCGAGATATCTAAATGTAAATATTATATATTTTTGTATGGGGTAGGTGACTCAGTGGTATCGAGTCGGCCTGTGGATCTTGAGAACCCTGGTTCGATCCCCACAGCCGACAAACAATTTTCACCAATTTTAAAAAATCTACCCCTGTGGCTCCTCCACCACTAATATCTTTGGAGGCCGTGATTTGACGGCTGGTAACCGCACTTCACGCGAAAAAATATATCACTTACCGAGATCTGCGTAGGCAGAGTGCCACACCCAGTGATGGGTAAAAGGCGTGATGATATATTTATTTATTTATATATATTTTTGTTGTTTTTTTTTTAAATTAAGTTTGCTATGGATTAGAACAAAAAATAAAAAATAAAAGATTTTATGTCAAATATGTGCAATTAAAAAAATATCTATAGTTTAATACGCGTACAAGGAAGTCATGTGGTGTCCACATCAGATTTTTAACATGTGATTTTTATGGTCCTCATTTTTGTTATTATTATTTTTTCAAAAATGTTAATAATAGCTAAAATATTTAATGCTGAAAGTTTACATAAAGGCAATGTAGCATTATATCTTGCAACAAAAACATATAAACCAAATGTTACATTTAATGCTGTAAGTATTAAAATCTATACTTAAACGTACCGAAAAGAGTTGCATTGGCACTTGAAGTAACTTCTTGTAGTTGATTTGGACTTGTACTGAAACAAAAAAAGAAATCACTATTATTCTCGCATTCCTAATTACTGTAGAAACTATGAACTGAAACATACTGGTACACTCCTACACACATCACATTGCGGAAGCAATTACGGTCACTATAATAAATTTATTTACGTACTCTATATTCGCGCTACTCTCGTAAAATGCATAACACTGATCAAGAATCCAATAAACTCCGAACTAATGTATGATTTGTATATTTCTGTACGCGTAAATTATTTACGATTCGCATGAGATGTTTAAATTATAACCAGAAAGAGATTCTTCTTCTTACTTGTATTTTCAGCTTGGTTGCTTGGAATGTATGGAATTTGAATCCAGTATGTATGATAATTACTAATACATACCTACCAAATTCAAAGAGCAAATATTAAATAGTTATTTGTGTATACAGGGTGAGTCTGGGAAGACGCTCCCCCCTTTAACTTTTTTATTATGAGTAATAGAAAAAAATGGTTCATATGAAAGTTTTATTATTTTAAATATACTATTTGATGGCAGATGTAGATATTTTTTATAAAGTCAGGTTTACAAGATACGACTATCAACTTTTATTTTTTAAATAGCAACCTATAATTATTTTACTAAAATAAAAACCGCCATTTTTTTCTCTTTTCAACGGTGTATTAGTTTTTATTAATGTATCTGAAAAAATTTGAGAAAAATAAGAAAATTGAGAAATACTAGTAATAATTTTTATACTAATATTATAGGTGGCTATGTGAAAATAAACAAAATGTAACAGTGTTATACAACTTAACAAACTAAAGCAACAAATTCAGTAACAAAAAGAACTTAAAACAAATTATTTTCACATAGCCACCTATAATATTTGTATAAAAATTATTTCTAGTATTTCTCAATTTTCTTATTTTTCTCGAATTTTTTCAGATACATTAATAAAAACTAATACACCGTTGAAAAGAGAAAAAAATGGCGGTTTTTATTTTAATAAAATAATTATAGGTTGCTATTTAAAAAATAAAAGTTGATAGTCGTATCTTGTAAACCTGACTTTATAAAAAATATCTACATCTGCCATCAAATAGTATATTTAAAATAATAAAACTTTCATATGAACCATTTTTTTCTATTACTCATAATAAAAAAGTTAAGGGGGGGGGTCTTCCCAGACTCACCCTGTATAGTGCGCAAAATGCCTGTTTATCGAACTCGAGGGCGCTAAACACATTTCGAGTACGAGATACACGCAATATATTTTTTCATCCACTTCAATATGTCACTATTATTTCAAATTTTTCAATAGCATAAGATCGCAGAGATATCTAGTCTGTCTGTGGATCTGGAGAACCCTGGTTCGATCCCCACAACCGACAAACAATTTTCACCAAATTAAATCTATCCCTGTGGCTCCCCCTTCACTAACATCTTTGAGGGGCGTGATTTGACGACTGGTAACCGCATTTCACGCGAATAAATGTATCACTTATATAGATAATCTGTACATGACGTCATAATTTTTGATGACTTGCATCGTTTGATTTCTCGACCCGATTATACCCATATTCATGGGGTATGGTGTAAAGGTATTGGTGTAGCACGTTTCCACTTCCAATTACTTTTTACCATAAATATGCGTTCTGTACTAGGTTAGGTTAGGTGTGTTTTTTTTTAAGTTCAACCAGCTCCAAAACTGATGAAACCCCTGAATAAAAAAAACCCCTAATCATGCCTGACCTAGTACAGAACGCATTTTTATGGTAAAAAGTAATTGGAGGTGGATACGTGCTACACCAATACCTAGTGTAATTTTATGTATTGTATATTAAGCTGTCAATCAAAAAGCTTGAGCTTGTACAATAAAATATTTGATAGATGATTCTGTTGAATATGGATTATTTTTAGTTTTTAATAATAAGATAAATGATAATAGTTTAATTTCTAATCCTATTCATGAATAGAATGAAATTGAAATTATTGTTCCTGAAATTAAGGTTATAATGAAGATTAATTTATAAATATTAATTATTAAAAAGAAAAGGATTAAAACCTTTATATTTAGAGTATGAACCTAAAAGCTTGATAAACACAAAAAATGGAGAATAAAATTTTGTACTAAATATTTTTAAATTTATTTGGTCAATTACAGTAAAAACCTAATTAAGAATTGCAAAAAATAAGCTATTTTTAATTAACTGGGAGCAATTACTGCGTAAAAACAGATTTTCCTGAATACTTGCCTTAAAAAATGAAATCAAATTAAACAATTATTTAAAATAAAAATAAATATATCATCACACCTTGTACCCATTACTGGGTGTGGCACTCTGCCTAAGCAGATCTCGGTAAGTGATATATTTTGTCGCGTGAAGTGCGGTTACCAGCCTTCAAATCACGGCCCTCAAAGATATTAGTGGAGAGGGAGCCACAGGGGTAGATTATTAATTTCTTGTCAGGAATTCATTTTTTCAAGTTTTCAAATATTTTTAAAGATTTCAAGTCAGGTTTATTTAATTCCAGGCTTCTTCCAGGCATCACGATGTACGTACGTATGAAGTTTTCTCTACAGGCTATTAATACGTAACAAAACAAACGGTATATTTTCTTATCCTGTTTCCTTTCCTTTCAAAAACAAAACTTCCATTCACAAAGTGACAAGGACGCAGGTATATCATTCAATTTAATTTTCCGTTTCTGGGATGTTGCGGTCTAATTGGCAGTTACAAATACTCGTTAAGTCTTTGATCTCCCTGCAATAAACCGCAAGCGCAAATGAAAACATAAGTGAAGATGCCACGGTACCAGGATACCAGGATGCCAGGAGCTTCGAGCTATACCTACTCCACTGTAAGTTTCAATGTCTACATTGGAAAACAAGCAACGGGGAAATTTAAATCTTTACAGGACGCAGGTTCAATGACTTGTTCTGTTAATACTATCATCTGTGTTACTGTTTGTCCATCCTAGCACTATAAATATTTAAATATCGTGTAAATAAAGATGATTGCAATTGGTATCAGACGTTATAAGAATTATTACGTCTTCATAAATTATGAAAATATTACTTGTTTATTTGATCACAAATTAGCAAAATAAGAAACTATTACAACACAAATCAATTGAATAAATAAATATAGTTATTTGTATAACATAGGTTGAAAGGCCTTTTACAGACCGAGGCTAGCGATTTAATATTTGAAACAATTTAGATTGCTCAAAAAATTGTTCAAGATCTTGTTCAATATATTGTGTAATGTAAAACGAGCTTTAAGGGGTAAGGCCACTCTAGACAAGGAAAAAAAGGGTCATTTTCTAGAAACGAAATCTAAACATGCTGCTTAAGAATTGTTTTTGGATCTTTATTTAGCGCTCTCTAACCTTTATTTAAAATTTTTTTTAAAAGAAAATATTCAAAATTGTTGTCAGAAATTAAAAAAAATGGCGACTCCTCAGGTAGGGCAAATCGGGCGAAAACATTCCGGGAACAGCAATGGACCTTGAACAAAAAGGGATATGTTTTCTAAATCTCTGATGTATACTCTAAAAAACTACGGGCTGGCTTAAGAAAATTTTGATTTTTAACAAAATGGCGCACGTTTGAAAAAAAAGTTCATTATTTGGGACTAAATTTCTGTATAAAAACGACCATAAAAAACGAATGAAGCACTTTAAAAAAAAAGCCTCCGTAGTTTTTGAGTATTTTATATCTAGAATAAGAAATAAAAAGATTCAGCACGATCCATCAATTAGTATTTCAGATTTCTTTTAGCTCGATTTTGAAAATATGATTTCGAGAAAAACGAGTTTAAAATTTCGAGTCGTATATATATTTATATACTAGTACTAATAGATATATGCTTTTTCCCTCTGAAATACTTCCGCGCGGCATTTGAATTAATTGTCCCTTATTCCTAAGGTTTTAAACTATAATTTAAGCAAATAAAATAAAATTCAATTTTTTTTTAAATTTTAGAGTGGCCTTACCCCTTAAGCATAAGTTAGCGACGGCTGAAAAGATAATTTCAATCAGAAAGTACACATTGGCTGTTACCACAAGCATTGTTTTTAGGTGTTTCAAGAGCAGGGTTTTAAAATGTTAGATACAGCTAAAACACCCAAATACACTGCTCTTAAAACATGCAAAAACAGAGTTTGTGGTACCCGTCATCGTTTTTGCAATTGAAAATTAAGATTAATAAACTTTTCAATTGTAATTAATAAAAGTTTTGAATGTAGATAACTAAAAAAACAATACAAAAAAGTAAAAAAATGACATTTGTGGCCTGAAATAGTGTTGAAAGTATACCTTTTTCTAACCAAAAGTAAAGTTGCAGTCGTTTGTGTTCGATAAAGGATTATCGGCATGTGTTATACACACTATTTTTCTACGCCCATAAGATAATGAAGTTCAAAAATAGGAAAAAAGATATTACATTTTGAAAAAAAAAATCATTTATTGTTAAATTTTACAACAATAAATGTTCAATAGTAAATTTTATTGCTATTACATAAGTACTTTTTCTACGACCTTACCCGAAAGTAGGCTTATCTTTCCTCAAAAATGCGGGTCGAAAGTAAGTCGTTCTTCCCAACGGGAAGAAAGTAACTGTTTCATTTCCCTATTTACGGTTGGTTTCATAACTACCATCACCACAGTCTAAGTTGTACGTATACTTTAATTTTCATTTAAATGATTTGACAAAATGGACGTAGAAAATAATCATACGGATATCTCTGGAGTAGGGTTGTGCATTTGACCAGTCAAATATTTTTGACCAGTCAATTGACCAAGAAACATTTAATAAAAATCACAATTAAAATTGTATTTTATTTATATAGTACTGTTTACTACATTCAATATTACTGAAAATGAAAAACCAACAACAACTAATAAACAAAATCACATCAAATTCAAAATAATGGGGAAAATAAAGTAAAAGACGTAATGAAATGAAATAATATGTATTTATTTTATTTGTAAAGTAAAGTAAGCAAATTCTCCAGAACCCAGAATACCAAACTAGATATATTCATGTAATAATAGTAAGTAGCTATTTCTATTGAACAACAGATGTCGTGGCGGTTCCATTTAGATTATTTGACCGTATTATTTGGTCGTCAAATATTTTTGGTCAATTGACCACGGTACAACCCTACTCTGGAGTAATATGTAATTTCCTTCCCTTGTGTGATTACAGGACATCTGCGGGAAGCAAATAATACACTTTCCTCCCACGTTATACAAATAGCTATTACAATACACCCGTGCTGTAAACGATCACTTTCAGCATTAACAATAAATCAGAACGATAAACTTTCAGAGCAAGTGTAGAAAAAATATTGACAGTAACGGTCTGCAAAAAGCCTTAGTCTGCAATGGTCCACTTTCTGTCACCTAATGACGTTCGAAAAACATACTTTTTTACTGATAGTAGAAAAAAATCGGATTCACTCGGACACAGTTATATTTTTGTTTATATGTTGATATCATCGAGATTTGAACTCGAAAATGTTTGTTTGTGAAAGAAATTTATATTGATGCACTCCAATCTATTTGAACTTAGTTGAATTTCATACGTGAACGAAACTAATTGAAACAATTTCTTGGACTAAGCTGAGTGGGTTATTATTGTCAGTCTACATCCACAGGATGCAAGAAATAAAGGATTTACAGCTTATAGTAACTTTTGACTTCGAGTAGTCGTTCTTTCGTGCAAAGAAGTATTTCTCTAGTTTCCTATTTAAGATCTTGAGAACCCTGGTTCGATCCCCACCGCCGACAAACAATTTTCACCAATTTAAAAAATCTACCCCTGTGGCTCCTCCACCACTAATATCTTTGGAAGCCGTGATTTGACGACTGGTAACCGCACTTCACGCGAAAAAATATATCACTTACCGAGATCTGCTTAGGCAGAGTGCCACACCCAGTGATGGGTAAAAGGCGTGATTATATTTATTTACCTATTTAAAACCGCTACGGAGTGAAACAAATTTTCGTATTTGCCCCTAAATTTTATGCACCCGCTAAAAACAGCAACCGTGTTACTGTTCTTGGAACCGTGGTCTGCTGGCCGAGGGTCTGTTTATTAGGGATTGTACTTTTTTTTTAAATGCTGTTATTGTGTATTCAAATATTCGTTGTATTATCTTCGACTTCCGAAATATCTAACCCAGATGATACGAGTTTCACAGACATTTATGTTTTAGACGAATTTGCACGTTATTTTGTATTTATTATCTATTCTTAAAATATTTATTAGAAACAATAACAGTTAAAATAACTGAACTGTACTCAACATGAATATAAATCACTCAAATCATTTATAGTACAGGAGTGAGAAATTGCTTTGCTTATATAAATATTAAGATGCATTTGACGGCTGGTAACTGCAGTTCACAAGTATAAATATATTACTTACTGAGATCTACAACGATAGAGTGCCACTGCCAGAATGGGTGAAGGCATATTTATTTTTTGTAAATGTTTGGTTGAACCGGTTCAAAAATCAAAATTTTTTAAATTAAGTTTCTATATAATCCAGAGCACGAGAAATACACTCGTTCAAACCGTATTTCAATATCTCTCTTAGTTTTTTAGTTATATCGATTTTTGTCGTTCTTTAAAACTCAACTTTGAGAGGCCATATCTCGAAAACTAAAAGAGATATCGAAATTTTATCATTTTTGAGAATTTTTCAACTTTTTCCCAAAATTTTCTTTTCTCAATATTTGCAAAAGTTAAAAAGATAATGAAAATCTGAAAACACCAGTGAATTCCTTGCGTAAAAATACATAGGTATGCAAATTTTTACAGCAAAATTCACACGGATAATTTTTTTATTATAAAAAATCGAAAATAGCCATATTTTACAAATTTCTTAAGGGATACCCCTTGGTGTTTTTACGGATTTTGGCCATTTTTCGATTTTTTGTAATAACAAATTTATCCGTGCGAATTTTGCTGTAAAAATTTGCATACCTATGTATTTTCACAAGAGGATTTCACTGGTGTTCACAGATTTGCATTATCTCTTCAACTTTTGGATATATTGAGAAAAGAAAATTTTGGAAAAATGTTGAAAAATTTTCAAAAATGGTAAAATTTCGGTATAAGTTAAGTAGCGCACGAGAAATACACTCGTTCAAACCGCATTTCAATATCTCTTTTAGTTTTCGAGATATTGGCTCTCAAAGTTGAGTTTTAAAAAAGTCAAAAATCGATATAACTCAAAAACTAAGAGATATTGAAATTCGGAGTGTATTTCTCGTGCTCCGAACTATATAGAAATATATTTTTAAAAATTTCGAATTTTGAACCGGTTCAACCAAAAATTAACAAAAAAAATATATCATGCTTTTGAATCATTACTGGGAGTGACACTCTACTGTAGTACATCTCAGTAAGTAATATATTTATGCTTGTGCAGTTACCAGCCGTCAAATCGCAGTTCAATATGTCATCTCAACGAAGCTTTTGCGTGCGTACTTATGAACTTACACACACCATGGTTGACACTTAGTAGTTACAGGAGACGTTTTCACCAATATGCATAGTGGAATCCACAGATAGTTCGTTCCTCTAAAGCCTTCATATTATTGCATGAAAAAATACAAAATAAATTTGTATATTGGGAAGAAATAGAAACTAGTACATTTTTATCAAAATTCTTTGTTGCTGTTTGATAATGTCCAAACACAAAAATGACTGTATCTTGTTTATTATAAACTTTATCAAAAAACTGACTGACAAATGTTAATATTTTTATATCATCTTTATTCATATAAAATTTGAATAAATTTGGTCAGTTAGAAGAGCAGATAAGTTGATATCATTTTTGAGCGTTTTCGCTTGTACTCTCCGGAGCGGCTTTCACGAAATGGTGCTACGAGCATATTAGTGACCGACATGGAAAAGCTTGAAATATACCCTACCAACATAATTTCAAATCAATCGGTCAATAGTTTGTTGAACCTGACTAGCTATAGCATTTCCATATTTCCACATCTTCTAATTCTGCGAATTCGAATCACATTTGAAAGTATTGTTTCATACATATGTAATATTTACTTCCACTTACTATTGATTTATACAACGCTAAGTGTTGAAATGAAACTGCGTAGTTTTCAAGACGATTCGACCTCGTTTATTAAAACGTACACGCGTATGATCTTAGCATGCACCTGTTTTCAATCATTTCACGGAGCTCCAATCAAGTTTAATATATCATTACTTCAGTATAATACATATTTATTGAACTAATAATTAGTATAAATACATAAAAAACTTAATAAAGCTACCTATATATAACAAAGAAGATTTGAAATAATTAGATTAAATTATGCTACACTCATTAATATTTAAATGTGCTATAAACTATATAATTATAATTATTAATGACTAATGAGTACTAAAATCAATGCAAATGAAATAAATTAAGGCTGGTTAATGTAACATGCAACTTATGTCGAACTATAGAAATGAGATCTTCGTACGGCACCTCCTCCATTTAGGGGACATAATTTGACGGCGAGTAATCCTAGTTCATGTGTAAGTGTGCAAAGGAAATTATTTTTTCGTAACACATGCATAAGAAACACGTTTTTATTCCCTAATTTTAGAGACAGAAACACTGCTTTTCTCCCCTAGGGAGAGAAACACTGCTTTTTTCCCCTAGGGAGAGAAACATTATGTTTCTCTCCCTAGGTAGGATGTTTCTCCCCCTAGAGAGATTAGCTGTTTGCGGTGTTCCCTAGGTAACTAGTTACGCAACCCATATTTGACATTTGTCCCGATAAGACAGTAATTTTTGTGCACTTGTTACGAAAAGTATAATATGCTTCACGGGAGGGCGCGATTATCCCTTGTTTCCCTCCCTTGATGCATTACATACTATATTTGTTCGGTATCCAAGGAAAAAAAATATCATTATGCCTTTGACCCTTTACTGGGTGTGAATTTTGCTGCAGCAGATCTCGGTCAACTTATGCGCGTGAAATGTGGTTATCAGCCTTAAAATAATGACCCCTAAAAGATTTTAGTGGAGGGGGAGTCACAGGATTAATTCTAATGTGAAAATTGTTTGTTGATTGTGGGGATCGAACCCAGGTTCTCATATCCACAGTTCGACTCGACACTATTGAGTCACATACCCCAAGGAAAATAGAAAATATATTGATGAGTAGAATAGCGTCCAGTAATTAGTAATCAATTTAAAATAGTCGGAAATTGGACAGGGGAGTAAATAAAACCACTTCAAATACTCTAACGTTCCTCCTCGGAGGAACTATAATAGAGAAACGTAAAGATATAAATATAATAACAATGGCTCAGGATAAAATAACATAATTTCTAATAATTTAAGTAAAATTTATTATATTATTGTATTTTGTTTACTTAAATTATTAAAAATTATGTTATGGTAATATTATTACCGGAACGTTAGAGTATTTGAAGTGGTCTTATTTACTCCCTTGTCCAAATCCCGACTATTTTAAATTGTGAATTTTGCGCATGTTGCTATAGATAAAGTAACTTTATCGCACGCTGCTATGGGCAACGTTACGGTTTATTTTGAGTACTGTTTTAATTGTATTTATATTATATTATTTACTGAGATTTGCTACCTCAAAGTGTCATATCCAATAATGACGTGATCATATATTTTATATTACACTACTATTTGATCAGTAATTAAATATATAAGTAAAAAAGATAATTATAATTTAGAATTAATTTTATCTTGTACAATGTTCACTTGACAACCATCGAACGAAGTTATATTGTTGAATATTAATTAATAATTTAAAAAAATATATAAATATATCATCACGCCTTTTACCCATTACTGGTTGTGGCACTCTGTCGTAAGTAGATCTCGGTAAGTGATATATTTCTTCGCGTGAAGTGCGGTTACCAACCGTCAAATCACGGCCCCAAAGATGTTAGCGGAGGGGGAGATTTAAATTGGTGAAAATTGTTTGTCGCCTGTGGGGACCGAACCAGGGTTCTCAAGATCCACAGGCCGACTCAATACCACTGAGCCATCTACCCCATAATAATTAATAAACTAAGCCACTATATCTCTGTTTCATAATACACTTATATTATGGGGTAAGTGGCTCAGTGGTAACGAGTTGGACTGTGGATTTAAAACCCGGATTCGATTAAGCACATTAAAATTACGCTTGTGGTTTAGTGGTTTCCTTCTACTAACATCTTTGAGGGTCGTGACTTGACGGTTGGTATCCGCACTTGATGTGCTTAAATATATCAAGGTCTGTTACGGCCGAGTGTTGATATATTGATTTTACATGAAACGAAAACCTCGCAGATACACTCAGTGAATTCAAAGTATTTGGAATATTGACAGATTCATTTTGAAATTAGCTAGTTATTTTGGGCATGGATGCCAAATATTTCTCAAAATTTTTTTCTTTTTGTAAGAACCATTCTCAGATAATGCGATCAGTCTTTAATTGTACCTCGTATTGAATTTTCTATAGAATTTATTCTTGTTTGTAAATAACTTTAAAAATAAACCAGGAAAAAAGTGCAATAAAAACATTGGCGCAGTGCGTCTACACGTCTGCAGTCTACAGGGTGTCCCATTTTACATTATCTTATTTGAATATCTCGAAATGAAAACATTTTACCGAAAAGTATGCCGAATCATAATCGTCATGGTTTTGAGGGGGACATCGGATTTTGACAAAATGGCCCCCTTAGCCCCTCAAAGAGGGCCGGGAGGGGGGTCGACTTAAAAAATTTAAATGGGAACCCCTATTTTTTATTGCAGATTCTGAAAGAGCGTTAAAAAATATGTAGGTTTTATTCGGATACTTTTTTTAATTTCCAACAGGTGGCGCTGTAATCGTGAAAGTACGATTTTCGTGCAAAATATTCGTGAATTAATATTGTGTCAATAACTTTATAAATAATAACATTTGGTGTTTCAATCATTACCTAAATTTCTGAAAATATCAATCCCTAACACTGGGGGGGACGAAAACAGGACAATAAATAAACTAATTATGAATGATTTGATTTTATCAAGAATTTTCATATTAAGTTTACTGATTGGTGATTAATTTAATTGGTGATTAATTTAATTGTAAATTAAGTGTTTTAATAGGGTTATTTCGTGTTGGAAATTGAAAAAAAGTATCCGGATAAAACCTACATACTTTTTAACGCTCTTTCAGAATCTGCAATAAAAAATAGGGGTTCCCATTTAAAATTTTTAAGTCGACTCCCCCTCCCGGCCCCCCTTGGGGGCTAAGGGGGCCATTTTGTTAAAATCCGATCTCCCCCTCAAAACCATGACGATTATGATTCGGCATACTTTTCGGTAAAATGATTTCATTTCGAGATATTCAATAAGATAATGTAAAATGGGACACCCCGTATACAACACTGCAATATTTACACATTTACAGGGACGCAGGTTGGCTCGCTGCCCAAACTCGATGGCCTGTAGATTTAGCACACGGACGATCTAAATATTGCAAATTTGCACTGATCTGCAAGGAAATGCAACTGAAATAAGTTGAGACACTGCATGTAGAGTTGGCCTACATATCATTTTCTAGTTGTATATTTAATTAAGAATAGTTTCGAGCTATGAACTAAATGCAATCTGGGAGAGACGACTAAACGTATTTGTCGATAATTTATCTACATTATTAAGTAAAGAAAATAAGGGCATGTTTGTCAAAATTCATGATCTCAAAATTTAAATTATAGATAATTATGTTTTATAGAAATAAAATATCTGATGTGGACACCACATGACTTCCTTCTACCCGTATTAAACTATAGATATTTTTTTAATTGCACATATTTCACATTAAATCTTTTATTTTTTGTTCTAATCCATAGCAAACTTAATTTTTTTTTAAATAAAAAAATATATAATATTTAAATTTAGATATCTCGTTTATGCAAAAAGTTAATTTAAAAATTCTTAATGTGCTAGACGCAGAATTTAATTCTCTAAAACTTTTATTTGCAGCATTTATTTCTAAAATTAAAATAATACCATTTTTTTTCAAGGAAAACTGTTAGCAGCTTCATGTAATGTGCCACTTCCGGTTAGTCTATTTTAACCAAAATCTATTATGTTATTTCCATTGATATAGTAGGCTTATATACCAAATTTGGAAAGTTTTAAATTATATTTGAATATAGTTTTTCATGAAAATCTATTATAGGCTTCAAGTAAAGTACCACTTCCGGTAGTTGTATAATGACCAAAAAGGGAGGTGCACAACTAGATGTTATAACAGTCCTAAATATAAAGTTTCAATTTTCTACGGCTTACCGTTTTTGAGTTATGCGAGATACGTACGTACAGACGGCACGACGAAATTAGTCAAAATGGATTCAGGGAGGGCCAAAATACCTATTTCCGTTGAAATCTGAGAACCGAAAATTTTCGCGATTACAATACTTCCTTTACTTCGTACAAGGAAGTAAAAAGGAAGATAATCACTGGTTTTCAGTAAAAATATAGAATTTTAAAAATTTATTTTGTCCATCATATTTTATTTAATTTAATATCAACTTCTGTCGCTTCCCCTCCACTAACAACTTTGGGGGCCGTGATCTGACGGCTGGTAACCGCACTTCAAGCGTAAAAATGTATCACTTACCGAAATCTGCTACAGCAGAGTGCCACACTCAGTAATGGGTAAAAGGCGTGATGATATATTTATTTTACTTATTTCATATTTTATTTAAATTTTTGCAGTTTTTGGTTGGTTGTTTTGAATATATTTTTAAACATTTTTCTTATATTTTTGTATGCATGTAGTCACCTTGAAGAATATGAATTTGGCACTAAAATGTTGGCCTTACGACAATAAAAACTATTGAAAGAATTTATTTAATTTTTGGTTTAAAATTGTAAGAAATATACTTGTTAATCAAAAGTTAACTTCATTTATTTATTTATTTATGTTACGCTGTACAACAGGAACTTAATCCCAATTACAGTACAGGGTCCGCACTCACCGAGCCGCAGTGTGATAGTTCATATAATTTTTAGCTTGAGTGAGATTCGAATTCGGGATCTCCGGATTCGAATTCCTTATCGCTATCCACACTTCACCGTACTGACGGACTTCATTTAATAAAGATTCATATATAAGATATATACGAGTATTAGTAAAACTAGCTTTATATAAACTAAAGTTAGTTTTTGCAAAAAAAAAAAACCACATAAATATGATTATCTATGGAATAAAACCAGTTTTGATAAAACAGAGTGCACCATCGAAAAGACGACATAGAAACTATAAAAACCGATGTACACAGGAAATTACAAAATTATTTGATGTACTAATTATAACGCAAAAATATTTTTTCCGAAATTCGCAAAAATAATTGTATATTACTTGAAGCAAACATTTTTCGTTGCATTGGACTAAAAAGTTACAAGTAATGAATAAAAAATAGTAAACATTAAACATTGAAAGAACTGTTACACAATATCAATTAAATTAAATAAATTATAATGTATACTAATTTTTAGAAATAATTTTGAAAAATCATGAGCATTCACCGAAACTTGAATCCAA
This sequence comes from Pterostichus niger, assembly GCA_947425015.1. NCBI lineage: Eukaryota > Metazoa > Arthropoda > Insecta > Coleoptera > Carabidae > Pterostichus > Pterostichus niger. Next base: position 26,192,793 of record OX380345.1, read on the forward strand.
AACCTTTCAAATGCTAGATGACTGCTCTACCACTTTGAATTCACTGACACTCGGCGAGTATTTGTAGCTCAAGAGCAGTAAAATAGCGTGTGAAACGTTCTAGGTTCAAATCCCTGCGAATGTTTAAAACATTTCAAAATTATTTCTATTTATCTACAATTTAATTTCAATTTCAATAACTTAATTCAGTCCGGGGGCACGAAAAATGTTTGATTCAAGTAATGTGTAATATGCGTTGTAATCAATATTTAAAAATATCATTTTGAAAAAACCTAGTTTTAAAAAACCGGGCCTCAATCCAACTGCGTTGTACTGGCGTCATCTATTTAATTACAATAAACAATTGGCGAAATAAATGGAACATAATGTAAACTGCAAATGCAATGCTTATAATAATAAACAAGAAAAATAACTTTTTAGTTTTCATAGCGTAATTATAAATTTCAATAATATCTTGGCTCCATTCTGAATTTTTTACAAGAAACAGCTGTGATAGAATACAAAGAAGTTTTATTTAAACAATTTTTTGCGTGATTTTATGTGCACTGCAACCTTGACAGCGAAAATAAACCTTTGTTCTACAAAAAAGCAAACATGCTCCTTTGCATGATGGAATTTTGTTGCACATTTTTCCAAATAAGATGAATATATGATGACATGAATGTTGTCGAGTGGGAGGAATAGATGAGTTACTAAATTTGCTTCAGACAAATTATGAATATGGATCTGTAATATATGATTATACTTAAAAAACAAAACACCCAGAGATATTTAGATTTTGTACCTGAATTCCATTATGCCTTTTAGTTTTTTAAATTAAACATTGATAACATTTTATTTTAAATAATATAAATATATATATATATATATATATATATATATATATATATATATATATATATATATATACGAGCCCTAACCACTAATATTTGGTACGGCTGTGTTTTTCAAATATGTTAATCTTTGAAGCATTTTAAAAATTATTTGGAATACATTTATGTAATTATATTTGTACTATTTTATTAAGTTATTATAATACCTACATCAACACAAAAACTTAATAACCAAAAATGAAAATTAAAGGTTTTATCTTATTATTCTTAACATAACATTTTTAAGGTAGGAAAAAAAATTGGCCATAAATAATTGGTACGGCTATTTAAACTTATATTAATAGTGTGTAACGTTCTCCTATTGCCCTCTATTGTAATTATTTTATATTTAAAGAATATTGTCGTAGGATTTGCCTTTGTTTTCAATCAGCTGTCATTAATATTGTCTTTTGTATTCAATAAACTGTCATTGCTATTCAACATGGTACGCAGAAAGCCTATTTCTGAAGATATTCGAAGATTTATTATTGAAATAAATGAAACTAGTAAAATTTATGGTGAAATTTAGAAATAATTAAATTTAGCTAAATCAATAATTATGAACATAATTAAAAAATATAAAACATATGAATCTATTTCAACAGTTAAGAACAAAAATGGTAGAATTTCAAAAATTACCGAGCGGTATTTGCAAGCGTTGAATTCCATTGTCAAATCAAATATACAAAGTACCGTTCGTGATTTTTTAGAAAAATGGTCAGGAAAAATAAGAAAGTCCGAGGGACACGAATGGACCCGAAAAAATATTCCTAAACTAAAATAAGGCTTTTATAAGGAAAAATGTTTAAAGTGAGAAAAATATAATCTTAAACTTAAATCTTCCAGGCCAAAGAAAAACCATTTTTTACCACTATACATAAGGAAAAACGTTTATTATGGGCAAAAGAAAGAGACCTTTGGGTACAGAAGCAATGGGATACCATTATATTTAGTGATGAATCTAAATTTGATGTATACGTTGATGACTCTAGAATAAGTGTAATATGGACAAAAAAAGAAGTATACCATAGAGACTGTATATAGCGTACAGTCAAATTTCCTACTAGTATCATGGTATGGGGTTGTATCTCTTCCAAAGGTGTGGACAATTTGCACTTTATTGGCGGCATTGTAAATGCTCAGAAATATATAAATATTTTGGAAGGAAATTTAATTCCATCTGTAAACCAATTAATTTCTTGTGAATAATTTAAATTTCAACACGATGGTGCTTCCTATCATACCGTTAAAGTTACTAAGAATTGTTTGTAAAGTAAGGGGATAAATGTTTTGAACTGGCCATCTTCTAGTCCAGATCGCAATTCTATAAAATCCTTGTTGGCAGTAATAAAATGTCGTTTAAGAAATGAGCCTCAAAGAACTGTTCGGTTTGAAACAAAAAATTACAGAAATTTGGAATTCAGTTACACCAGATGAGTGCCAGGATCTTATAAACACAATGTCAAAACGAGTTGAAGTAGTTAGAAAAGCAAATGCCGACGTTACGCAATATTAATATTAGTTTTAATTAGCCGTACCAATTATTTATGGTCAATTTTTTTCACAAGTTAAAAATGTTGTCTTACAAATAATAGAATAAATCCTTTAATTTTCATATGTGGTTATTTTGTTTTCGTGTTGATGTAGATATTATAAAAGCTTAATAATATAGTACAAATATAGTTACATAAATTCATTTCAAATAATTTTAAAATTGCTTCAAAGATTAATATACTTCAAAAAACACAGCCGTACCAAATATTAGTGGTTAGGGCTCGTATATATATATATATATATATATATATATATATGTATTATTTCTTGGATCAATTAGATATAAACTTGTCTACATTATACTGGTATTTTATCTTTTTCACATTATATTCCATAAAATGTGGTAGCACGAACCCCTGAAACATCACATTCATCAAATAATCCGTCTTCGTCAACCATTCTCATCACGGTACACTATTTTCATTTTAAACTGGAGAGATCGGCATAAAACGATTAAACGTCCTTGTCCCATATAAATACAATGAAATCTATTAGTGCGGCTACCCCAAATCACTTAACGATGGTCACAACAGGTCAATTTTTAAGGGTCGTATTCAGTCTGAAATTATTCTTGTTTTTTTTGCTATGATTGACCATTTAAATATTACTAATTCGGAATAAATTATCCAGTTAGCAGTTATGTTCCTCAATAAGAAGATTAAATATCCTGTACTGAATCAGACTGAGTAATGTATGTAACTGTTTAGATTATGTTTGTATATAATATTTATAATATATTATACTTGTATCGTATGAATAAGGAAATATACTTATTTAAAGATTGTAATTTTTTTGTTTTTATTATACACGTACCGGCGAATGGGATTGTACAACCCTGTGCGAACCTTGTGACACCAGTTATAACGGGTCATATTTTGAGTTCCTTTGTAAACGTAATTGCGGTGCATTTAATCGTTTTATGCCGATCCCTCCAGTTTAAAATGAAAATAGTATAAATCAACATTGCTTCAATCACATTTACGTTCCCTCCTACAAGCTCATTTATCCTCACTCTCGAAATCTTTCATCACGCAACAAACCTTCAATCGTATCCATCCATTCGCTCATACACTTATTGCAATAATCGTTAATTAGACGATGTTGCATATGCTCAAATCATCTCAACTCGCTCACGCCCACTTCTAATAACATATCGAAAAATATCTGATGTGGACACCACATGACTTCCTTGTACACGTATTAAACTATAGATATTTTTTTAATTGCACAAATTTGACATTAAATCTTTTATTTTTTGTTCTAATCCATAGCAAACTTAATTTTTAAAGAATTATATTTTCGACATTTCTGTCTGTCCAGTAAATATGTTAGAATTTTTGAAAAATCATGAGCATTCGCCGTGATTTGAACCCAGAACCTTTCACTCGCTAGGTGACTGCTCTACCACTTGAGCTACAAATACTCGGCGAATATTCATGATTTTTCGTGCATTATAATTTAGTTGTTAAGTAATTTGTAAAGTGACATCACTATGTCAATTCGTTACAAATCAACAACTGTAGTATGCGAATGCTCATGATTTTTCAAAAATTCTAACATATTTACTGGACAGACAGAGATGTCGAAAATATAATTCTTAAACTATTTCTTCCTTGGCTGTTGGCCGCTGCATACTACAGTTGTTGATTTGTAACGAATTGACATAGTGATGTCACTTTACAAATTACTTAACAACTAAATTATAATGCACGAAAAATCATGAATATTCGCCGAGTATTTGTAGCTCAAGTGGTAGAGCAGTCACCTAGCGAGTGAAAGGTTCTGGGTTCAAATCCCGGCGAATGCTCATGATTTTTCATTAATTTTTAAAAAAATCAAAAAATATATAATATTTAAATTTAGATATCTCGTTTATGCAAAAAGCTAATTTAAAAATTCTTAATGTGCTAGACGCAGAATTTAATTCTCTAAAACTTTTATTTGCAGCATTCCTTTCTAAAATTAAAATAATACCATTTTTTTCAAGGAAAACTGTTAGCAGCTTCATGTAATGTGCCACTTCCGGTTAGTCTATTTTAACCAAAATCTATTATGTTATTTCCATTGATATAGTAGTCTTATATACCAAATTTGGAAAGTTTTAAATTATATTTGAATATAGTTTTTCATGAAAATCTATTATAGGCTTCAAGTAAAGTACCACTTCCGGTAGTTGTATAATGACCAAAAAGGGAGGTGCACAACTAGATGTTATAACAGTCCTAAATATAAAGTTTCAATTTTCTACGGCTTACCGTTTTTGAGTTATGCGAGATACGTACGTACGTACGTACGTACATACGTACGTACATACGTACGTACAGACGGCATGACGAAATTAGTCAAAATGGATTCAGGGAGGGCCAAAACACCTATTGTCGTTGAAATCCGAGAACCGAAAATTTTCGCGATTACAATACTTCCTTTACTTCGTACAAGGAAGTAAAAATAAGGAAGGAAAGTAGTATCGCCTGCGCTTGTTTTTCAAAGTAAATTCTACACAATTACAGTTAGACACTCTATAGTAAAATCTAATGCCTAAGGCACACTGGTTGAAGAGCGTCGAAGAGCATCGATGAGCTCTTCGATGAAACAACAGAACGCACCCGTCACTGACGAAAAATAAAAGCTTCTAAAGTTGAGAAAGAAAAACTAAATTTCAACATAGGCATAGAAAAGAATGAGAAGATAAGAAAGGAAGGGAGTATCGTCCTATACTTGTTTCAATTGCAGTTAAACACTCTATAGTAAGAATTGAAAACAAATCAAAAAGATAAGAAAAGAAAGAAATGTCGATTGCGTTTGTTCATAGGTAAACACTCTAAAGAAATATCTAAACGAATCTAAACTCAAGAATACTGACTGCACTTACCTATATTTATTAGATTTAAAAAAATTTATCTGATTGATTTTTTAAAAACAATTTGATTAGTTATGTAACGATATAAGTTGTAATAACATAACAATTAGTAAAGTAAGTTCTTCTCCCTACAATTTCGTGAAGGAAGTGCGGACAATTTAATAGTATTGCTCATTGCTTGAGTTAATATGCCTGCCATTTAATACATTCTCATAACGTCATTCATACTAAACTGAAGCATGTAACTAGAATATAAATAAATGTTACTATATTGCATCTGTCAAAATTTCAAATTTTACTATCACGAATTGTGAAATGATGAGATAAAAGTTATTTGTGTCTAGTATTGTATCTAATATATCAAACAATACAGAATAAACGCGTCGACAGGGACGGATTTGCCACAAAACTAAATAGACTTATAGTCTAGAGCAGTGGTTTCCAAACTGTGGGGCGCGAGATTGTTTCGAGGAGAGCGCATTATATAAAAATATAATTGAGGCTTATGAACACATTCTCCATTCACATCATAGCACACTAACTCGTGGTCGCAGTAAAATATCCCTAGTTTTAACAAACAAAGCCTTCGCAATTTTATTACCTTTCGTAACAACTTATTTGTGTGAAACAGGCTTTTCCGCTGTAGCTGTTTTAAAGACAAAATATCGAACTCGAACTCGAAAAAGAATTGCGAGTGGCGATATCTTCAATAAGTACCCGGTTCGAGAAACTGAAAAACAAGCGCCCATTCAGCACACTTAAAAATTATGATTATATTGTATTAAATATGCCTAATTTAAATTAAATATTATTTCCAATCTTATTACAATTTTATGTTTATAAATGTTATTACATTATTATGCTGTAATAAACATAATTTTAGGTTAAGAAAAAGATATGTTATAATAAATATCTTATATAATAACAATATTTGTTTATAGTACTTATTTTTGTGTATTCTATAAAATAAATTATTTGGGATTTTTGAAGTTAGGCTGTTAAAAAAAATGAGGGGGGCACGACAATTTTTTTATGGAAAAAAGGGAACGCTGAGAGAAAAGGTTTGGAAACCACTGGCCTAGAGCGACAAATTTAAATAATGGCCAGTCCCCCAGCTGGCCCTCAAATATTGTAATTTACGAAAAACAATATTGAATCGAGAAATAATAAAATAAATAAATATATCATCACGCCTTTTACCCATCACTGAGTGTGGCACTCTGCCTAAGCAGATCTCGGTAAGTGATATATTTTTTCGCGTGAAGTGCGGTTACCAGCCGTCAAATCATGACCTCCAAAGATATTAGTGGAGGAGGAGCCACAGGGGTAGATTTTTAAATTGGTGAAAATTGTTTGTCGGTTGTGGGGATCGAACCAGGGTTCTCAAGATCTACAGGCCGACTCGATACCACTGAGCCACCTACCCCATAAAATAAATAAATAAATAAATTATAATTAATTATGGGGTAGATGACTCACTGGTATCGAGTCGGCCTGTGGATTTGAGAACTTGAGTTCGATTTCCACAGCCGACAAACAATTTTCACCACATTAAATCTACTACTACTAATAATAAGCACATGCTCTTTCGAAAATTTGGTGACTCCGGTCCTGATTTTCAATGCAATCTCGCAGATTTCAGTTCTAAGTTCAGAGAAGAAAACGCTATACATCAACTTATATATTTAGACGAGTGGCTTGTCTTTTTACGCAACTAGCCGTAAGTCGTATAATCAAACACGTGTGTAAGAACAGACAACTCGTAACCGTCGCTCGAAACACTGTAAAACAAAAAATACTTTCAACTCAAAAACGGAAAAATAAATGAGATATTCTCAGTTGTTAAAAGTATACTGATGACGTACAAATTCATCTATAAGAAAGCAAATAGGTAATTAAAAAATAAAGAAGTAAAAAAGAGATGATAGACTTAAACGTTATGATTTTTTGTTCAATTTTTCATACACAATTAAAAATAATTATGATTATTTAATTTAAACCTAAAATATCTTCAAAAGATCTTGTTACATTTGGCATTGTTCATTTTTCTCTGTTATACGTTTTCAGATTAATTTGTAGAAAAAACTTCATATAAAAAATACTGGCAATAAATTAAAAAATAATTAGCAACAATTCGATAATAATACAAAAATATTTTCTATGTACTATTAAACCAGTGACACTAAAAATGTTCGCTGGAATAAAATACCTATTTTTTGAGAATTTCAAAATAGTTATTTGTGTATTAAGAGCGTAAAGTAATTCTTTGTTACTCAAGCACGGTAATTGCAGCGCGAACCGAAGGAGGGAGCTGCAATAGTGTAAGAGGAACAAAGACACTTTACGCTCGTGATACATAATTTTTTCTACGATTGCATCTTCAAATTATTAAAAACGTATACGTACTCAAAATAAATTCGTTCTATCAACTCTCAATATGACAAGTTTCTGTTCTGTATCCCTGGTAACTATTGAATAAGCGCGCATTTAATATGTTTTTCGCGCGTTGCCATTGGAAACGCGCGCATTTAACATCTTTTTCTCCAATGGCAACGCGCGACAAAAATATTTTTCGATTGTTCCACAAAAAACGTCAACTTTACGATGACAAATGAGAGCGTAATTGTCAACTTTTTGTAGCAATCGTAGAAAAAAAAATGTTGTTCTATAATCGGTATATCAAATTATATATATATATATATCTTTAAAATTATATATACAGGGTGTAGAATTGAAATGTGGCGAATAGGGATTTCAATGTTATTTTTTAAATATTGCTGTATCTCTTTACCTATTCAGCAAAAGCGTAACTACAAAAATTGTTCAGAAATTAAAAACGCTTCCTATAAAGTAAATTTCATTACATAAATGTGAATAATTCACGAGATATTAATTAAATGAAATTCAAAATTTATTCAAATTTTTTGTAGATTGCGTTGGAAAATTAAACAAATGAACTGAATATTTGACATATTGTAAAAGAGTTTGACATTCTTCAAAAACTTGTTCAACAAATATTACAACACTGTAACAAACAAATGTCAAACTCTTTTACAATATGTCAAATATTCAGTTCATTTGTTTAATTTTCCAACGCAATCTACAAAAAAATTGAATAAATTTTGAATTTCATTTAATTAATATCTCGTGAACTATTCACTTTTATGTAATGAAATTTACTTTATAGGAAGCGTTTTTAATTTCTGAACAATTTTTGTATTTACGCTTTTGCTCTAAAGTGAATAGGTAAAGAGTTACAGCAATATTTAAAAAATAACATTGAAATCCCTATACGCCACATTTCAATTCTACACCCTGTATATATATATATATATATAACCTATGTTCCGGCTTCAATCATTTTCAATTATTTTAGAAAAATGTGCTTCAAATAAAAGATAAGAATAAATTTTCTACTATTCTTTAATTACCTAAGATATTTTGAAAAAGTCTTGACACATTTGGCAACGTATATTTACCTACGTCTTTAAATTAATTTAAAGGTAATCTCTTCAAATAAAAAATACGGTCAACTATATTTTCCACTACTTTTATTTAAATAATTCTTTTGTTAAATGATTCAGAAATGTTAGACAGCGGAAAATATGCGTTGGCAAATGTATAATGTATTTATTTGTGTAATGTTTAATGCAATAATCGATGTTAACAGCATGTAATTAAGAAGTTATTTTCGTACGAAAATTTGTGTCACTCTGTTCGATGTCTCTGGGCGTCGTCGTGTTGCCAAGCCGACGCTGCATCAGCAGAGAAGCGGCCCACGCGTTCTATTCACATCTCCACGCCAAGACGTGCAGAGAGTAGGAGACGATTTATTAGAAAATTACTATGAAAGAATTTCAACAAGTATCAAACCACTGTCACTTAACACATTACATATCGTACGTTACTCTTTTATTTTTAGATTTACGCACACTTTTCTTCTTAATGAATTCAGTACTTTAAAAATAACACTGCAAACATAACATAATAGTTGTTGGTACTAGAATAATGTACTTGCTATTAAATTAAACAATTTTGTTACTGTGTTTGTACGTTACAGTTCAAATGTAAAATTATATACAATGAAAATGCTCAATTGAATTTATTTATTACGCTACTTAAAACGAAATTAATTCGAGCCGTCTAGCAAGAATAATTCACAATAAATGTAACATTTATATTTTTCAACATTTATTATTTTTATTAATTTATTTATGCTGTAATTCTGTGTAAATTATAAGTTTTGTAAATCAGTAAATCTGTACATGATCATGAACAAAATCGCCAAGAAACTTATGTCTTTATGAAATATTTTCTACTTATCAACAATTATTGATGTGATTTTGTTTATGATTTACAGATTTATGAATCTATAAATTTATAGATTTATCATTAATCTCAATTATAGTACAGGGTCCGGACTCACCGAGCTACAGTGTAGTAGTTTAGCTTGAATGGGATTTAAACTCAGAATCTTTAGATTCAAAAGCAGTGATGCGAACCACACCATCGTACTTTTAAAAAATGTACTAAATTATTATTTTATGTATCAACATTTGTTTGTCAACTGCTGTTTTCATAATGGTCCATATTAGAATCGAAATATGAACAATACATCTATGAACAACAGGCATCATAGCATTCATATTGTCGGTGTAAAGTAGCCAACTGTATAACTTCAATGTTTATCCAAAATGAGATTTTTATGCTATCTGTGAATATTGTGAAAAATTATCAAAAATAAATTTATTTTGCAAGATAAATCGAATTCGAAATACGTCGTGTGCACCATTTTGTTTATTTTTCAGCAGATTTTGTATCTACAACTGTTCATACACGCTTTTACAATTATGTTGCAGTGAGTTTTCTCGTACTTATACTGGAATGTTTTAATATTTATTTATGTACCAAGGACGTAAGATAGCATTTTTTGTCCAAGGTGCATATCAAATTTTATTGACATGATTTTGTAAATACAAGTCGCCCTGTGGATTTGAGAATCCAGATTCGATTCCCAAGACCGACAAACAATTATCACCACATTAAAATTGCCCTTGTGGCTCTCCCTCCATTAGCTCCCCCGTGATTTGACGGCTGGTAACTACACTACACGCATTTATCACTTATCGAGATCTGCTATGGCAGAGGACCACCCACATCAAGTAATGGGTAAAAGGCGTGATGATGTATTTATTTTAACAAGAACTGCTAAATGTTTACATACCATAAAATATCTGATGTGGACACCACATGACTTCCTTGTACGCGTATTAAACTATAGATATTTTTTTAATTGCACATATTTGACATAAAATCTTTTATTTTTTGTTCTAATCCATAGCAAACTTAATTTACAAAAAAATCAAAAAATATATAATATTTAAATTTAGATATCTCGTTTATGCAAAAAGCTAATTTAAACATTCTTAATGTGCTAGACGCAGAATTTAATTCTCTAAAACTTTTATTTGCAGCATTCATTTCTAAAATTAAAATAATACCATTTTTTTCAAGGAAAACTGTTAGCAGCTTCATGTAATGTGCCACTTCCGGTTAGTCTATTTTAACCAAAATCTATTATGTTATTTCCATTGATATAGTAGTCTTATATACCAAATTTGGAAAGTTTTAAATTATATTTGAATATAGTTTTTCATGAAAATCTATTATAGGCTTCAAGTAAAGTACCACTTCCGGTAGTTGTATAATGACCAAAAAGGGAGGTGCACAACTAGATGTTATAACAGTCCTAAATATAAAGTTTCAATTTTCTACGGTTTACCGTTTTTGAGTTATGCGAGATACGTACGTACAGACGGCATGACGAAATTAGTCAAAATGGATTCAGGGAGGGCCAAAACACCTATTTCCGTTGAAATCTGAGAACCGAAAATTTCCGCGATTACAATACTTCCTTTACTTCGTACAAGGAAGTAAAAAGATGGTAGTTGTACAGTGTAAAACAAATTAAGGCGCATCATTAAATCAATTTTTGTAATTGTTAGTCTCAATTGAAATTAATATAGAAAATGATTATTTATTTTGTTGTACACCATCAGCATGTTTATGTACACGTCAATTATCAATACAAATTAAAATAAAGCATATTTTCTGTATAAAACTGAGTAAAAATCTAGGACGGTAAAGTATCACTTTACTCCTTCACATGAAGTATATAAAATAGCAAATTAAGTACATAAAAAAGTTTTATTGTACTCCTAAAAAAATATCATTATGGAGATATACCTACTTTGCTAATTACACTAATTTTAACCTAAAATGTTGGACTATTTAAAAGTTGACATTATCACACAAACCTGCAAAATATTATTAATTTCTACCTTAATACAGAGAAATGTGATATTCTAATAGAGCATGAATTATTCAATAGCAAATCTTTAATTACAAAATCAATGTTGTAACTTCCAGTTTCTTTAGAAGCGATTCAACTTTAGTTTCTTAAAGAGAATAATACCAAAACTTTGTTAGTACAAACAAAATAAAAGTATGAATACCTGCTTTGGAGTATCTAATGAAAATTTTTAACAATTTTCTTCACATATTTAATAATTAAGTATAATAAATAAATATATCATTACACCTTTTACCCATTACTGGTTGTGGCACTCTGCCGTAGCAGAACTCGGTAAGTTACGCGTAAAATGCGGTTACCAGCTGTCAAATCACGGCCCCAAAGATGTTAGTGGAGGGGGAGATTTAAATTGGTGAAAATTGTTTGTCGGCTGTGGGGATCGAACCAGGGTTCTCAAGATCCACAGGCCGACTCAATACCACTGAGCCATCTACCCCATAATAAGTAATAAATTAAGCCACTATTTCCCCGTAGTAGATCTCGGTAAGTGATATATTTTTACGCGTGAAGTGCGGTTACCAACCGTCAAATCACGGCCCACAAAGTTGTTAGTGAAGGAGGAGCCACATGAGTTGATACTAAATTTGTGAAAGCCAGTTTGTCAGTTGCGGGAATCGAACTCGAGTCTTCAAGAACCGCAAGCCACTAGACCCACTAGACCACCAACTCCATATAATTAAGGGGTAAGGCCACTCTAATTTTTTTTTAAATGCATTTTTTTTTATTTGCTCAAATTATAGTTTAAACCCTTAGGAATAAGGGACAATTAATTTAAATGCCGCGCGGAAGTATTTCAGAGGGAAAAAGCATATATCTATTAGTACTAGTATTTATATATTTATATATATATATACAGGCTGGTGAATCGAATTGCGCACCATAGCGTGTTCAATGCTATTTTTCCAATGTTCAATTTTTGGCTTCCCTAATTATTTTATGCAAAAAAGCTTTAAATAAAGTTTTAGGGCATAAATTTCTGCATCCAAATCAATAAACATAATTTCTATTACATGCTTTGTAACAACAGAAATTAAATATTAAAATGTTGAAAGTTGTATTGAAAATACAGACAGCCATGGAATTGAACAAAAAATAATAAATGCATGGCGGTTTAACGTCAACGATTGACAGATAAAACGTCCAACTTTGTCGTTTTGACTGATAAAACGCCAAGCATTTATTTATTTTTTGTTCAATTCCAATTTTTAAATAAAGTTTAAAGAGCACTAAATAAAGATCCAAAAACAGTTCTTAAGCAGCACGTTTAGATTTCGTTAAAAAAAATCTAGAAAATGACCCTTTTTTCCTTGTTTAGAGTGGCCTTACCCCTTAAGTATCTAACACTTTAAATAAATAGGTGTATAATGTAATAAAGATATCAGCAAGTTCACATTGTTTGAGAAATTTTTAGAATATTTACAAACAAAACATCACTATAACATACGCCTTAAAAATTAACGACCCAATATTCGTTAGAAATTGTATCTTATCGCTGTGCTCTACACGTGACTGTTGACCCTCATAATCACACAAAACAAATTATCTCATAACTAAATTTATTCTTTCTTGATATTGATACTTACAACCTCATAGTCACAACACAACACTGCACTACAAATTGCACTAAGACCAACTCGTACCATACTCAAAGACGAATACACAAGAATTGAATTACTGGAGCAGCGAACAAGCGATGAAATGATGTCTAGCACTGTTCAAATTAACCATAAGCGCAGATGACGTAATTGACATGAGTGTCATGTTTGTTTTATGAATAAGGCTAATTCCATTTATGAATTCCCGAGTTGCTTTTGAATTGCGGAATTATACTATAAAGATAAACCTGTGGACAATATAAGCTGCGTCCCCAAATATAGAAATTACTTACTATTTTAATCGTAAAGGTAGCACAGGTACTCAATTTTGTTATTCTGCAATTTACACCTGTCGATAAGTAATTATAGAATTCTAAATCAAGAGCAAGATATGTTTTTAACAAGAAGTCGAGACGAATAATAAGCTTAAGCTGCAGCCTACAGGCAATAGATGATTGAAATTAAATACAGGATTGTACTTAAAACTACTAAGTGTGTATTATTAGATCATTTGTTTATTTTGTTATCTTTTTGTATTTTGAATTTAATGGGGTAGATGGCTCAGTGATATCTTAAGAATCCTGGTTCGATTCCCACAGCCGACAAACAATTTTCACCAAATTAAATATACCCCTCCCCGACCACCAACATCTTTGGGCCCCGTAATTTCATGCGAAGAAATATATCACTTACCGAGATTTGCTACAGCATATAATAGATTTGAATGAAAAACTATATTAAAAAATAATCCAAAACTTTTCAAATTTGCTATATAAGAGTACTATATCAATGGAAATAACATAATAGGTTTTGGTTCAAATAGACTAACCGGAAGTGATACATTATTACATGAAGCTGCTAACAGTTTTTCGTGAAAAAAATGATATTATTTTGATTTTAGAGATAAATGCTGCAAATAAAAGTTTTAAAGAATTAAATTCTGCGCCTAGCACATTAAGAATTATTAAATTAGCCTTTTATATAAGCGAGATATGTACATTTAAAAATTATATATTTTTTGTTTTTTTTTTAATTAAGTTTTCTATGGATAAAAAAAATAAAAAAAAATAAAATTTATGTCAAATATGTGCAATTAAAAAAATATCTATAGTTTAATACGCGTAGAAGGAAGTCATGTGGTGTCCACATCAGATTTTTTAAATTATTACCGATGTCACCAATCACTTAAGTTCCTCTCTTTCAAAGTCGACGAAATAAAATTTCTTCCTATTCTAAAAGTAAAATTAAAAACCATATAATAGAATTAAAAGAACAATCAAACTATGATTCATTTTTTTGTCAAGTAAATTTCGTGGGCGTCTTAGGCCTAACTAAAATGATAAAAGTGTCCATGGCTACAAGTGATAAATGTCATGTTAAGATCAACTTCTTGCACCCCGGCCTACTTGATAGTTGCTACTAATCGTAACAGAGGTCGTTGACGTCATTTTACATGATAATTTCTTAATAATCTTCCTCTGATTCTGTCTGTAACTTCATAAAGCATTGCATTCTGCGCTCACTTGTTCACAAATTGAATTATTTCTTTTATTTTATGGGCGTCTCGTGTCCAGAAGTAACCTTTTTCATTTGCGAATAATTTCATGAAAAGGTCAAACAACCAATGTTAAGATTTTTTCCTTGAGATAATTAAGTTCTCCTCCAGACTAACTCATACCATTACTGAAAATTAAATAATTCTTTTCAAGTTCACTCTACAACTAGTAATTAATCGTTTTTGGTATTGAGAAACAGTTTTTTTTTAATATATTTTTTTATATTTTAGTATACCTGGAAGTTTACCTATTTCTGTTAATAACGTTCTTATTATTTTTATAAATATGATATGGTCAATATAGTGTGTAAAAATATGTAATATAGGTTATTGCCCATAATTCTATAGGAAAAACAATATACCCAAAAACCATCAAATGTTATTTTTCCTGCGGAATTAAGTATCTCACTCTAATTATTGGATTTATCTTTTTACTTCCTTGTACGAAGTAAAGGAAGAATTATAATCGCAAAAATTTTCGGTTCTCAGATTTCAGTGGAAATACGCATTTTGGCCATCCCTGAATCCATTTTGACTAATTTCGTCGTGACGTCTGTACGTACATACGTATGTATGTATCTCGCATAACTCAAAAACGGTACGCCGTAGAAAATTGAAATTTTGTATTTAGGACTGTTATAACATCTAGTTGTGCACCTCCCTTTTTGGGCATTATATAACTTCCGGAAGTGGTACTTTACTTGAAGCCTATAATAGATTTTCATGAAAAAGTATATTCAAATATAATTTAAAACTTTCCAAATTTGGTATATAAGACTACTATATCAATGGAAATAACATAATAGATTTTGGTTAAAATAGACTAACCGGAAGTGACACATTACATGAAACTGCTAACAGTTTTCCTTGAAAAAAATGGTATTATTTTAATTTTAGAAATAAATGCTGCAAATAAAAGTTTTCTGCGTCTAACACATTAAGAATTTTTAAATTAGCCTTTTGCATAAGTGAGATATCTAAATTTAAATATTATATATTCTTTGTTTTTTTTTTAACTAAGTTTTCTATGGATTAGAACAAAAAATAAAAGATTTAATGTCAAATATGTTCTATTAAAAAAATATCTATAGTTTAATACGCGTACAAGGAAGTCATGTGGTGTCCACATCAGATTTTTTACATTTTAGTATACCTGGAGGTGTACCTATTTCTTTTAATAACGTTCTTATTATTCTTATATATATGATATGGTCAATATAGTGTTTAAAAATATGTAATGTATAGGTTATTGTCCATGATTCTATAGGAAAAACAATGTACCCAAAAACCGTCAAATGTTATTTTCCCTCTGGAATTAAGTATCTTACACTCACATTATGGGATTTCTCTTTTTTTATGTCAATTTGACAGGAAAATAATTTATTTTTAAATTATCCGCTTTTCTAATCACTTTCATACGGTAAATATGTATATTATGAACTCGATTATGAATAATTTTACATACAACAGCAACTATTGATTAGACCTTAGCAAAAAAAAATTGTTAAACCGCAGAAATATCTTTGTGTTCAATCTAACATACCTATATAAAACATAAGAGAATTTCTGAAAGGAAACAAATATAAATTGTATTATTATGCCCAGTTTTATAAAGAACAGAATATATTTAATTCAATATTAATAATATAATAATAATATGGCGTAGGTGGCTCTGTGGTATCGAGTCGGCCTATGGATCTTGAGAACCCTGGTTCGATCTCCACAGCCGACAAACAATTTTCACCAATTTAAATCTACCTCTGTGGCTCTCCCTCCACTAATATCTTTGGGGGCCGTGATTTGACGGCTGGTAACCGCTCTTCACACGAAAAAAATATATCACTTACCAAGATCTGCTTAGGCAGAGTACCACACCCAGTAATGGGTAAAAAGCGTGATGATATATTTATTTTATATTTATTTATAGATACACTTTTAAAGCAATTTCAATGAAATTTGTTATGAGTTGTAAAAAAAAGGTAGTACAAACAAATACGGTATTTATTTCATTTGAATTTGAATTCTACGACTAATATGTTCTTTTCGTTTAGTATATTTTCATCCCCTAACACAATTGCTCTTTATATATTATGCTGACTTGCAATATATTTAATGGTGACGACATAGAATAGGGCTCTTGCCCTAGGGGAACACTAGACTTCAAGTGCTTTTAATTCTAACCCTGTTCCTAAAACTTGCAGCTATTTTGAGAAGGGAAATGGGCAATTTTAACATAAAGTGCAAACGAACATTAACATTAAACTTTGTAAATGTGAGTGAGGCTTTTATATTCAGCAATTATTTTTTCCGATACCCGGAAACCAGAATATCTGAATAATTTAACAAATCTGACAATGCAATACCTACGTTTCAGAATTAATAATCAATCAATAATTACTTAATTATCTATGAGCAAATACATTCAATTATTGCTTGTTTGTTACCGCATCACGCGAAAACAGTTGAACTGTATTTTATAAGCTATAATTTGAAGTTGTCATTTTGTTTCAAAATGGAAGACAAGACATCTTTGTTTGACAGATTTTCATGAAATTAGATAGTTAGTTTTATTTTTATTCATTTTAAATTTTAGATATAAAATTAGTCTGCCATCTTGAAACTAAATGGCGACAAACTACCTCTGAAATATTTGTCATATGATATGATTAAAAGTACAGTGACGATGCTAAATTTAGATTCAAATTTATAACTGAAAAATTCTGGTGACGCCTGGATTCGATCTAGGGACCCTCTGCTTACCAAACAGAGATGGTAACCGCTACACCACGTTACCTATTTATTTATGTTACGCTGTACAACAGGAACTTAATCCCAATTACAGTACAGAGTCCGCACTCACCGAGCCGCAGTGTAGTAGTTTATATAATTTTTAGCTTGAGTGAGATTCCAACTCGGGATCTCCGAATTCGAATTCCATATCCCTATCCATACCACCGTAGTGACAGACTACACCACGTTACCTAGGTACGAAGTATGTCATCAATTATTGATTGAACAATTTTTATAAAATTTAGTATGAAGTTCTGGTTTTAATTAACTTAAAGTATTAGCTATATTTAAACTATATTCACAGAGGGAACGTACTTACTCCACGCAGGTTTGGGCGAAACATATTGGCAGTTGCAGAAGACGCTAAAACGAAACAGGCGAAGCATTATTGCTTTGAATTGCGGGAGAAGATAAAGGAGACATATTTCCGATTCTGTGCAGATCCTTTCTTTCATGGAATTGAGTTGAGCTCGCCCATCTTGAAATCAACTGGCGTCAAGTTATCTTTGTAACTATAAATATACCTATATTTTCGTGAAATTTTGACAGTAATTTAATCTTTATTTAACTTATGGCCGATTTCACCAACACAAGTTATATTTTTAATTTGATTTAAATAAATATAAGCAAATCAAAATTAAATGTCAAATTGACATTGTTATACATTCGATTTTCTTTTATTTATTTAAACCAAGTTTAAAATTTAGCTTTTGTTGGTAAACCGGCCATTAAAGTTATAAATCTTTGTTCAGAATCTGAAAATAAAAATTTAATGTTCAAAGACAGTGCTAAAATAATTATAAGCAGGATGATCTGTAGAACAGGAATTCTAATTGTGAATGAAGCTAAAATGGTAGTTGGGTTAGGAATATTTGATAAAGATTATTTGCAGGGATGAATAAATCACGCCTTTTGCCCATTACTGAGTGTGGCACTATGCCGAAGCAGATCTCAGTAAGTGATATATTTCGTCGCGTGAAGTGTTGTTATCAGCCGTCAAATCAAGGCCCCGAAAGATGTTAGTGGAGGAGGAGCTACAGCGATAGATTTAAATTGGTGAAAATTGTTTGTCGGCTGTGGGGATCGAACCAGAGTTCTCAAGATCCACAGGCCGACTCGATACCGCTGAGCCATCTAATTTAAATAAAATAAATAAATATATCATCACGCCTTTTACCCATTACTGGGTGTGGCACTCTGCCGTAGCAGATCTCGGTAAGTGATATATTTCGTCGCGTGAAGTGCTGTTATCAGCCGTCAAATCAAGGCCCCGAAAGATGTTAGTGGAGGAGGAGCTACAGCGATAGATTTAAATTGGTGAAAATTGTTTGTCGGCTGTGGGGATCGAATCAGAGTTCTCAAGATCTACAGGCCGACTCGATACCGCTGAGCCATCTAATTTAAATAAAATAAATAAATATATCATCACGCCTTTTACCCATTACTGGGTGTGGCACTTCCCCGTAGCAGATCTTGGTAAGTGATATATTTCTTCGTGTGAAGTGCGGTTACCAGCCGTCAAATCAAGGCCCCGAAAGATGTTAGTGGAGGAGGAACTACAGCGATAGATTTAAATTGGTGAAAATTGTTTGTCGGCTGTGGGGATCGAATCAGAGTTCTCAAGATCTACAGGCCGACTCGATACCGCTGAGCCATCTAATTTAAATAAAATAAATAAATATATCATCACGCCTTTTACCCATTACTGGGTGTGGCACTTCTCCGTAGCAGATCTTGGTAAGTGATATATTTCTTCGTGTGAAGTGCGGTTACCAGCCGTCAAATCAAGGCTCCGAAAGATGTTAGTGGAGGAGGAGCTACAGCGATAGATTTAAATTGGTGGAAATTGTTTGTCGGCTGTGGGGATCGAATCAGAGTTCTCAAGATCTACAGGCCGACTCGATACCGCTGAGCCATCTAATTTAAATTAAATAAATAAATAAATAAATCATCACGCCTTTTACCCATTACTGGGTGTGCCACTCTGCCGAAGCAGATCTCGGTAAGTGATATATTTCGTCGCGTGAAGTGCGGTTACCAGCCATCAAATCACGGCCCCCAAAGATGTTTACAGGGTGGCGATTCAAGTAACATTAATAAATTCCCTGACTTTTCCCTGATTAAGTAACAAAATTCCCTGACTTCTAGAATATTCACTTATTTATGAATTTATGGTTACATTTCATATATTATATCATATATTGTAATATAATTGTTTTTTTTTATTAAATTTATAGTAAAAGCAAAATCAATTTGTGTTTCTAAACAGGCAAAGACACAACCTTAAATATTGCATACAGAAAAAACATAGCGCGGTAGAAACGTTAGACAAAACAAAACAGTTTTCAATTAGTAAACATCCTTCGGTTATATTTTCATAGATGGCGGTTCTCACTCTTAAGAAGCAATAAAGGGTATTTGTTGCCAATAAAGGTATACTATCTATCTAATTAAGGGTATTCTGCCAATAAAATCTAAAAATAACTAAATACATTTTGAAATAAAAGTTTGTAGTTATTTTTCTAAAATTAAATTAAAAAATTTAAAGAACAAAATACTTTTTTCCCTGACATGGAATAAAATTCCCTGACTTTTCCAGAAATATAAAATTCCCTGACTTTTCCCGGTTTTCCAGGTTAGTCGCCCCCCGAAGATGTTAGTAATTTAAAGGAGATCAAATTCTGTTTGTGCCTAAAAAGGGAATTTCCAAAGCCATCCATACATCCATAGAGCCTATATTTACATCCCCGTATCTTGTATCAACAATGCACTTCCTCCCAGTGTTATCTTCTGTTTAAACAACCCTTTTATGATATCTTCAGTGCGCTATTTTTACACTCCACGTGCGCACATCTCCGTTGTTTGAATGCACCATTTAACATGTCATACTCGTATATGTATAATAATACGCCGCACGTAGATGCTGTATTATCAGCACTCACCAGCCTTTTGAGATGTATGATGCTTCGTTGGAATTGTATACTGCTTCGAACAAAAGAACTGAATAGTGAAACCATTATGATGGTAGAATGAGGATGGCACGTAGTGATCGGGTTACATTTTTCTTTCCTGCTGCGGAGAAGATTGTGCGCGACATTGAAATATTGTAACAGTATTGATGCAGTTAAAGTGTAAGTTTTCTAAGTCATAACATATAACAAGTACTTAATATCAACAAGGATAAAATGTGTTTTTCTACTGCAGTTATTAAAATATAATTTAACGTACTGGTTTCCATGGCGCTAAATAACATCTTAACCACATGTTGACAAGCCGTGGTTTTGAATGTTTTAGTCACGACTTGAAATATTAAACACGGGGTGAAAATATATATTACTTACTGAGATCTACTACTGCACAGTGCCACATCCAGTAATGGATAAAATGCGTGATGATATATTTATTTCCGATCATAGAAAAACTGTTGTGTATACCTCTTATAGAAAGTATCACATTACGCTTTGGCCTCGGTATACAAAATAACTATCTTATACTAAGGATTGAAAAACGCCCTTTGCAGACCGGGCTAGAAGGTTGCAACTAGTTAAGGTCTGCAAAGATACTCTTAAGCAGAGATATACACAATTTTTTTTCTACGATAAAAAATAAAGATAATTTATTTTTAATAGTAATTATCCTTGCTAACAGTAACGGTCTGCAAAGCGCCTAGGTTTGCAATTGTTTATTTTTTGTCACCAAATGAAATTCAAAACGTCTACTTTTTTACTGATCGTGGAAAAATAATGCAATTGCATTTTGAACATATAAATAAACTACTGCAAATAATTGTTTTACATTTATTTACATCAAATATTTGATATTTTAGAAACGTTTGATAAAGACGAACTTCGTGGAAAGATTCGCATACCTAAATGATCACTTTTTATCACTCACGTAGCTTAACTTGTTGTACAATTTATTTATTTATGTTACGCTGTACAACAGGACCTTAATCCCAATTACAGTACAGGGTCCGCACTCACCGAGCCACAGTGTGATAGTTCATATAATTTTTAGTTGAATTGCAATTCTAACTCGGGATCTCCGGATTCGAAATCCGTAACGCTATTCACTCCATCGTACTGCCTGATAATTTATAAAGCAAATAAGGAACAACATACTTAATTTCTGAATTGCATTAAAATTTACTAACGCATTAAAAGAATTAAAACCGGGCTTCTTTTGTCACTATCCATTGTTCTTAAAAGAGTCTGAGATTTTTCTTGTTTCTATAATTAAATTGGGGGAAAATTGACAGTATATTTAAATTTTTGATTTCTCATTATAAATTTTAAACAACTTAGATTGAAATGAAAACTGTTTACTGTTTTAATATACCTTATTTGGTCTGTATATGAATAACCTTCAGGCTATATTTTGGCTTCAGAAAAGGAGAAGAATATGTTATAGAATCGAGAGCACGAAGTACAATATACAGTCTGAAATGTTATGAATAAATCATTCACATTTGAACACCGTAGTTCCGAAAACAGGAAAATACGAGGAAAAACATCAATAAAGCCATTGCTCGTTTAGTATAAAACATGTTCGCGTCAGTAAATAAATATATTACTACAAACAGTTATTATTATTACACATATCGCTTCAGTTTTATTAAAGTTTTTCAATCGCTAAACTAAGTGACCAAATACACATTTCATTTTATGTCGCAAGATTAAAATCGTAAAAAATTACAAAAATACACTAGCTGCAACATCTGTGGCAACCGGATGCAGCATCCCTTGCCATCCGGAAACGAAAAACAATTCTTCCTGAGCCATGGAACACCCGGTATACAAATGTTCATGCTTTCTTCAAACGAACCGTTTATCCATAAAAAATAATATCAAATTTCAAGAAAGGCAAAAAAGAAATAATAATGAAAATTGATAAAAACATTATTTATTTTTTTATCTTATAAAATAGTTATTAATAGTATTTCTTGGATCTCGCAGAAACATCAATCAAAAAATATTATTCGACAAAATAAATATTATTTTTTAGCTATCATATATTTTGTGACACAAATAGAAATACCCACATACGTTTTATCAATTTAAAACAAATATTTTTGTATCTAAATTTTTGATGCTCGAAAACAATGAATTCTTAGATTTTTGCCGAATGCAAATGAAAACTATATACTTCATTTTATCAGTTTACAGGAAATACCGTTGACACACATGTTATCAATTTAAATTCGTCATATAATTCAACTTCTTGCATTGTTTGATTTTTACGTCATAATATTTTTTTATCGTCACGAAACATTTAAATATAATTTCATATTTCATTTACCATGAAAGTAAATTTTTAATTGGTTTCTTTTGTTTTAATTTATAAATTGCATATTCACGTTTTTGCACAAAAATAACAATGAAATCAAAGAATAATAATTGTTTTCTTATCGAAACATTGCTATGAAATCTATACACAATAAATAAAAATTACGACACAAGATTTTATTGCAACAATAATAACAAAGGTGCAACAATAAATACTGTTATAATTTTAATTGTTGGACTTACCTAAACGGACTTAAACTAGGGCCAGATGCAGACCTTTTCGGTGGGGTTCTGTACCCCTTGAACAGTTCATCCATAATTAAAAAAACACTCACGATAAACAAACCCCAATAAACTGTCAAACTTGCACTACTACTACCATTAACCTCCAAAAATGTATCTATAAAAACACCCCAACCAAAACGCTCCTCTACATTTGTCATGGATGTAACAAATATTTCTTTCTTCTAAGCATTGCCGTTTTCCAAGTTTTCTAACCACTAAAAACGTTCTACCGGCAGTTATCACTAAACATGTCACTGCACTTTTTCCTAGTTTGAAATAATTATCGACTGATAACAGCGTATGCGTTTTCACACAGACCGGTATATACAAACACGTAGTTTCCAACACGTTCTTCTTTGTCGAACGTCCCCGTCTGGAATACCAGCTAAGGTCTGGAAGCGACATGGGATACGACATATGCGTCTGGCAACCACTTGCATCTGCGCGCTCGCGTCGTGGACCAAACGCGCCAATATCATTCTGTCTCTTTTCTACGCACGCGCAAGGATAGAGACGCAAAAAGGAGCACTGTTGTAATCACAAATCTAAGCTTGATTACATAACTCCAGGAAATTTTTTATAATCCTAGATGTTGATTGATATACTGTGCAAATGTTAAATTTGGGATGAAGATTGGAAATAATTATTTAACGGAAAATTGAAAGCATATTGAAAATTTTTGAATAGTTCATATCACGTAATCGTTCTTCAATATTCATTTGTTATTGTAGGTGGATATAGCCTTGGACGTGAATATTAATAATTTATTTGATTGCTTCTCTCAAAATTTGGCACTTGGGAATACAGAAAGTGTATGTATACACTGTATGTGGTACTTTTTAATTATTAGAAAGATTTCTAAAATCTAAATAATAACTTTTGGCAAATTTAGGGTCTCATAACAATTAAAGTTATTTAAATATAAATAATAACTTATATCAAATAAATTTACATAACTTATATATAGATAAATCAGTTTTAAGAGATTCTAATAGGAAAAAAGAAATATGTATTTTCTCAAAAAAGGTTTAGTAAACTTTATCTAAACTCGTCTAAACCATATTCTAAAATGACGATGGTAATATGATTGGATTAAAATTTGATTAAATTTTATTGAAAATATAGAATAGTTTAAATAAAAATAGGACAAACTTCAGGATTATTTTTTTTTTAAATTAGACAAAATATATAACAAAGTATATTCGCATCTTGGTTTTAACTAATCTTGATATTATTATGTATATTAATACTAAATATTTTAAAATAAGTATGTTAACTATGTTTTTATAACAAATTTTATATTTTTGTTCTAGTTCTAAAATCTAGATGTAAATAATAATAATAAAAAAAACATTTATAACCCAATTAAAAAAAAAAAGTTGCAGCTAATCCTTGACTTTTGTCTTATTTATACGGTGCTTTGGTTTAATCAAATTAAGCTAAACCATATTCTGAAAAAAATGTTTACATAAACCTTAACAACATCAATACTGTTACCATTTGAATTGGTGATTTAGATTTTTTAATTTCGGGTTGACTAATTCAAAATTCAACATTTCGGGAGATTCCACTGAGAAACAAAGACGACTTTTTAAAACAGTGATAGTTTCAGATTTCAGGAGAGTTAGAGAGACAGTTGTAACACTATTGTCATACTGGTTGTCTATATACTACAAATTATACTGTAAACTATGTACGAATACAAAACTATAAATACATAATTTGGTTTCCTTTTTACCAAATAAAAACTTAGAACTGGAAAATTTAACAAAAGATGAATGGAATTATCAAATTTGGAAGAATTGGTATTATTTTTTTACAACATGGAAATTCCAAGTATATTTTGAAAAGAACCGTTATCTTAACTGTCAAGAAGGTCTGTTATAGGTTGCGGGCAGTCACGTGACGAAAGCAACCTTGACAGAAAATGAACAGCTGTTCAGTGTGCAACGTCAAATTTTGATTTTGAAATTTTCTTTTTTCTGGTGTATTATGCTTTATTTCTTGTGCTTCTATTATTTGTTAATACTTCTTAATTATTATAAACAATTTCTGTTGCTGATCAGTGCAAAATAAAAATATAATTAATTTGTAGCGTACGACCGTAGCGCCATCTTCAAATACAGCTTTCTTGAGCGGTCTTTAAAGTTATTGAAAATAATGCATATTTTTCACTGTTTGTACTAATCAGCAACTAAAATAGTTTATAACAAATAAAGAAGTGTAACAAATAAGACAGGCAAAATATATGAACGATAATAGACCAGAAAAAAGCAAACGCCAAAATCTTCAAACGTCAAAAATTTGACGTTGCACACTGAACAGCTGTTTACGCTGACGTCATTTTCTGTGAAGGTTGCTTTCGTCACGTGACTGCCCGCGTCCTATATAAAAGTGTATAAAGTAAAATGGTCATACCTATCCATTAATATGTTTTAGCTGAATTATTTTTAAATAACATGCCTAGCAATATTTATTCTTTTCTCATTTATTATCTATTCCAGAAATTTGTATCAGTCATGAAATACATTATTCAAGTATCATTTTTAAAAACTCTTTCTTCATTTGTATTTCATATAATATAAGATAGCAAAAGTGAATCTACATTTATATTGAATAATAAAACAAATGTGTAAGTTTACTTAAAAATACTTAAAATAAAAATAACTTACGTATCTACCAAATTTGAAGAAAGTTCCATTTCTGGAACACTCGTAGTTTCCTTGATGGGTTCGTTATTAATATCCATTGTTAAGAACTTAAACCACACTTTAAAAACTTTTATCACTTGTTAGCACCTAGCTCAACCGTCTTCAACTGTTTACTTCGTTCAAATTTTTGACAAATGCTTGGATTGGTTATAAATTTCACTACAGGGAATACCAACACAATAACATTTAGTGACTTATGTCGAAAATGAATATAATCCTTGTAAATTTAAATGATAACGTTTTACCATTGTGCTACTGATAAAATGTAATTTGTTTCAATATGCGCCGAACATTATTAATGGAATTATTTCAAATATCATGAACAGATGTTTTATTTTAAATTTTTTATGTAAATATATATTTTTCTCTTAACTACATATATAATACTATAATGTAATACTTGTTTTTCACAAACATATACAATATTTACATAAATAATATAATCACAGAATGAAGTACAAAGTTTTGATATAGCAGCACCATTAAGTATATTATAATAAACAATTTTGCACGTCCACAGTAATAAAAAGCTGCTAAATTACAGTAAATAAATTTTAACTATTACAATAATAAAAAAACAGTCATTTCTTCATTCTATTAATGTTAGTTAATATAAAATAGTAAATGAAGTAGTCTAAAATAATCGAAGTCAAATCGTAAAATTATATATACTGAAAACTTAACAATACTTTAAATGATAATCAGAATAAAAAAATAATGTGAGTACTTTGTAACTTATATGATTATTGGACGGTTTCCTCTAGCAGGTGTTAAGCGATTCTTCATTGTTGAAGGGTCTCTTGTGTGTACATTATAACGAGATGGTGTATGATGTACTACAATATTCGGAATACGACTCGGACCAGCGATGTTGTCCACCGAATCTTGTCCTGCGTGCAGTGTACTGCGACAGGTTGTTTTATTGTCTAAACCCAGCTAAAAAATAACTATATTACATTAGAACAAAATACGTCATATATATTTTTTTAAATTTAATATATGAAGAAAATTTAAAGTATTTAAATTATAAATATTATAAGAAAAAAAAACAACTTATATTTAGACAAAGTAAATAAATGATCAGATCAATTTTCTCCGAATTGTTGTTCATATACATAACATTTAAATATTCTTCTTATCGCACATTTGTGACAAGAGGCCACAACTCAAAATTTGGTATTTTCAAGTTATTGGTATATAATAAATAGAAGACAAGACAATTACAAAATTATATATGTAGATTATTGCAAAGCTCACACTCAAACACAATTATTTTTATGCAAATAAATGCATAACTCAAAAATACCAAATTTTGAAGTGTGACACTTCTGGCAAATGAGCGTTATATTAAATTTTAATTTATACAGACAAATATATTAAAATATTTGGAAAAATTAATGTTGAATTTGAACTATACACAAATAATTAATAATCATAAGGTTCACATGCGCATGTGTTAACATAAAAAGCGAATGGTTATGAAACATTATTAGACTATTGTCGAAAAGGAAACAGAAAAGTTAATTGTTAAAGAACCCAAAGAAAGAATAAGAAAGAGAATCTCTACTGACCCATCACTGAATGTATCACCGTACAAATGTACTTTGCGTAAGAGGTTGAATCTGTAACACGTAAATGAATTATCTACCAACTGAACACTGAACTGAAGACACTGATAAAGATAAAAAACTGATGTTATATACACATGCATTTTCATCTCAAATTTTTTATTTTAATCTGTGATCACAGTCTCATATTTTAAACTTTTATACATTTTATAACAAATGTGATTGCTAGTAAAAAAAAATAATTAAAACTAACAAGAAATTGCCTACTAGTAACTAGAGCTGCAAAACAGCTGAAAAAATCGATTCGATTTCGATTCGCGGTTTAGTAATTAAATTTTAAAACGGTTCATGAATCTAGTATTTGCTGATAGGTTACGTACTACCTGCATTCTGTTATCTATTTAAATATTTTTAAAATATAAAATTTAATTTTATATTACATAGTTAAAAGAAAAACATATTCAGTGCATATGTATAAATACTACAGATTCGAACCGATTCAAATGTTCGGTTTGATTTATTTAACCGGTTCTTTGTAAGTGATTCGGATTCGTGCTTCAAGAAAAAAAAAGCCGGTTTGATTCGGAGTCCTGCTAGAAACTGAATATTACGTTTAAAGTAAAAACGGATTATCTGAATGAAAGCAATAGCTTTACATATTGTTTGTATAATTTTGATCATTTATAACAATTTTAATATTTTCTTGCCAATTTTTTATTTTTTTATGAATTTCTGATAGCTAACATCTCTGCTTGATACTTAGTTTTTCTGAAATAGCTTTTAAATAAATCAGCGTAGCAAAAATTAAAAAAAAACTTGTTTCAATTTTGAACCCATATAAATTGACTAAGTTTCTTACCTCAAAATTATCATAGTCTGTTGTGTTGGTCGTCTTAGTGCCATTTTTACTGCTTCGTGAGTTTCTTTTTCGTTCAAGGCGCTGACGTCTTTCCAGAGAAACCTGCAAAACATTCTAAATCAAATATAATTTCCTGCAACTATAAAAATTAAATTACGTTTAAAAAAAGTAGTGATAATTTTGTTAGTAAGCACTGAAAAATGTTCAACTGTCGCCTACCCGTTTATTAAGAGTTGAAGCATTTACTGTTATCTTCGGACTCATATTTTTTGTTGCTAATGGACTGCCAAAAAGTGGTGTAGCTAATCTTCGTCTTAACGCAGAATTAGCTGATCTGGAATTTTTGTTATTTGATAGAGCTGCTAATATTTTAGCAGATCCAGGAGATTTCATTGGAGTTTTTAATACTTGTTCACGAGCTTGCTTCTTGGCAGATAACTTTATATGTTTGTTTTGTTTGAACTGGTCCCAATCGTTCTCAATCAAATCAGTAACAATCTGACCTGATATTAGGAAAGGTTTTTTATTTTCAGTTTCAAATATCTCGACCAATTTGAGAAGATGGTCTTCAACTTTTGGTAAATGGGCCTGAACGGAATTACGTTCTTTTTCTTCCCGAAGCAATTGACCTCCGCGGTTTTTAAATCTGTCTGGATTTACAGCTTTTCTTTCTAATTCTAACAACCGAGTCCATAATTTGGTACGTTTGGCAATTAAATCAAAAATGCATCTGCAAAATAAAAATCAAATAAAATCAAATACAAAATAGCATTGTACACTTACTTATTTTTCTCAAAATATTTCTTTAGTTTCTCGACATACATTTCATGCAATGTCAGCAAATCTTCATTATAGCAATCAGAATAAAAATGTAAAAATTCTTGTTTTTGGATATCACTGTAGTGACATTCTTCCCACCATTTTTCAATTTCAAGTCGGATTTTATCAACGAATATTTTAATGTTTGCTTTTATTTTATCTTTGCACCGCAATTCTTCTTTTTTCAAAGCCTGATACGCTGTCTTATTATTACCTGGATAATTTTCCAGAAAAGCACTTCTAGATTCTGGAGATTCTTCTAATCTTTCCCAGTAAATACTTACTTTCTCCCGTAGTTCAGCAATTTTAAAATGCATATCTTTTTGCTGGCGAGATAATGAAGCGTACAAAACATCAAGTTGTTCCATATTTCCGTCACTTAACAGAAATTCTGATTCCTTATTATAAAGTATCTGCTTTTCGAAATCTAAACTTGCTTCGATCTTGAGTTCGTCCATTATGTCAGTTATATCTGTTTTAGCTTTCAAGTAAATATCTTTTCGTTTAAGCATTTCCTCTGTCATGTCTTCTACATACTGTTTAAAAGAATTAAGTAGTTCAACAGTTGGTATGGGTGTCATTGGGAGACATTTCTCCTTTTTACCCAACACATGACATAATGATTCCTCTCTTTCCTTCAGTATATTTAGTTCTTCTAATAGAGCTTGATGCATATCTTGATATCTAAAATAAAATGATATATTATTATACTACTTTTTCTAGTGTTATAGAATACGTACTTCTTAATTTTTTCTTGTAAATTAGAATAAACAGTATTTAATGACATAGACTCATATTCAGGTCCCATCTCGTCTGTTATATTAATTTGTAAAGACTTGCCTAAACTTGATAATTCTTGCATTTGATTTGAAATTTTCTGTACAAGACAATGTTTCTGAGATTCGGCTTCTTCGAGCATATTGCCTAGTAACTCTTTAACATTGTCAATAACAATAAAATCTCGTCGCTTGCGTTCATTTATATCAATACCCATTACATCCCAAATATTGGCAAGTTTCGTACGAAAGACTAATATTTCTTTACTTAAATATTGACCCAAGTCTTGCCTAAATCAAACATATTATTACAGAAAACAAATTACCAGCAACTTATGTACATAACAAGTTCCCTGGCCTCGTATTTCAGTTTATACTGCTAATTTAAGGTTAACGAAAAAACCAAAATAAATTTTACTTTACAGGGAAATAAATATTTATGTACATAAGTATTTTACTTTATATGAGTAACTGCTGTTATTTATTCGTAAACTTAAATACTTGCTAAAATATTGAAATATTACCTATCAAGCAGATTTACATCTATTTCTATATTTGAAGGTTCTTCTTCGTAATTTTCCATGGCTTTGTCGATTATTAGACTTTTAAAAATAACTTTCACACGTTAAAACAATAGTACAGACACGTTCAACCACAGGCAGTTTGTAATTCAACTGTTACATATATTTAAAATTTTATAGTTGACCATCATTGGTTACTGTTTAACGAATAAAAACGCTGATTGGCTGGAATCTGCAAACGTAACTAGTAACTTTATTTTAGAAACATTCAGAGATAAGAGAAAGAAACATTGGTAGAACTGCAAAATTAAACATTAAATTCATTAATTTTTATTTTTTCCATTATTTACAGAATTTAAGAAATGTTTTAAATGTTCTTGTTGACACGTAGAATGTAATTTATTTATCAAAAATTCTAATTGCTGCCCGCCTAACAGAAATCCTTTCAAATTATGTAAATTTGAACTTTGTAGACGATGATCTGTTATCCTATCTTGACTAAAATTATAAGTACGTATTTTTTCATTTCTGTAGTTAGACCGAACTTGTGACTTTCTTGTAGCTTCACTTTCAGCAACTTGTGCAGTTAACTGTTGTTCATATAACATCGCTTTCAATCTTTGCATGGCAAATTCACGATTTCTTATTTGCGATCTGTTCACTTGACATTCAACAGAAATTCCAGTTGGTAAATGAACAATTCGAACTGCACTGTCAGTTGTATTTACGTGTTGTCCACCAGCTCCACTAGCTCGTTTAGTTTCAATACGTAAATCTTTGTCATTTATCTTGATATCTATATCTCTAGGCTGTGGTAGAGCAACTACAGAAACCGTACTTGTATGGACCCTACCAGCTCTTTCAGTGGCTGGTATTCGTTGTACTCGATGAACACCGGCTTCATATTTAAAGTAACGGAAAGCTTCAATACCATTAATTAAAATACTAGCATGTCGAAGTCCACCGATATCTGTTGTATCAAATTCAGCAATATCGTACGACCAGCCCTTATATACAACAAAATTTGTGTACATATCAAACAGTTCTTGAGCAAATAACATTGCTTCTTGACCTCCTACACCAGCATTTATTTCCAAAACAATGGAATCGCATAGATCTTGAGGATCTTCTGGAATCAAAGCTTGAAGTAAATCATGATCTATTGTTGATATTTTTTCTTCATACGCAAATTTTTCTTCTGTTGCAAGTTTTTTCATTTCATCATCATTTTCATTTAGCAGTTCATTTAGATTTGTTAAATGTTCTATTAAAACATTTCGTTTCTCTATAATTTGCATAACAGGAGTTAATTGTTTTAAGCGATTTTGTATATTTATATCTACTGTCTTTCTTTCAGAAATTTCTTTGTATTCTATTTCCAGTCTTTTAACATATTTTTCAACAATATTTTTGTCATAATTACTGACAGTACAGTATTTATAAAATTTATTATTTTTAAAACTAACAATGTGCTTTTTGTAACTACATAACAAATTATAAGATAATTTATTTGCTCGACAAAACATCCTTGAAAATATTTATTGAGGTTAGAAACTTGATGTTCACGTCTAAATTCTATTGTGAACAAAACTATTGCCAACCTTCCTGAGAATTTTCAACTGTCCTTTTGTCAATTGCCGGAAAAATAAAATATTGCAAATATATTATCTGTTCATTAATTAATTTACTTTTATGGGGTAGGTGGCTCCGTGGTATCGAGTCGGCCTTTGGATTTGAGAAGTCGGGTTCGATTCCCACAGCCGACAAGCAATTTTCCCCAATTTGAATCTACCCCTGTGACGCCCCAAAACTAACGTCTTTGGGAACCGTGATTTGACGGCTGGTAACAGCACTTCAAGCGAAAAAATTTATCACTTACCGAAATCTGCTACGGCAGAGTGCCACACCCAGTAAAGGTGTTTAGATATTTGGTCTGTGGGTGTGATAGTATATTTATTTATTTATATTGTCACAATTGTGATTTAACACTTGCGTTCTTATTTTATTTTAAAAATTAATTACCAAAATCAGCCATACAATATGTGATTAGTTATTAGTTAAATGAGATGATTGTTTTATTACAATTTTGTATATTAAATACTTAACTAATTCAATCATTATTTTAGATAGAAAAATTCGGTCAGCGCTGGGATTTAAACTCAATATTCTTAATTTTAGGTAAAACGTTTTAATAACAGTTGTTATTGTTATTATTATTATTTAAGAAATACTATTTATTTATATGATAAATTGTTTACACTAAAAAATACATAAAATAAGTTACATATTCAAGCTAAGTAAAATATCTTCATAAACTTTAGAAATATTACAATAATAAATTTAAAACACTATTTTGTATAAATTAGTAAATTTCACTAACTAATTACCCATCATGTATATTCATTTTGTTTTGTAGCTCTAAAATAATATCAAATAAAATTACAAACAAATAAAAACAACAAACAAAACATTTTACCTCTGCA
The DNA here is from genome assembly GCA_947425015.1 of Pterostichus niger. Classification (NCBI taxonomy): domain Eukaryota; kingdom Metazoa; phylum Arthropoda; class Insecta; order Coleoptera; family Carabidae; genus Pterostichus; species Pterostichus niger. The sequence continues at coordinate 26,225,699 of OX380345.1, forward strand.
GCAATTCTTCCCAAAGTTTGAGACATGACCGATCCTGTTTGTTGCACCATCTTATAAAAGAAACCATCACTGTTGGCAAGCAGAATATGCGGATGATCAAATTCAACCATCGAACCAGCATCCATAACCAACACTTTATCTGAATCCATTATAGTGTGTAACCGATGAGCGATTGTCAGTACAGTACACTCTGCAAATTTTATCCTAATCGTGTGTTGAATCAGTGAATCAGTTTGCGGATCAACATTGGCTGTAGCTTCATCAAGAACTAAGATTTTATTGTTACGAACAATTGCGCGAGCTAAGCAAATAAGCTGTCGCTGTCCAACGCTGAAATTAGTTCCTCCTTCAAAAATGTTACCGTTTAAGCGACCTGGTAAATCACTGATAACTTGTTTTAGCTCAACTTCTTCTAAAGTTCTCCATAATATTTCGTCGGAGTACTGATCAAATGGATCGAGATTCTTTCGCAATGTTCCAGAGAACAGAACTGGTTCTTGTGGAATGATTGAAATTTTAGATCGAATATCATGTAGACCTAAGTTTTTAATATCTATGTCATCGATTATGATCGAGCCCTCAGTATTGGTAAGTTGAAATATAGCTGCGATTAAAGATGATTTTCCTGCTCCAGTTCTACCAACTATACCTATTTTTTGTTTTGAAGCAACTTTGAAGCTTAGATTTTTTAAGACAGATGGGTTGGTTGGAATATATGTCAAATATACATGTCGGAATTCTATTCTGCCTTCGGTAGGCCATGAAAATGCAGGTTTTTTGTTAAGTTCTGTTTCTAATGGACGCTCATGGTCAACTTTACAATATTCATTCACTCTTTCTACTGATGTCATTTGATTCTCAAGTTCGGATGTTTGTCTTATACCCCACTGAATCATATTCAACATGCCTATTACTTGCGTGATTGCTAGTCCCACATTACCGCCATATTCATCTAAGTACACATATTAAATAAATAAATATTATGAATGGCAAATTGAAAAGAATACTGTTTGATCTTGTGGATTATAAGGTTGGTGAAATTTAGAGTGAAAAAACTAAAAATGACTGGATATGTTTGAAGATTTCTTGCGAGAATGAAAGATGTGACGAGCTTGTATGAAAGATATATTATAAATGCGAATGAAGTTTGGTGCGACAGAATACTAAATTAATTGCAGGATAAAACTAATAATAATAATTATTTTAATATTTTTTCTACTGCTGTGGTATACTAGACAAGATTATGTCCGGAATATGTTTATGAATGATAAAGGTGAGATTTAGAAGAATGTTAGAAGAGTGGATATGTAAGTTTAGATAGGAATGTTTGGCGAAAATTAACGACTGGATAAATGTTCACTGTATGTTTCATTTTGATGTAGCATAATGTAATCTTACTTGAGCCAAAAACGAAGAAGCTCATGGTAACCAACGACAAGTAAATAATACAAGTAATGTCTAACCACAGTGCAAAAGTTCTTGCTGACGATCGAAATAAATACCAAGCTGTACTGTGAAGATCCTGGTGATTGTCGAACTCTTTTTGTAAAATATGTTGAGCTCCAAAAGCTCTAATAGTTGTCAAGCCTTGTAAACTGGCTGCTACGTGGCCGAATACTGGACTACTCGCTAATAAATTTTTTTTTTTATAAATATTTGTATCAGTATTACATTATGTTAGACTTACTAACGCCTTCAAGTCGTTTGATACTTCGACTAGTTCCTAAATAAACACTTCGGAGAAAGTAGAAAATACTTAAAACAATTCCTGTTGGTATTATTAACCAAGGATTTATAATAGTTACAATAATTATTATTCCAATTAACGATAAACCAATCTACAAAAAAATACAATCAATTCAAATTCATTAAAATGTTTGAGAAATAATCAAACCTGTAACACATCTATCAAAGTACCAGGTAATTGGTCATCAATATTACCTATATCTTTCGAAAAACGATTTAATATTCTTCCGGAGTTATTCGTGTTAAAGAATCGCATTGTTGCTCGTGTAATACTCGAAAACATGATATTATGAAGGGTGATTGAAGCTTTCATGCAAGCTTTGAAGAATATAAATGATCTAGCTAAAGTTATGATCATAGTTATAAGTATGAGTCCAGAATAAATGTAAAGGCAGTCATCGCGCGTGAGGTTCCAGAAGTTCTTAAGTTCTGTGCCATTTATACTAAGTGTTATGTTATTTCTATTTCGATATTCTTCTAGATTTACCCTGGTTCATCAACATACAATAATTAATTTTTATTTAATTATGAGATCTGACCTAATTATGCTGGTAATTCATATACAGGTTGTTAATTGAGAATGGAGAAATATGTTTTTTCTTAAGCAAAAGTTGGCAAATTATTTTGTTTAAAATAAAAAAGAATTTAAATAAATGTTCTAAAAAATAAATTCGGCACATAATTCTGTAATCAGATTTTATTAAATAAAGGGGTAACCGTAAAAATAAAAATAATATTATTAACATTTGTATGATATTTTAATTGTCAAATTTAAATGTGTTTTGTGAATTTGGTATATTTTAGAGATTTTCTTGCATAAACGATTAAAGCATCTAAGCGATTACGAAATTAATTGTCAAAAAATAAACTTACCAATAACTGACGAAGTAATCACCAGTGCTAGCAAATATTTGTGACAAAATAAAAAATAATAGAACAATAAAAATGCCAAAACCACTTCCTGTAGCTGTCAAATAAGCTTTATAAACTTCAAAGTTAATATTTCCCACTTTCTTCTGTTCTTTAGATTCTTCAGGTTCCGCAGTCTTTTCTTCAATCGAAGGAAGACTTTTCATTGAATTTTTGCGTCCACAAATCGGTTTCTCACCTTCTTGCTGATCTTCCGCTTCTTGAGTTTGTTCATCAAGTAATTTTGCAAAATCTAAACCAGTCTCTTTTAACTGATTATAAGAACCTTCTGCTTCTTTAACACCATTGTTCAAAATAATTATTTGATCTACTTCTTTTAAATATTGTAGCTGATGAGTAACTAGTATCACAGTTTTTTCTTTAAGTAAACCATTGATACAAGAATCGAATAGTTGTTTCCCAACATGAGTATCAACAGCAGATAAAGGATCATCTAGAAGATAAATGTCAGCTTGTTTATAAACTGCTCTTGCTAAGTTGATTCTAGATTTTTGTCCGCCACTTAACAACACGCCTCGTTCACCAACAATCGTTTTATCTCCGTAGGGCAATAAAGATAAATCTGTTTCAAGCGCACAACAATGTATTACTTTTTTATATCGAATTTTGTCCATTTGTTGCCCAAATAAAATATTTTGTCTAATGCTTCCAGCAAATAACCAAGATTTTTGTGAAGCATAAGATATTATTCCATTGACTTCTATAGCACCATCAGATAAAGGAAACTCTTTCAAAATGGCGTGTAATAAGCTTGTCTTTCCGCTGCCTACTGGACCAATAACCGTAACCAATCTTCCGGGAATCACAGTTATTGTTAAATTCGACAGAGTGTTACCCCTTGCCTGATTGTTCCATTTCGCTGTCACATTTTTAAGAACTATTCTATTATCTTTAATAATATTTTTATTGATTCCGTTTGGTTCTATGAAATCATTTTTATTGTTAACGTCTTTGAGATCAGTGTATAATAAATGGTTTAATTTAATTTCATCTGATAATAAAAATTTTTCGATACGTTTAACTGAAACGTAAGCTTCGGCGATTTGTGACACGGCATTGGGGAAGAAGTCTGTCATTGTTTGTTTGAGAAGATTTAAACAAGCTGTCACTTTAAATACTTGTGACGCGTTAATGTCGTTTCCAAATAAGACATAAGCTAAAATTGTACAGAAGACGGCAGTTCTTGTTGTGAATAGGATAAAGGCGATATTGATACCGCGAATGTACATTGTTCCACGGATCTTTGAAATTTCTTCTCTGTAAATAAATATTTTCATTAATAAGTTTATTTATTTACTTTAAATGATACCTATAAATAATTATTTTTGTTATCTAGAGCCAGATATTAACCCTGATGCAATAAATTAATTTATAAAATGTTAAAATATCTCACAAAATTCACCCTTATAAGTAGGCGCATGCACCCACCTTCTGTTGTCAATAAAAATTGTTTTATGTTCGAGTGTTAGTATTGTTCTGTCAAATGTAATATTTTGATTTTAAATAAATATTTTGGATTGTGATTAGTTTTCTTGTCTTGCGATCTACAAACCTCGACATAAAATATAATGGCTTTCACGTAATAAATGAATAAATTTTTAATAATACTAACGTTATATATGCTTATTTAATTCAATAAAATGTAATGATATTAAAATTGTAGTTCAGGATTATATAGAGCTCCAGAGCCCGCTCTAGGGACAGACAACTTGGACGCGTGTCCGGGGTGACAAATCTAAAAAGCGGCATTTCGGCTGTGAATGTGACAAAATATTGATAATTTAAATATCCAATTAATATAAATTTATACTTGTAAATTTTTTGCTTTGGCTAATATCACTATGCAATCTACATTTCGTATTTACTGTTTTTGCCTAAAAGGAGAATAAGTGCAAGTTTATATAATATGGAATCTGTTTCAGTTTATAAAAAAATATATGGCAATTTTATAGTTCAATGTGATTTGAACAAATGTAATTGTTTAAATATGTAATTAGGTGGTTCAGTTGTATCGAGTCGGCCTGTGGATCTTGAGAACCCTGGTTCGATCCCCACAGCCGACAAACAATTTTCACCAATTTATAAAATCTACCCCTGTGGCTCCTCTACCACTAATATCTTTGGAGGCCGTGATTTGACGGCTGGTAACCGAACTTCACGCGTAGAAATATATCACTTACCGAGATCTGCTTAGGCAGAGTGCCACACCCAGTGATGGGTAAAAGGCGTGATGATATATTTATTTATTTTATTTTAGAAATTTTATTCATCAGCAAACATATTTATAAATTTTATATAAAGAAGAAGAAATATTGTCTCAAATCTACCGAGATCTTCATAGCAGAGCTGCTGCATAGCTACATATACAATGTCATAATGGTATATTTGTTTATTTTAACATTATATAAATCATAAACATAGCTTAATTTTATCCGCGCTAGTACGTACCTTCGGGCTAGAGATACTAAACTAGCGAAAGGTTTTTCCCAAGTATACATTTTGATGACTTGAATACCATTAATAATTTCGTTCGTCAATCGTAGCCTTTTATCTGTTTTTAACGCAGTCTTCAATCGTAGAACTGAACTTCTCTTTGCCAACCAGCCTAAAGAATAAAATAATAATAAAAAAACACATTTTAAGGCATAATTACAAAACTCTAACTTTATGTAAGTATATAGTATTTTACAATTATAAATAAATAAAATATAGATATATCATCAGACCTTTTACCTTTATCCGGTAGCAGATCTTGATAAGTGCGGTTATCAGCCGTCAAATCAAGGCCACCAAAGATGTTAGTAGAGGGCAAACAAAAAGGGTAATTTTAATGTGATGAAAATTGTTTGTCGGTTGTGATCGATCTAGGACTCATGCTGTGGGAATCGAACCTAGGTTCTCAAATCCACAGTTCGGCGCGATATCATTGAGCTTTGAGCTATCAACATTAGATTATATCGCATCAAGGGGGTATCATGAATTTTTGAATCATTTATTTATTAGATCTATTCCGCAGTAAACTTCGTCAAACATTCCATCTTTGCAAACCGTAATGAAACTATAATTCTATTTATATATACATGTTCGCAGAGCCTTCTTTACCCGGAGGTTCAAGGGGTGCTAGTACACCCGGGCGCAGAGTCCTAGGGGGCGCACACAAGCCGAGCGCTAGAAATTTCGATATTTCATTAAACCCTAACTCATTCAATATCAACGTCATTGCACCGTTTCGTACACTTTGTTATGTCAAATGCATGCACAAAATAAAAAGATAGGCACCAATATTAAATTATTTTATTAAACACACCTCATACCGCTTTCGACACTTGTTATACCGCTCACAATGTGCAAGTTAAAATAGCTCTTATTACTACACACCTAACAATTATCGAAACTGCTCGTCCACGTCCCCGAAAAAGACATTTTAATTACGAGGCTACAGATGCGCTTATTTTAGACCCAATGAAAAAATTTAATATAAATTTTATTTTATTTACTTGACACGGCTATCTCGAAATTAAATGAGAGATTCAAGTTGCTAATGGATCAGAATAATAATAATAATAATCAGAATAAATTGGTACCTATTAAATAATAATATAAAATGAAACATTACTGATGCATTTTTTCCGGGCTTTTAAATTGAAAAAAAAATGTGTTGATTTTTAATTTGTATAATTTATTGTTTTATATGTATAATTTTAAAATTTTGAGAAATAAATAAATGAAACATTAAAAATTACATTGCGGTTTTTTGATTGACAAGAGCCGGGGCGCAGGCTGACCACCTCGCACCCCGGTGCAGAATATGCTTAAGACGGCCCTGCATGTTCGTCTTATCTTTTGTCCACGCATCAAATCCTCAATAGTATCCAATAAAAATGTTAAAATGAAGAAAATATCTACAAAATTATTTGATAAATATACTTACTTTGAAAAGGTAGATAACAAATTATATACAGCGGTCCAAAAATGGCTGCAATACCAATTTCTTGGTACATAATCGCAGTGAGAATAATGCAAGCCAAGGGACCAATCCACAAAATATGTCCGAACACACAAGCATTATGCATTCGATTAATATCGTTTGACATTAAATTGACAATTTGCCCAACTGTAGTTTCTCCTAACGCACTTTTACTAAGTCGAAGTGATTTTCGATACATTATTGAACATAATGATAGTTTTAATTTTAAAACTATGTGACTAGTACCCATTACGTATGGGTGAAAAACAATTACAGAAACAAAGTTTGAAAGAATTAAAAGTGCAGCATTCATATAAGCTTTATTTATGTCTCGGTCTTCTACATCTGTTGAATAATATAATACTAGATTGCCTAGAGCAATAGGCTGCACCATTCTACAATTTAAAAATAAATAAATTATTGTTAATAATTTCATTAATATTTTTTTAAGTAACTCATTAAGTAACATCTTTGGGGGCCGTGATTTGCCGGCAGGTAAGCACATTTCACGCGAAGAAATATAGCACTTACCGATATCTGCTTAGGCAGAGTGCCACACCCAGTAATAGGTAAAAGGCGTGATAATATATTTATTTATTTATATTAAATTAATTATTTTTTTTTGTAAATACGACCATAAATAAATTATTGTTAATAATTTCATTAAATTTTTTAAGTAAATCATTAACTAACATCTTTGGGGGCCGTGATTTGACGGCAGGTAACCACATTTCACGCGAAGAAATATAGCACTTACCGATATCTGCTTAGGCAGAGTGCCACACCCAATAATGGGTAAAAGGCGTGATAATATATTTATTTATTTATATTAAATTATTATTTTTTTGTAAATACGACCAATTTTTATTTTCTAAAATAATAATTGTTAATTATATTTTTCAGAAATGTTTCTTTAACAATAAATAACAGTTTGTTAACAAAGCATAAATAAAATTATGACATCATCTATACAAACAAACTGGTGAATACCGGTATAAAGTATGATATATACTCACTTAATTCCTAGTTCTAAAATAGCTGCAATACATCCAAATACAGCAATATTTGGTCCAAACGTTTTCAGAATCACCCTTAATAAACTAGGTGGTCGATTCAAATTTTCTGCTAGAATTTGTTCCTTCTGCCACGCTATTTCAAATTTATTACCCATTTTGTCTGATTTGTGTTCTGAAAGTGGAACAAATAAATCGGATATTTCCAAATCCCGTTTGTAACCCTTGTATAATATTGGTAACATCCACCTGAAAAAGTAAATGGAATTAACATTCTATTTGTTTCATAAAAAAAAGTACCAGTAAATCATTTCAAATGAATGTTTTTGATTATAATTAGAGAGCGGATTCCTAGTAATTATACTTACAATAAATATAGATAGCAACAAGAGAAATTTGTAAAATGTGTACGAATTGTGTAACATTTGAAACAAAGTTTTGTATGCTGTTTTTTTTAAATTTTTTTTGTGCTTATATACAAATTGCTTTCTTAAACTTTTTCTTCAATTTCGGTGTATTCTTTTCTTATTTCATTCTTTCCGGAAAACACCGTTGTCATTGTTTTAAAATTGTTCTTCAAATATTGTTGGTTTATCATGACTTGACTAGATTATAAAATTGGTACATAATTCTATACTAGATAATCGTAGCATACAGAACAATATTTAATAATTAGCTTTTTTCGTTAATACGTTATTGTTTTAAAAATATTTTTTTTTAGTTTTTGTTAATTATTGTTTATTTGAAATTAAGTTATTTTTAATATACTTACAATTATTTATTATATCTGATACTTTTTTGTTTAATTTTATAATGTTCTGACTTTTTAAATGCATTTTTTTGGAGCATTTTAAAATTTTATGTTTTTATAAATGCTTTTAAAAAAATAAATTTTGATGCATTTTTAAGCGCTAATTTTCGAGTTTTTTATGTCTTTTTATCCACTGTCTAATTATAATTCAGTAATGCGTAAACTTATAGCTTTGCACTCTTTAAACACATTATGCAATGTAATGAAAAATCTGGTTTCCAAAGTTTTATTATTTTTGTTTATAAATGACATTATTTATTTATATTGTATTAAATAAAGCCTTATTTGTGTCTATAAAGGTTTTACAATCATTAGATGTAATATGCAATTTAATTCAAATTCAAATCTTTTCCCGGGATTTTAAAGAATAAAGATTATAATCACATGTCAATATTAGTACACGAGGTTTTTTCATTGCTCATATTTATATCATAATTACTTACCAAAACGTAACTGCTGACAAAACACTTGCATGTTCGCGAGGATTTGCTTTTTTTGACTGTTTATTCTCTGATTCCATTGAAAATTGACAGATGAAAGATTATATTTGAATTTTTTTAGATGATTCGTCCACATTCAATTAATACTCAATACATGAAAATTAAATTTTAGTTTATTCAACCTTTCAATTCGTCGAAATAATGAATGAAACTATAAAAGAGAGTATTACAAAATAACCGCGACGGAAGTTTGCGGATGACTGACATTCAAATGTAGAGAACACCGCAACAAAATTAAAGATCGCGAAATGTTGATAAATTCTCCACGGCCGCCAGCCCGTATGTAAATATTGCGCAACATGTCTAATCTACTTGTAAATCAAGCGTTGTTAACGTTTGTCAACTGGCAGCTGGATGTCACTTTATAATTGCTGAAAAAACAAAAGATTCAAATATTTCTGTTAATTTATTTATTTGTTTTTAAACATAAATGTCTTACAGAAATGTCATAGAGTTATAATTTAGTAATTACGTTTTTATCTTATTTTAAAAATGGATTTTCTTCGACAGATAATATTCAAAAACTGTTCCAATTCCACTGATGAATTTAATCAGATACTGGGTTTTTCGACAAGTGAAGTAGAACCATGCACGGTATTTGTGCTTATAATAATTCTTAAACATTTATTATAATTTTTCTGTGAACTCTTCCCCACTTACATCTTTAGGTGTTGTAATTTAACGGCTGGTAATCGTACTTCAGGCGCATAAATATATCACTTACTGAGATTTATTATTTAAGTGTGATAATATATTTAATAATTTTATTATTGCTTATTAATCAATGATATGTGAACGAATGGCTTGTATATTTAATTGACAAAACGGTCAAATGACGTTTCGGTCGTTATCAAGTCAAGTCAAATTACAAGTCTGTAGTTTTAAATTTAGTTAATTAAAAGTTAAGTTAAATGTCGCATTAGCATTTTAGAAGTGAACTACATACTTCTAATGCCTATGGCATACTGGTCGATGAGCGTCGATGAGCATCGATGAACTCCTCGATGAAACAACAGAACGCACTCTTCATTGACAAACAATGAAAGCTTCTAAAGTTGAAAAAGAAAAACTAAATTTCAAAAATATGCTAACGTGAAGTGAGACACAAAAGATACGAGTGAAATGAGATACGTTCGTCTCATCGATGAGCTCTTCGATGGAAATAGAGGAGCCTCTAATTTTCGTCGATGACGGGTGCGTTCTGTTGTTTCATCGAGGAGTTCATCGATGCTCATCGACGCTCATCGTCCAGTGTGCCATAGGCATAAGAGTCAAGAACTGGTTTATATATTTTATTTCTTCATATATCTCAAAACATTAAAATGAGTCAAAAATTACTCTCGTGATTTTTCATCCCGCGCCTATCTTTGGGGGCTAAGAATATATTTATATATGCGGCAGCAGAGTTTCACATTTAAGAATGGTCAAAATGATGTGGTGATATATTTATTATATAACAACAAAGACAAAATTAATTATATATTATGAGGGTATCGTCAGAGGCCGGCCAGCACAGTTAGCAACCATAGACGCGTTTCGCTCTTATTAGAGCTCATCAGTATGCTATTGCGTAGCTTTTTCTTTTTTCGGTAGATGGCATTACTGGTTCGACAGAACTTCTCATGTCATCTTACCGTTTGTTAGAGATCTTATTCTCTGCTGGCACAGTTCTTCGTCGCCAGCTTCTTCACGTGAACTTTGTTCTAGGTGAAGAAGTGAGTTATAACATACTGATGAGCTCTAATAAGAGCGAAACGCGTCTATGGTTACTAACTGTGCTGGCCGGCCTCTGACGATGCCCTCATAAGGTGACTCGTAGACTGAATTTTGTGAGACTTTGCCAAGTGTTTATTTAATATTTTTTATATTTATTATATTTTATGTAGATCTCACCATCGAATTTTATGGAGGAAATGCAGCTTTCAACTCAACAGCGATTGGAAAAAGTCAAACGAGCATATCTTAAAAAGAAATCAAGACTATCTAGTCAGTGCGATATAATTCCTAATGTTGTTATATTTCAAAATTTTAAACCAGGTGAAAGTCAAACAGTTCCGCTATCAGTCATAAATTCAAGCAAGGTAATTGTTTATCTGCGTCATATTTCACATAACTGTTTGATTTATTTTTCTAGCTACCTTATTGTTTAACATTTTTATTTACGAAGTCTCCTTACTTTTCTATAACGTATTCTGATCTTATTCCCGATAAGTTAGCTCCTGGAATGGAATTACAGTGTTTTATACACTTTAATCCAGAATCACTTAAAGACTATGCTCACACAATGAAAATTATAACGAATGAAAAGCAATATACAGTTCCTATTATCGGTATATCTTTATTTATTATCTTATCTAAAAATTATTTGTTATATATTTATGTTTAAACTTCTAGCTATTGGTCCGCGACCTGTATTAAATTTACCAGATAATATAATTCTACCAAAAGCAGCTATACATATTGGTACAGAAAAATTACTACTTGTTAAAAATCTTGGACAAGTTCCTGGAATTTTTGTTTTGCATACTGATCCTCCATTTTATGTAAAACCTACTTCCGGAATATTAAAACCGAATGAATCAATGCAGGTTGTAGTACAATTTATATCAGAAGATGAAGGTATGATAGAAAGAATAATAACAGTAAAATTTGATACTGGAGAAATATTATCTATAACTGCAAAAGCAAGAGCAGAAAGCGCAAATATAAATTTGAGTAAAGGATTTGTTAAATTTGATGATACCTATATGGGGCTCAGATGTCAGAAAATTATTCAATTACAAAATAAAAGTGATCATATCATTAATTTTTCTTGGAAAAAGTTTAATTCAAATGAATTAGATAAAAGTGAAGGAGACAAAATAAAAGAGAGTTTAGTTATTGTACGAGATCATGAAACAAAAAGATCTACTAAACTCGAAACTTTCGAAGTTGTTGATAAAGATATTAATGATAAAATATACAAACGAATTTTCGATGATGAAATAGTTGATTTTGATAAGACGGAACAGTTTCTGTACACTAATCAAGATTTCTTTATAATACCTATTGTAAGTTAAATAAATTGTAAATAATATGGAATATATATCTGTAAATAAATTATTGTGTAGTCAGGTGATATTTATCCTAATCACAACACCGATATAAGTGTGGTATTTTCACCAACCGTTTCTAAAGAATTGTCAAGTATAGCATACTGTAAAGTATCAGGAAGAAGTGACCGTTTAATTTTAAATCTTTCTGGACTTGGAATTGGTCCCAAATTTTCTTTAAACATTGATAATGTTAATTTAAATAGTATTTACTTATTTGATGAAGAAAGTTTTGAAATAGTCGTATATAATAATGGTACGAATTTATTAATTAATATTTTTCGGTAAAACATAATTAAAATGTATTTTAAATAGGTGATATACCAGGACAGATTTCTTTCGTAACAAAAACCTATGATTTTGGGAATGAAATATCTTGTAAACCCGTATCACTTTATTTGAAACCATTTGAACATGGAGCGTTTGTAATTGTATTAAAAGCAAGTAAAGATGGATCATTTGTAGAAGAAATACATTTTATGATAGAAGAATCAGAAGAACTGATTAAAGTTATTGTCAAGTAATTATTTATTTTCCAGGAAATATTTCAGTATTTAAATAAATGCTTTCTTAATTTGTAGAGGAACTGCTGTTTATGCAACTTTAGATGTAGATAAAAACTCATTGGAATTTGGTGTTGTAACTATAGGTAAAATATTAATATTTTTATTTGTTGTCATGTACTATGTTTCAGTACGAATGCAATTTATTTTTTTGTAAATTGCTTATTAACAAAAATATAATTCTCTTTTTATTTATTTTTTTAATATAAATAATAAAAATCTCAATATCCTGTCTAGAAAAGTAAAAACAGTTACCTATATAAATACAGACTAAAATAGTTGACAATATATTTTTTCCAAAAATTAATTGTAGGTAAAATGGAAACTGGTACAATAACTTTATTCAACAGGACAAGTGTAGACATACCATATGAATGTAACATTATTCCATGTGGTACAGATCCATCACTTATACTATGTAACAATCCACAAATTGTTGAATTACCAAAAAATCCTAAAGAATATACATGCCTGCCTTCGATAGGTGTTGTTCTAAGTGGGAAAACATTGGATTTAGAAGTATGTTTTAAATTTCTGTAAATACGTAATATTATTTGTTTGTTCTTCTAGGTAGAACTAATAGCAAATACTTGTCACTTCACAGAAGTTGACCTCTGTATTGAAGTTTGGAATTGTCCAAAACAGCGAACCCACATACATCTATCACATACAGGTGCTTTGCCAAATATAATATGTACCCCTTCTTCAATAAACATACGGTTTTGTTTTCTCAACTATGTGTGTCAGAGATTAATCACGATTCAAAATTTAAGCAATTACGCTGGATATATTTGGTTGTTTACTGAAGTAATTTTACTGAATTACAATGGCTGGTAGCACAAGCTCTGTTTTTGGGTGTTCTAAGAGCACGGTTTTAACATATTAGAGATAGCTAAAACACCCAAAAACACTGCTCTTAAAACAGGCAAAAACAGAGCTTGTGCTACCAGCCAATCTGTTTCCTATTTAAAATAATTGTATATTTTTGTTATTCCAGGAATCACCCGGGTTGTCGGTAACAACAGATATCTCAGGAACTCTTATAGAACCGTTTGGGACTGTAGAAATTGTATTAGATCTTATTTGCTCAGAACTTGGAAAACAAAACTCGGAATTAAAGTATGTTTCATCTAATTCTAATATCATTTTCTAATACACTAATATCAAATATAGTAGTAATATTTATCTTTTTTTTTTCAATTTTTCTTTAAGTAGTAGGTAGCTCAGTAGTATCGAGTCGGACTGTGGATTTGAGAGCCCAGAGTCGATTTCCACAGCCGACAAATAGTTGTTACCACATAAAAATTTCCCCTGTGGTTCCCCCTTCATTAACATGTTTGGGGGCCGTGATTTGTCGGCAACAAACCGCAGTTCACGCATATAAATATACTACTTATCAAGTGGGGTAGGTGGCTCAGTGATATCGACGAAAAATTTTCAACAATTTAAAATCTACCCCTGTGGCTCTCCCACCACTAATATCTTTGGGGGGGGGTCATGATTTGATGGCTGGTAACCGCACTTCATGCGAAAAAATATATCACTTACCGAGATCTACTTAGGCAGAGTGCCAAAGCCAGTAAAAGGCGTGATGATATATTTATTTATTTATTTATTTACTTATCAAGTTCTGCTTCCATAGAATGCCACCCCAGTAACGGGGAAAATGCGTGATGATATATTTATTTAATTTTTAATGTTACTCTAAAATAACAAATTATTAATCTATCGTTAACAATACTTATAAATTCCTTATGTATAGAGTACTTCTGTTTGGTGGAGAAGAATCTACTGGTTGTACAATAGAATGTATAGGACAAGGTCCTGTGATTCTATTAATTCCTGAACGTTTGAATTTTGGCGAAGTAGAGCTTCTGCGTGTTACAACAAAAAATATAGAAGTCTATAATGATTCTCCTATTCCAGCTGAATTCACTGTTCAGGTACCATCATATTTTATGTAATATAAATCAGGGCTGCAAATAGCTGAAAAATAGGTTCTGTTTTGGTTCACTGTTCACCTACTTAGTTAATTCGGTTCTTGTTCAGGTTTAAAGTAATTAAATTTGTGAACGATGTTTGTACGTTCTCTTAATTTTTATTTTTATATATACGAGTACCTACGATTTACAGGAACATACTTAGACGTATCTACATTCTGTAAATACTTATGTAAATATTTAAAAATAAATATAAATTAAGTTTCCTTTTTTATTACATAACAAAGAAAGTACATAGTCAGTGTACATGCGTAATAGAACCGGTTCACTTGTTCGATTTGATTGTATTAACTGGTTCTTTGTTCGATACGCGTTTAAAAAATCGATTAGGTTCGGTTTGGTTTGCAACCCTGATTAAAATCTATATAAGATATCAACTTTTATATTTTAAAACCCTTACTTATAAAATTCACACTTTTTATTTCTTTAGACAAAAAGAAATAGTGCATGGAGTGTAACTCCAACAGAAGTACGTTTAGAACCGGAAGAGAGTAAATTTATAGAAGTAAGCGTTTTTCTAAACGATACTAAAAAATATAAAGGTAAAGTGTTTTTTGATGTAATAAATCGAGGAATATTAGAATGTCATCTAAGTGCACTTGGAGTTGGAACATCAATAGAAATACAACCGCTCATTTTGCCAATATTAGATTTAGAATCTCAGCTTACACAGAATCTTATTAAAAGACAATTTACTGTTACCAACAAGGGAGTAAGATTTCATAAAATATTAGTTGCAAAGACTAATGACGTTAAAAACTTTCAATCATATGATCCAAAAACTATACAGTAAGTACATAATTTTTATAAAATTTACTTTCAAAGCTAATGATACATTATTATGATTTTTATATAGATCAATTTTTGATGTGGTACCTTTTTATTTCGTACTTAAACCAAAAGAAAGTATAGAAATAGTAATTTCGGGTTTAAGTAAGAAAATAGCCTTTGTGGAAGAATCGTTATATTTTCATGCGATTATAGAAAAAGTTGAAAAGAAACAAATAATCATTACAACTAAAATTATTGTAAACTTTATAGAACCTAATTTTTATTTCTCCAAAAAAGAGTTAACTTTTAGAGTGGACCATTGTTTTACAAAAAATATAGAAGTATTGACTGGTTTGTCTAGGTGTATTAATAAATACTTCTATATTATAATTTTTTATAATAATTTATAGATATTTTTGAAGTAAAAAATTTATCGCCCATTACGTTAAATGTCGATGTAATTGTAAAGGCACCCTTCTCATTAAAGATCCAAGACGAATTTGTAAGAAAATCTTTAATGGAATTTGAAGAAAATGAAATGAGATATATTACAGTTTGTTTTGAACCCAACATCATAGATAAACACTGTTATTTTATAAAAAATAAACTCGAATTTAAATATAAAGGACATAGCAAAAGGGTACAATTATTAATGATACAAATTTTGCACAATGTTAATTTTAAATATTTTTTTAGGATTTTGTAAAACTTAGCGCTGAAGTAAATTATCCGAATATAATTTTTTTCCCGACAGTTGCTAATTTTGGATGTGTAATACCGGGAACTTTTTCTTGTTTTACTGTTGAACTAAGAAATATTTCACCAATTATAGTTACTTATACTTTGCAATGGTCAGAAGAAGATATATGTTTTTCTGATGTGCCATTAGTGACAGTAAATTTTACTTACGATTTAATAATATGGTTTTCGAGTTCGTAAAATTTTAATTATTTTCTCATAGGTAGAAAAACCAATTTTATCCGAAGAACCCTGTTCTGAATATTCAGTTTCTTCACAACCAACAGAAATATCAGAAGTAATGACAATAGAAACTGTTGAACCAGAGAAAACAGAAAAGAAAGGTAAAAAAGGAAAAGAAAGTAAAAAAGGTTCTGGCAAAGGTAAAAAAGAGAAAAAGGATGGAGAAAAGGGAAGTAAAAAATCTGGAACAAGTGCGAAATCTGGAAAAAGAAAAAAAAATAAATTACTTCCCGTTAAATATGTATTTGAACACTATTACACAGAAGAATATTTGTATGATTCTTATACACAAATATTTGAAGAATTACATGATCCATTAACCAGAGAGACTTTAATTGGTTTATCCGAACAAACCAAGAACAATCAGCAACAACTAAGAGAGATTTTATTTTTCTGCATCGAAAATTATATAACAGATGAATCGTGTTTTAATATGATTAAATGTATGGAACAAGAACCACCCGAGGAAGAAGTTATTGATAGTGTTTTGAATATTGTTCCTACGCATGGTGTTTTACAACCATTTGAAAGTCAACATATATATATTTCTTTTTATCCGAAGAAGGATACTAGTGTAAAAGCTAATCTTTTATGTCATATAGTTGGAGGACCCACAGAAATTTTATCAATTTCTGGAATGTCATCCGACATTCATTATGAAATTGCCAGCTCTTACATTGATTTTGGAAGACAAGTAAGTTTACACAGTTACATTCAGTTGTGAGCTACGAAAATTTTATCTGTGAGCTCGCTTTTTATTTCGAGAAAAAAGGGCAGAATATTATGTTATAAAATTAACAAAGCAACAATATTAGAGATGGGCGAATATCATCCGCGAATAGTCGAATGCCGCGAATATTGACATTATTCGATATTCGAGATTTTCGAATATTAACGTCAATATAGCGAACATTCGAATACCTCAAATATCGCGCCATATGTTGACCTCAATTTTTGACTATGTTTTTCTTTATCATTTGTACATAAACTTAAAGCTATTACAATACTTTGAAGTTATTAATATCAAAGATATTTTGTTTCAAAACCATGAAGACGTACCATATTTCAAATTAGTTTTTCGCCAACATCAGCCCGTACGTTTCACTTTAAATTTGAAGTTTTCGTCTTTTTCTTTTCTTTTTTGTTTGTAGTTTTTGTTTTAATTTTATTTTATCTTAACAATTTTATTCAAATAATGAAAAGGACATAATTAAATAATTATTAATAATAAATAAATTAACTTTTAGGAGTATTCGAATATTCGAGTACTTCGAATATTCGAGATCTGATTAATATTCGTATTCAATTTGATATTCGCCCATCTCTAAACAATATTATATCAATAATTTATTATAATTATTTAATAAATATGACTAATATATAAATAAAATATTATTCGATATAATAAACCAAGGCTGTAAACCGAATTGAAACTTGAACAGAACCATTTCTTTTTTCAAATCACGAACGGTTCCCGTATAACTAGTTAATTCGAATCAAACTTAACAAGTGAACCAAATATATTTATTTTAAGCACAACATAAAGTTTATTTATGTTCTCCATTTATTTAATTTGTTTAAGAAATTTACTAGAATAACTAATAAATTGTTCAATTATATTTTAGAGTTAAACTGTGATAATAATTTAAATTAAAATAAAATAAAGTTAGTTTTGAACATCTAATGCAAAATGAAATAGAATTTTATATATGTATATATATATATATATATATATATATATATATATATATATATATATATATATATATATATATAACGTATGTACGTATCAGTATGTATCGGCAAATTTAAATTGAAAATTATAAACAAACAGCAGTATATGTTGTTTAAAAATAAATGAAAAATAATTAAACTGAACCGTTGGACCGTATTCGGTCTATTGATCTTGTGAACCGATTCATGAGCTATTCCAAAATTTAATTACCTTAAACCGGAACAAGAATCGAACTGATAAAGTACGTGAACCGCGAATCGAAACTAAACTGATTTTTTCAGCGGTTTGCAGTCTTGTAAGTACAGCTCACCATTAGTAACAACAAAATATAAAAGCTTCAATAACTTTGATAGTACTAATAACTGAATAATAATGGTGTAGGTATTTTCGGAAATTTCTGAAAAGAAGCTGAAAATAATGAACAAGGGATATGTTCCCTTCTTATTTTCTACAACAGCAAAAGAACCGGATGAAGTACAATCTTTATATATATTAGAAGCAGGTTGTTTAACAGTTCAACCTAGAACTGGTATTATAGATCCTCATTCAGAGCTAGATCTTTTACTTCGATACTTTCCTGGTATAGCTGGAAAATTTTTCGAGACCTTTGAACTTGAAGTAAGATCTATCACAATTGTGTAGAAAGTTATTCTTTCTAATAATAATTTCTAGATCGGACATTTGGCACCAATAACTATAACTGTTAGTGGTTATGGTGTATTTCCTCAAGTATATTTAAATCTTATGCGACCATCTATGTTTGATGTTGATACAAGTGTATGTTATGAAGCTGTAGCAAACCTAAAAGCAGATTTCTTAACCGCTGTTGAACATATTAGAGTTTGGGTTCATCCTGAAGAATATTTTGCCTGCGATCTCCCTAAATCAGAAAAACGAGCATTGCAGAGAGATGGTTGGGTGATCGTTTCTTACAATGTAATTATTATTTTATTTTTTTAGTTTTGTCATTTTATGTAAATTAAAATATCGTTTGTAGAATTCGTATCCGTCAATAATGGACATAGATTTATCTATTGAACGTGTATTGGCTTACAAACAAATCACTCAACATCCTTCGATATTATTGTCTAAATCAAAAAGTAATATAGGATTCCTTTGTCCACCATATTTAGTAGATTTTGGAATTGTAGTGACTAACACTATAGTACATTATACGGTTTTGATGCTAAACTACGGGCCGAATAAAGTTCGAGTACGTGTAGCTCGTGATTTTCAGAAAACTAAGTTTGCTGAAGCTGGTTTTGAATTGCAATTCAAACCGATTAGTATTACAGTTGGTGACACTATACCTGTATATATTTTATTTTCCCCGACTACAGATATATATCCAGAGAGATATCAAGAAGTGAATCAATTAGCATATCTTGAAGTAAGAAATTAGAAAACTATATTTAAGAAATAGCGAAAATTAAATATATATTTTATAGGTTTTCCATGGTTCAAAAATACCTATTGACATTAAAGCTATTGTTACAAAACCGTTTTTGTATATATCAACACAACGTTTAGTTTTTGATCACGTAAATTGTGGAAATTCTAAAACTATGAATGTTATTGTAAAAAATGCGTATGTTCATAATTAATAACTCATTTATAAGTTTTGAAAATTATTTCAATCATTTATATAGGAGTTTGGTACCCTGTTTTTGGAAAGGAAGAATAGAATATACTAGAAAGAAACATAAACCAATATTTACATTTAAAATATCAAGCGGTAATTTAGAACCAGGGGAAGAAATGTTACTGGATATTAATTTTGAACCTCTTAAACAAGTACATTATAAAGCGGAATTAGAGATTGAAGTTGAACACAACGATGAAGTATTTTCTGTGTCGTTGTTTGGTGAAGGTTTGAAACCACAGTTGAAAATTGATAAATATCAATTACATTTTGAACCTTGTGTGCCGTTTGCAAATCATTCCGTTCAGTGTTTTTCTGTACAAAATCCATGTGATTTTCCTATTGAATATTTCTTTTCTGATTTTGATAAGTAAATATGATCTAATTATAAATTACATTTTGTTCATTAATAATGTATCATTGTAGACAAATATTAGAGGAAGATAAAATTAGATACATTCTATCAGAATATTATGCCGCAAATAAGTTGCGTATACCCGAACGTGTTGCTGGTTGTAAGTTGTCTAAAGCATTTTATGACTTTTGTGAAGAGATTTTAAAACAAGTAAAAAGGGAACAAAATGTGGAAGTAGATGGTTCAAAACTTTCAAGAGATACTTCAAGAGATATTTCCAATTTGTCTGCTAAATCAAAAAAGCATAAGAAAATAAAAAAATCTTTAAACTCTCCCCAAGAAGAGTAAAAAATTATTTACAGAATAAAATAACAATAATAATTTAATTGTTAATATTTTTAGGGAGAAACAAGAAGAAAGTTTTTTGGATAAATCTTGTAATGATCTAATAACTTTGATTCAAGGTGATATACAGTAACATTTACTGTGTATGTTTGCATTAGTAAATAATTTAAATTTTAGATTTTATGAGACTGAAACCATCAATAGCAGAATATGCAATATTAAATCCATTACTTGAGGATCCTGTGAATGTAGCTGTAATAGAAGCAAGAGGACCTCCACCCAAAATTGATCCAACTGCAATGAAAGAAGGAGTTTTATTTATATTTTATGGAGCCCCATTAACGAGTATTAATTTATTTTAATTTAATTTGCTGTATACATCAAGTATGTATATTTTTACAGATTATCTTTACGCTGCAAATAAAACTGCAAGGCAACTAAATTTGCCTGTTGTCAGTTTAGATGAAATTATTTGTGAAGCCTTAGTTTATAATAATTCTTTAAGTTGTATTAAAATTAATGGCCTAATAAATAATGCGTTTGAGCTTGCATCTGAACCACCGCCACCTCCAATATTTATGTTTGATCTCAATGTAGAAGGTACCTACATCATAATCCTTATTTCTAATTAATATGTGTAAACTTTTTTGGTTAAATCTGAATATATTCCTTTTTTGTTGTTAGAAGAAGTTGTCGAAAAAGTTGAAGAAGACCCATTTAAAATATTGAAAGAAAAAATTGATTTATTGATATTAAACAAACCACCAAAGAAAGGAGGAAAGGAAACTTCAAAAGCAGGATCAAAAAGCGCTAAAAGCGATAAAAGTAGTAAACAAAGCAAGGGGAGCAAAAAGGCCAAAACATTGTTTGATAATAGTCGCACATTAATAGGAATACCTGAGGTAAGATTTAAATTTCGTTGTTATTTGTCTTGACTCAAATTTGGGCAAACAAAATCTATTTTATTTTTTAATTAGTTGAATCTCTACTTCTAATTCATTAATAAATATTCATATTTTTAGGATTTGATTGTAGAATTGCTTAAACAAAAAATATTAGAATATAAAACCGGGTTGGTGATTGAATCGCTAGATAATAATTTTATTCGACAACCTATGTTAACATTTGATAGTTTGCTACATGCTATTGGTAATTTAAAATACATTCATTGTGTTATTTTACACTATTCTCTGGAGGAATACAAGAATGACATGGAACAAGCTGTTGTGGACGCTAAATTAAATTTAGAAAAACAATCTGGAGAAATGCTGGAACATTTTGATAATATAACTGAAGAAGAATTTGATAATTTGCCACCAGAATTTTTGCAACTATATAGTAATGTTTATTTAGCTAAACGAAAAGAACAAACTCTTAGAAGATTAGAAGCATTAAGGTTAGAAAATAAATAAATAAATTTATGAAAATGTTTCATTTTAATGTGATTATAGATTGAGAAAGGAACGACCAAAGCAGAAGAAAACAAAAGAAAAGAAAAAAGTTACTAAAACATTAAGTTCGAAATCTTCAAGAAAGTCCACGTTAGGTGTATCTACAGGAACAAAAGGTGTTTTATCTGGAGTAGTTTCATCAAAATCTACAAAAACAAAAACTAGCGATAAGAGTAGTAAATCTAGCAGTAAGTATAAAACAAGTTTGAAGGAATCATTGAATGTATGTAAATAGCATATTTTTATAATAAATAAATTTTAGAAAAAAAAGTAAAAGTAGATCCAGAAACAGCAATTATTTATAAAAGTTTTGAAGATTTTAGTAAAATTTATGATGAAATTTTACATATATCTGAATATTGGGATAGGAAGACTTGTTCACTGACAAAGGTATATATTTTTAAAGTTAAATAATTAAGGAGTGATTAAACGATATTATATTTTAAAAATAAAGAGAAAAATTAAAATGATATTTAATTAAAAATCTAGTCATTGCCAGAGTTTCAGAGATTTGAATTTAAATCTTAGCGTCGTTTGATCTTTCTCTAAAAAATTACGTTATAAAACAATGAAACTGTTAAATTAGGTATATGAACCAAAAAAGTCTGGAAAAAAGTCGCCAAAATCAGCCAAAAGTAAAAAGTCACCTAAGTCAAAGAAAAGTAAAAGCGCCGATAAAAAGGGAAAGGAAAAAAAGGGTTCTATTCCAGTAAGCGAAACTGTAAAATAAATATTTATGGATAATAAAATATTAATCTAACAAAATAGGTTCCAATTGAAATACCTGATCCAATTGTTTGCGTTACACCAATTGGATTTCCTTTTTGGATTATTAAAAAGTACGAAGTCGAAACTGTACCCAACGTATTAAAATGTCATGATGACTTTGTGACTGCGTGTGAAACATTACAGCAAAGTTTAATGGACATTTTAATCCCTACAGAAGAAACATTTTCAGTTATGCATAAACCAACAAAAGAAAGACAGCAAATATTACCAGACGTTTTTAAAATATGGTCATGTGATCCATATACTGAGCCAATTTTAACGCAATATTCAGTAATGGTTCTGTTATAAAGTAATGAAATAATTTAATAATTATTTTTGTTTATATATAGCTTCAAGAATTTGATCCATTAGATAATGAGTTACATGATACAGATAGTATTCATTTTTCACAACTAAATACAGTTACACCGTTAATAAGTTCGCACGATATTGACATTGATAAGAAAGGTAGAAAATAAAACATTTTAAAAACTATAATAATATTTACATTTCTTGATAGAATCTGATACTCCAGACATTTTTGAAGAACGAACTGTTTTACAACCGGGAGAGATAAAATATTATTGTATTCGTTTTTCAACAAAATCAGTCGGTTTATATGAATATATTTTTAATATAGAATTAACTAATTGGAATACAGTTTACGAAATTGCATGTAAAGCACAATGTGATACACCTAGAATTAGTATGAATCCAAAAGTAATGTTTCCTATGGTTATTAACGAGAGAACAAGTAAAAATGAGTTTAGACGTAATGTTTTCGTAAAAAATACTGAAATATTCGACTTGGGTTATAAACTGTTATGTAATGATGAAACAAGAGACGAACGGTAATTTTACCAATTTTATGATATAGTCTTTGTTTTAAATATATTTTTTTAGATTTATTCAAGAGGAAACTAACATAGTTATAAAGAACATTTCTTCCGTGCCTTGTGATATAAGTGTACATCTTATTGATCCTACAGATGTATTT
The DNA here is from genome assembly GCA_947425015.1 of Pterostichus niger. Taxonomy (NCBI): domain Eukaryota; kingdom Metazoa; phylum Arthropoda; class Insecta; order Coleoptera; family Carabidae; genus Pterostichus; species Pterostichus niger. The sequence continues at coordinate 26,249,366 of OX380345.1, forward strand.
AGAACATTTGTAGACTTTATGCTTATACCAGCTCGACAAATGGAAAATTTAATGTTAAGTGTTTGTCCTGATAAATTGGGTAGCAACAATAATATCCTGGCCTTAGCGATAAAAGATAATCCGAATGTGGAAATTATTCAAATGCAATCAACAGGATGCATATTTGATTTTGAAATTCAAAATAAGAAAATTGTTTTTGAACGAGTGCTGTTGCATCATCAAGAAATGCAAATTATCAAATTGGTGAATAAATCGTCAGTGGCAGTAAATTGGTTGTTTATAAATCCTGATGCGATTGCCAACCATTTTCTGGTGGAACCTGAAGGCAGTTTTATCAAACCCCTAGAATCAGTTGAGATAACAATAGTTTATCTAGCGTCTGAAGTTGAAATCTTAAAAGACATTAAATTATTTTTGGAGGTAAATAGCGTTTACAAGGATTATTTTAGATTTAAATTGCAGCTACAAACATATTTTCATGTAGGTATATCCTGAAATTGGTCGAGGGAGACCACTATTGGAAGATGTAATAGAAATAAATGCAGAAACTGTCGATATAATAATTGAATGTGTTAAAAATATTAATTTTGGAGAAATTAAAGCAAAAAAGGATTATAAGTACGAATATACATTTTTAAATAAAGGCAAATACAATATCTTATTTGAGTAAGTTGATTCAATAATATAACAAAATATTTTATCAGTAATATTGTGCCTTAAAATGTTAGATTATCCGATTTGGAAGAAGCAGAATCAACGCATGCACAAAAACGAGTGAGAGACATGTTTAAAATAAATCCTATGAATGGTATATTAGTTCCTAATAAATTATCAACTGTTTCTATAATTTTCAATTCAAGTAAAACTGTTAATATCATGGAAATGCCAATATTGATTTGTAATTTTAAAGACCACGTACAAAAAAACATATTATCTACATATTACATCACAGTAACAGCGAAGTCATTGTATTCTCAGTAAGTATAATATCTTACTATATTATTGTAAATATGTTCTATAACTTTTTTTGCGTAGCTTTGACGTGTATCCAATTCCTGATTTAAACTTTGGAACAATGTTAGTTGGAACTAAAAGCACACAAAAGATAACTATAACAAATACGGGAGAAGTTGATTTTAATTACACAGTTTTGTGTAAGAAAACTTTAGACGAGCTTCAGGCTCGGTTAGCCAAAAAAAAAGGAGTATCTATAAAAGGTGGTAAAGGAAAAAGTAAATCAAGTAAAGCGAGTAAAAAATCGAAATCGAGCAAAGCTACTAGTACTAAAACCAAAGGTTCAAAATCAACAAAAGATTCCAAAAAGTCGGGGAGTAAAAAGTCTAAAGAAAGTAAAAAGTCAAAAAAAGAAAAGTAAAAACAAAATGCAAAATTAGTTCATTTTGTAGAGAAAATATTTTTTGCAGGCCAATAAAAATAGGACCTCCAATATCTTGTGGTGCATTTATTTGTAAAAACTCCAAAAATTCTATTAAACCGAAAGAGAAATCAGAATTAGAAATTGAATGTAACATGGGAGATGCTGGACTAAAAGAAGAAATGCTTATTGTTTTTGTATCTGAATGTGCTCCTAAAGATATATTAGGAAAAATGTTAAATCTTACAGCAATGGGATGTCTCCCGAATATAAACTATGAAGACTACGATAAAATATTTGTTGAACATTTTATTGTCGATAAATATGAAGAATTTGTTAAACCAAAAAAAGTATAAATCTGGAATGATACAATAATTTCAAATGTGATAATACGATTTCTTATTTTAGTTGGGAAGTCATTGCGTATTTGCAAGACAAACTAAATCTCTGACCTTTAATAATACTTTTATAAATACGGTATCAACTGCGCAAATACTGCTATATAATGACAGTTTAGTTGAAAGTGAAGTTAATATTAAAGTACAACCGCCACCAATTTTTACAGTAAAACCATCAAAATTATATATACCATCTTATTCTCATGGGCAGTTTACCATAGAATTTAATCCGGAAGAATTAATAGTATAAAATCAAGAGTGTTAACAAATAAATATTAAAATAAATGTGAAAATATTTTATAGGAATATCGGGCACATTTAGATTTACAAACTATTATGCCAGTTGGTTATAAAACTGAATTTAAAACATTTCTAATAATAGGAGAAGGCAAAGTACCTCAAATAGTTCTGAAAGAAACTTGTTTTGAAATTGATGATACTGAATCAAATGTTATCAAATATAATCCAACTTTAATTGAAAAATGTAGTACGAAACTTATTTCATTTCAAAATTCTGGTGACATGCCCTGTAAAGTATTAGTGGAAATAAGTGACGATACTGAAGACGTATATTCCCTTGAAGTTCAAGACGATACAATACAGTATTTAAATTGTTTAGGTAAATTACTCAAATAAATACAGTAATGAGTGAAATAATTTTATATTTAAATTAATGTATTATTTTAGATACAATGACTTCAAACCACGTACATTTGATTAAATTAATACCAGGTGAAATCGGAAACTTTAATTTGAAATATGAACCGAAAATTGTTGCAGAAAATAAATGTGTAGTAAAAATACATGTAATTAATAATCCATACGATTCTAAAACGGTAAATACATGTATAAAATTTATAACTGTTACGAAAATATTTATTAAAAATCTCACTTTTGTTTGGAGTAAACATATAATCTTTTGTAGATACAAGTATCTGGTGAAAGTTTTATGGAAGATATAATTTTCGAAGAAATTTTGACTACTCCCTTCAAATCAGATCCAATAACAAGTATTTCCGATATTTCTTTAACAAACCATTATGGCACAAGCTATAGTATAGACTTTGGTTACATATATCTAAATACTCTACAAAAAACGAAATTCAAAATATTGAATCGATCAATTTCAGACACATTTAAATTTATATTTAGATCGCCAATACCAGAAATAGTTTTTATTCCAGCTGTGGGTCATTTGAAACCCACTGCATGGAAAAATGTTATTGTAACTTTTTTGACTGAGATTCCGGTAAACTATAAAAACATTTTCATGGATTGTCTTGTGTGTAAAATTACTTATGTTGAATTTGTTGATACACCAATGTCTTGGGATGAACGACAACAGTTGATAATATGGGATGATAAACCATGGGATATGACAGCTGAAGACGAAGATTTCTAGTATGTTAGACGTTATTTATTTATATATATATATATATATATATATATATATATATATATATAATGATTAATAAATTACGTATATACATAACATCATGCTATGTACCATCAAATGCGGTAGCACGGACTTTTGAAACTAACATTGAACATTTATTCATTCTATAATTAATTTTCACCAAACATTCTTATTCTTCTGATACATCACTTTCGCTTCATTCATTTATTCCTTGGTCGCCCACGTAATTAAACATCTTATATTCACTCCCACTGTTTTAATAACGTTCTTCTCAATTTCACACTAATCATACACCAACGTATTATCTACGTGATATCATTTCCGCAGTAATTATACGTCGTTCATAGTTTCCTTCACACCGAACATTCGCTACCAAACAACAAAGTATACATCAACAATGACTATAGCATTAAAAAAAAATTATTTTTTTATTACAACAGTAATTCGCCGAGAAAAATAGTGGATGAATGTCCGGAACCAATGTACGACGTTATACAAGAGAGTGTACAAAGAATACCAATCATATTTTCCGTTCTGGGAGATTATTCAATGTACAGATGTGATATAAATGGTATTAAATTTATCGACACTTTCATGTTTGATGTAATATCTAATTTATTAATTCAGTTAACATGAGAATTAAATTATATATTATTACAGAAACGTATGACCACTTTTACTGTATTTAACCCTGTGGACGTAAATCTGGAAATACATTGGAATATTATTTTAGATAAAAATTGTTCGAAACTTTCTATTGTAAAGCAAGAAAATAAAGTAAGTAGTCAGGCGATTACATCTGCTTTTTGTAGAGAAAAAAGAACTGGAAGACCAAGACCACTCACTGGTCACGGTAATGATTTGTAATTAATAGAATTTAAAGTTTAATATTTTAAATGAATTATAGAAAAGTTTATTGGCGAACAATGCACGAGCATAGTATCAATTCAATCAAGCACAATTAATGATAAAATTTCTGACAATAATAAGTATCAAATACCTTTTACAATTAAACCAGAATACACTTTAATTCCACCGAAAGAAAAATCAACGATCACAATAACATTTCATCCGAAGGATGTATTTGAATATAAAGCACAGTTAAAAGGAACCGTATCAAATTTGTCTCCGAAGCAAAAAGATATTAATATGGAAATAGTAGCGAAAAGCTTAGTGCCTTGTTGTCACTTCGATGTCAAATTAAGTGATTATATTTCCAGTGGAAGAAGAAAACCGAAAGAGTGTGATGATATTCTTGATGAAGCCAACATGAAAGTTGTTGAGATTTATTGTTTAGGCGTTGGTATTAAGCATAATAAGTAAGCAATAATTAAATGTGAAGAAAAAAACATTTTTTGTTCAAATTTAATGTTTTTCAGAGAAATAAATATAACGAACCCCACGGAAGACGATTTAACATTTTCATGGCATCCGATAAAATCTTACGGATATTCTTCCATTTCATTATTTGAATGTCAGCATAAGCGAGGAATCATATCAAAAGGAAAAGTATTTTCCGTTACATTTACCATCTATCCACAAACTGTTGGCATTTTCGAGGCTCTCTATAATTTTAAAATCGAAAAATATGATATTATAATGCCATTCCTGATAGTTGCTAATGTACGAGAATCAGATGTAAGATTTTTATCGTCTCATTTGACTTTGAAACCTGCTGTCTTGGGTATCTGCGTTAGTGATTTTGTTACGTTGAGAAATAATGAAGATGTTAACATACATTTTAAAATTAAAAGGTCTTCAATGTATTCAGAAGGACGAAAACAGTGTTTGGCTGTTGAACCAAGAAAAGGGGTTCTTACCAGAAAAAGCGAATTGAAAATACGGTAAGTTTGATTAGTATATCAATAAAATTTTAAAACATTAATGGACTTTTTGTAGAATAAGTTACAATCCTAATGATATTGGCGAAGAAGCTTTTACATTAAGGTGTAATATTGACTATTTAAGAAGTCCTATACTTCTTCCTGTAACAACTAAATGTTATGAAGTTCAACTGCTAGTAATCACCACTTTATTCGGAAAAAAATCTTATTTAAGTTCTGACATTGATAATATTATTCCTCTTGGCGATGTAAGTTTATATAATAAAAGTTTAATTCTGTTCATTCAACATGAAATATTTTAGATGTTACCAAATCATTGCGAAACAGTAACATTTTGTATTAGAAATGAAGGAAACATTGGTTTTTATTATATCTGGAGTTATAGTGATGATATTATAGAGAGAAGATTTAATGTGACTATTTCTCCCAGAGAGGGATATATTAAAACTAATACAGAAGTAAATATAGAAATGTATGTAAAAGCATTGAGACCTGCATTATTAAAAAATTTCAAAATAGAATTAAAGGTATTTTTGCCCTATTTATACCAATCAAAAATGTTGATAAATAATTAATTTTAGGTGAGGTATGGGCCGACTTATAAAATATTACTAAATGGTTGTGCCGCAAATTCTACGTATAAATTTTCATTTTTGGAATATGATTTTGGTCCATGTTTCATTCAAAGCTCTAATATTTGTTACTTTTATAAAGCTTTGGAATTCGTGAATGCTGGAATATACCCAATAACGTAAAGATAAAAATGAATTGATATTATTTATACTTTTAATATTTGGTATAAATTTTATAGAGTAGAATGTGATTTTATAAATACTGATTATCTAACAACAGATTTTAAAATGGGAACTGTTTTTCCAAAATCAAAACATATTATTTTAATTTGCTTTACACCTCACAAAATTCAGAAATATTCGGAAGAAATTATATTTACTATTAACTCACAAAAAGTAAAAATAAATATAACAGGTGAAGGAATAAAACTGGATGTGTCTGTTGTAAATATTTCTGATAGAGATATTAATTTGGGTGCACACGAAGTTGGACAAATTGTCACAAAAACAGTGAAAGTAATTAATAAATGCCCTATTACCATTCAAGCTTACTTTGATATTTGGGATCGGTTACCAATTATCTTAAATCCTATACCCCCTGCTACACATTATTTAGAAATACCCAAAAAGGAGAAAATACTTGAAGACGAAAAGTAATTTATATATATTAAAAATTAATAAATTTTATCTTGAAATTACAATTTTTTTAGACCAAAACCAGGTAAAGAAAAAGGTAAAAAGGGAAAAAAGGATAAAAAAGGCAGTAAAAAGGGTAAAGATAGTAAAGCATCTAAGTATGTACTAATTATAAATTAAAAAGTTTTACTGTTCATTATAAGTTATATTTTTATTTTAGATCAACGAAAAGCACGAAGAAAAGTAAAAGGTAACTAAATATTTATTGTAATATGCAAATCATTTAACATTTGCAACCTTCTAGTTCCAAAGCATCATCTAAATCTAAAGGTACAAAGAAATCTAAAACATCCAAAAAATCTAAAGGCTCAAGAAAATCGAAATCTAAAAAATCTGAAATAATGTGAGAAATTTTATTTCTGTTTGAATTATTTACTATTTTAAATTAAAATTTTATTCAACAGTGAGATTGTTGAAGAATTTGAAAGCCCTGAAGAAATTCACAGAAAGCTTGTAAAATCTATGGTGACAATTACGCCAAAAACTGCAATAACTATTCCACCAAACAGGACAGCTGAATTTACAATAAATTATGTACCTTCACAAAAGATTCTACCATTTAATGAAAAAATATCTGTTCAAGTTCTTGAATTAGTGCAACCTCTTTGTATTGTTGAGGGATCTGTTGTAGGTCCCGAATTTCATTTTGATCGAAGTGAAATTTCATTCGGTGTTGTTGTTCTTCAATGTGTGAGAGAAAGAAAATTGATATTGTTAAATGAAGGCGAAATTAGTTCTAGGTACTTTTTAAGCTGAATTTTATAAAAATAATTATAATAATATGTATTAAATGTTTAGATTTTACTGGATTTGTGAGGACAGAAATTATTCTATAGCACCCATGGAAGGTTACTCGACTGCAGGGTTACCAGTAACTTTTACTATTAAATATCACCCGTCCCAAATGAATATTCAAACTAAATATAAAGTATTTGCTATCAAAAAAGGTTAAGATAGATGATTATAAGTGATAAATATATTTCTATAGGCACAATGCATTTTGGAATCATACGAGAAACCCTTGGATATTATGTTGATTGGATTATGCAGTGAATTGCCTCCACCATCAGGAATAATTTTATTTAATTGTCCTGTGCGGACCATTGAGAAGAAAACAGTGACAGTCACTAACAGGTATGATTTTTATTTGTTCCATTTATAACGTTATTTTTATTGAGCCGTCCTCAACAAAGATTTATTCGTATATTTTTAAATTTTAAAATTAATTAACATTTTTAGTACTGGTTTCGCCTGGCAACTATTTCCATCTATATCTGGCGATTATTATTCGTGTACTGATCGTTTACATATAAAATCAAAATCTAGCGCAGAATGTGAAATCTTATATAAACCTTTACTTATGACAAAAGATGATAATACTCATAATGTAAGTCCGAATTTAAATTTTATGGCAGTCCGACAATAATAAAGTTATACATATACCGGGAGTTTTTCTTATCAGTAAACATAGGGATATATCATTACCATAGTTACAGTTAAAAAGTTTGACAGCAATACATTAGATCGTTTATTTTAAAAGTGAACATAGGGAAAATAATATTTTCAGCAATGCATTGAAGTGTAATAATCTATAGCCTAAAAGAAACATTTTAAGTTTAAACAAATTGAATGAATTTGAATTACTTTAAATTACATGAACTAAACCTCAAAACAATCCAAAAGTTCTTTTGTGTAGAGGTTTGTTCGCAAATTCTTCGTTTAAGAGCTCGTACATACAAATAATGAGAATTTTGGGTTGAACCAGTTCAAAAATCGAAAATTATTAAAATGTGGTTCTGTATAATTCAGACCACGAGAAATCGAATGGCGCAAAGCGCATCTTCATATCTTTTTTAGTTTTTGAGTTACAGCGATTTTTGCCTTTTTTTAAAGCTCAACTTTGAAAGCCCATAACTCAAAAACTAAAGAAGATATTGAAATGCGGTTTGAACGAGTGTATTTCTCGTGCATTACTTAACTTGTACAGGTATTGTCTCGTGCTCTGAACTATATAGAACGATATTATAAAATTTTTGACTTTTTGAACTGGTTCAACCAGGAATTCACATCTGCATGTTTATATGTCAAAATTTTGGTCATTCATGAATATGACAGCTCTGCAATAGCAGATCTTAATAAACTATACATTTTAAGCCGTTAAGTACAGTAACCAGTTGTCAAATCACAACTACCAAAAAAGAAAATTTTATTTAGTTTAAATAGGAATTTTAATTCAATAACTGTTCAAAATTACCCCCATTTCCCTGTAAACAATAGCCTAAACGATTATAAAATGAATTTATAGCATTATTTATTTGCTCTGGAGGAATCTCATGCGATGCAACACTAATTCTACGTTTTAATTGTTCTACACTCATTCTACCACCATTATAAAATTTACTGTTTAAGTGGCTCCAAAGAAAAAAATCGTTTGGCGCAAGATCTGGTGACCTTGCAGGCCACTGCACTTCTGCACCTCGTCCTATTTATCGTTGGGGTAATATCCGGTGCAGATAATTTCGTACATTTTGTTGGAACCACACTTCCTCAATATTTACTCAATATTACTCTCTCTTGTAACAACTCTAAATAATTTTCCCCATTTAAATTTCCATTTATATAAAAACGCCCCACTATTTGATCCTTTATTAACCCGGTCTGATTTTGAAAGAGCAATGAGAGCAATGTTAATTTCCCTATGTTTACTTTTAAAATAAACGCTCTAATGCATTGCTGTCAAACTTTGTAACTGTAACTATGATAATGGCATATCCCTATGTTTACTGATAAAAAAAACTCCCGGTATATATATATATATATATTGATTTAGGGATTTATATTTTTAAAAATACCTGATGGAGAAGCAATTGTATATAATTTGGTTGGAGTAGCAAACCGCCCAGAACCATTAGAAAGTAAAGTTTTAGAAATTCCTTGTAAAACAAATTATAAAGAAGTATTTAAAGTGCCAAACTGGACTAGTTATAGACAAGAATTTAAAATATATACTGAAGATATTACACCTGGCACTGCTATAAATTTGTATGAATTAAAAGGACAGGAATTTATTGAAGTGTTAGGAAATAGTGAGAGAGAATATGAATGGCATTTTTATGCTTACAAAGAATGTTTCTTAGATTTCAGGGTAAAAATAAGAGTTTAAATTTAATAACTGTCGTATTAAAAGATTTATTTTAGATTATTTTTATGAATGAAGCAAAGGAATATATGTTTTACCATCTATTAATAAAAGTAACGAAAAGTAAACCTTTGGATACTATAAATTTAACAACTTGTGTGCGTACTCCCGTAACATATCAGTTATTGTTAATAAATCCACTTGACACTTTGATAACTTATAAAATATCTTGCAATTCACCCTACGTAACATTTCAAAATCTTGTAACAGTTGAACCACATACTGAGGTATTTAGAAAAAAAATAATTTGTAGTTAAATTATTATTAAAAAAGAAATTATAGACACTAGAAGATATTCTGTATTATCCGTTATTATGTGAAAACGTCAAAGTATATTTAGAAGCTACTTGTTTGGAACTTGGTACATATTTATACAATGTAAATTTAATTGCTACTACACCAGTTCCCGAAGAAACAGTAAATTTTTCTTCTATTTTGGGACAATCACAAGTTTTATATGTAGCTGCCAAAAATTTATCTAAACTTAAAACAGTTTTCACTACCAAGGTTATTGTTTATGAATAAATAATTCTAATTATATTATTTATTTTAGTTCATATTTTAGATTGACAATGAATCATTTCAAGTGCAGTCTACAATTAATTTAACTGCTGGTCAAAATGTAGATATACCTGTAACTTTTACTCCGTTTGATATTGGGAAAGTTCAAACGACTTTGAAAATATCCTCAGATTCTGCTGGAGAATACATGTAAACTAATCTAAAAATATTCCATTCTATCTTTTCTAACATGTTAACATTTTAGTTATCCTTTGGTTGGCATATGTACAGCTCCTGTACCAAGAGGACCATTTATTTTGTATCCTGACAGAAGCATAACTATAGATTTTGTAAATCCGTTTTTAATTGATGATACATTTGTATGTAATATAGAACCAAATATTTTTGTTATAAAATCAGCTGAAGAATTTATAACGTCCAGAACTACTAAACAAATGATTATCTCCATGATAAATCAAACAGATACTTCTTCATATGATGTTACTGGAAAATTAGTAATTTATCCGAAAAATAGGTTTTTGAGTACAGCCAAGTGGATATATTATTTAAAGGGAAAAGTAATATCAAATTAACATTTTTAAAATTTTGCGCTCGTGTGACGTCATTCCCGTGAGCCATTGCTCGTTGTTTTGGCGCGAACGACCACATGACAAGTAGTGTCAAATAATGGTTAGATGTGTTTTGTATTGTGAAAGTTGTAAATAAACTTGTATTCAATATTAGTAGTTTGTTGTTAATTATAGTATATATTTAATTTCGTTATAATGGATTTTATTCGTAAACCGAAAGTTATAACAGAATCTGATGAATTATCGGAACAATACCCTCATGTATTGTGTTTATATAAAGATACACCAACAGGTGAGATAGGTCTCACAGAATTCGAAGAACTTGCATATGAAAGACTGCAAGTTCTTCGAGTGTTAGAACAGGCTACACAAATGGGAAATAAACTTTATTCACCTGAATGGCGATCTGTTGTTTTGGGTTACTTAAGAAAGCAAGGACTTCGAAGATATATCCGTTTACTTGAGAGCACAGGCTGCAGTGCAGCTGATGCTGAACCCCAAATTAGAAGGGAGGATTATTTATCACATTTTATTTTGCGTCTCGCATATTGTAGATCATTAGATTTACGCAACTGGTTTATTGCTCGAGAAACAGAATTATTTAAAATGAGATTTTTAACTTTAAGTACAGAAGGAGTAAAGAAATTTATAAAGGATAATAAGCTGGAATATTTTCCTATCACACGAGAAGAAAAAGAGGAAATAAAAAGTGGTTTATTCAAGTCTACTGTTGGATATTCACATGTTCAAGTGGAAACGAGTGAATTTTACAAGGTGCCGTTTACAGAAGTTCTAGATTTGGTTAAAAATGCATCTGTTTATATTCATAAAGGATTTGCTTATATTCCAACTTCAGAGTTAGTATCTTGTGTTATTTCATGGTTGCGTGCCCATTTAAATGAAACCCTTGTAGTAAGTATTTATTGATATTTATTTTTATATATTTACCACATATTTTTAAATTTTTAGATAGCAAGTAAACATTTACCACATTTAGATGACGAACGAATTACCAGTTTACTAACAACACTACATGCGAGTTACGTCGGAAAAGATTATGGTTCTACTACTACGAATTCAGGTTTAACCGCTAAAAACATTCAATTCATCCGCAAATCATTCCCGATGTGTATGCGAAATTTACATGATATCATCAAAAGCACACATCACATGAAACATTTCGGTCGTCTTCAATTTGGTCTCTTCCTGAAAGGCATTGGTTTAAGCCTAGAGGAAGCTATTAAATATTGGAAAACAGAATTCACTAAAGGAATGGACGAAGAATCATTTAAAAAAAAATATCTGTATAATATTAAACATTCGTACGGTACAATTGGTAGAATGTTAAGTTATACGCCATACGGCTGCAAGAAAGTTATTTCTTCTGAACCTGGACCAGGTGAACATCATGGATGTCCATTTAGACTTTGGGAGAGCGATACTTTGAAACAAAAGATGATGGAATACGGTGTTAGTACGGAAGGTCGGTAACATTTATGTCATATAATTATTAATAAATTATAAGAGGAAATTCCGTCTCAAGGAATGATGGATTGTAAAAAAATATTTAATACAGTTCTATCTTTGCTTGTAAACAAAATTTAATTATGTAAATTAATTAGAAGTTTTTTTATTAACTTATTTTATTAGAATTACATCAAGTTGGTATTGTTTTATATATTCTAGGTGCAAGAGAAGTGGCAGAAATAGCATCAAAAGGTCATTATCAAATAGCATGTTCAAAATATTTTATGTATACACATGGTGGTATAGAGAGCAAGCAGGTTATCAATCATCCAAATCAGTATTTTGAAGAAAGCCAAGAGTTAATAAATCCAAAATCTGCTGAAGCTAATAGCACAACCAAAAAACGAAAATACACTGCTTCTTACACCCCAAATACACAAAGTACGAATTCTACAAATACTGAGCTGGATGAATCTATATTCGATGATGGATTTGACTTGACTCAAGTTGTTGATGGTTCTATGGATGCTGATTGTTAAAATTGTATTTTCTTTCTTTTATCTGGTTCAATATAATTTTCTTGTACATCTTGAATCATTTTTCGTACTAATTTATCTAACTCGTACTTCGGTTTCCACAACCAATCTTCTCGGGCTTCGGAATCGTCAAAGACTTGGGGCCATGAATCCGCTAGAAATAATAAAAATAATTTAAATTTTATTAATATTTGTAAAAGATAATACTTAACAATTCATGTAATCAAATTTATTTTAAAGAAAAACTTTCAAATTACAGTTTGTACCGATTTTTTCTGTAAAATAAATTTAATAAGAATGATTTAAGTTTTTATTTTTATATTTTTCAAATTGAAAGAAAATTACGCAATAGAAACCTTTATAGAACAAGTACAACAACCTAGGCCGATCTGAACGCGCAAGTATGGACCTAGTATGCTTGCAATCCGTCGAATCTTGTTTATTCGTTAGTTGTACGAAAGTGTTTATTTGTTACAGTATATGTTTCAGTTTTGTGTTGGTGAGTGCTACAAAATGGAGATTTCATTATGCTGTTTATTGCTGGTAAGTCGATTCTAATATTTATTTACTGTATATATTATGTAAAAATGTTTTTTAATCTTATAGCAGTTATATTACTATTATAGTACCGCTATCGATAGGTATCATATTGCTTACCAAAGACTATGTCACCTCGATATGACGTATAGCACGGTGTGCAATGGAAAATAAGAAATAAGATTTTATCATATGAAAATAGTTGCGCCGCTATTCCATCTAGCATTTTGCCATATATGAAAATATGTTACCTCATTTTACAGTGAAGCTTAAAAATAGAGTTTCACTTCAATTCTCCTACTGAAAGTCGTATGACAAAATGTTACTTCTTTTCCATCGCACATTGTGCTGTACGTCATATCGGTGTGACAGGTATAAATATTACACTTTTGCATTGTTCCTATAATTAAGACATTTTTGTAACTGTTTATAGATACTGAATCTAAATATAATTCATATTAATTTGTCTATGTGGTAGTTATATCATTTCTTTATATCTAAAGTTAATAATCTTAAATAATTTGTTTAATCATTAAAGACTTTTAAAAGTTACTCAAATCTGATAGCAAACTATACATGATGGTGATCGCGACACTGGTATAAAGGACTTTAACATGTAAAATCATATTTTTATAATTTTCTGCTTCATAAGGGAAGCAGGAAATTATAATAATATGATTTTACTTATTAAAGTCCTATGTTCCGATGTCGCGGTAGTATATGTATAATTTTATTTTTTATTAAATTATATTTTTTATGATTTCTGCAATATAACAAATTTAGAATATCAGTAGCAGTATACATCATTATTATAAATTTCAGTCAAGTTTGTGATAGTTTTTTGGTTGAACATTGCTTGTTTTCACTTCAAGTCAATTTTAAATAATTTTTGTTGTATTTTCTTTTTTATTTTGTTGTATTTAAACTTAGTTCTGATCAATGTAAAATGAGCTGTATAAAATGTACCTATTTCCTGTCTGCTGTCTGGATTGTATGAAATTTCTACTTCGGGAATGTATTTCTTTATTGCTTGAACTAATTCTTCTGGTGAGAAACTCATAGCAGTTACATTGTAACATCTTCTACGAAGCATGTCGTCAGGTGTTGTCATGAATTCCCAAAGAGCGCGTAAACAATCTTCTACATACATCATAGGTAGCCGAGTATCTGGCTTCAAATAACATTCGTATTTGCCGGATTTTAAAGCTTCATGGAAAACTGCAATGGCATAATCTGGAAAAAAATAACATATTTTATAATTAAATTAATTATTTAAACAAGAAAAAAACAATTAAAAATCACACATAGGGTTTTTAACAAGCTATAATTCGAAAACAAAGAATTAGAAATATAGTTTTCTGCAGTTAATTTGAATTATTGTTAAAATATGCTAAGATAAACTATATTGTTTGTTGAAGAAATCTGCATTTCAGTAGTAGCTTAATTATAGAATAGTTTATAAAAAAAACAAAATGCAAACGATGTTTATAATTTAAAATACATTCTTTCTGTGGCCTTCACACAATATCGTTACGTGTATAATTATTATCATGCGAGAGGTGTGTGAAAATAATAGAAAATCATACCTCATACGCAGTTATCACGTCAATGCACAACGCTATTTAACTGTTTTTTTTAAATTTATTATTCGCAAAATAAAAACAGGTGCACTTATTTCAAATTTTGAATTGTTCTTGCTGAGGGCGTTACAAAGATACATTGTTACTTGAAAAAGTTGTTTCACTCAACTATAATTTAATATAAAGCGAGGTAAAATTTAAGTTACTCATATAGACTCATTTATCAATAAATATAAAAATATCTGCAAGTAGTAACCAAGGCCGTTTTTTCAATACAATATGCAACAATGACATTGAAAATTTAATTAATGTAGATAACCAAAATAATTCTATGACATTTATGTTTGCTTTTTACCTTGATAAAGAACTTGAAACCTTGAAAATGGTGGAAACGTGTTCTAAACTCATCTTTATGCAAAAACTGGTTACCAGGTCAATAATGAATGAAAGGAAAAGGCTTATTATAGAAATAATTTAAGCAAAAGAATCAACTTTTGGATATACAGAGTGTTCGTCGACAGTCCAGCACCAAGAATATTTCGTTTATTTTGAGTGACACAAAAAAGTTGATAATAAAATTAAATTAGACTCATAAGATGGTTGCGGTAAAAACTTTGTATCACTTCCGGTTTTAATGAAAGTGGATATAATCTAGCATAGGGAAACGTTTATTTTTTTTACAGAATGTGGGTACCTATATAAAATTAGTTATAGTAGTTATAGTTTTACTTTAATCATTTGAAAATGGCGATCATTTATTTAAAAAATATGCATTACAGGCGACAAACCTACCCCTGTGGTTCCCCCCACTAACATTTTTGGAGGTCGTTATCTGACGGCTGTTAACCGCACTTACCTTATATTTATTTTTATTTATTTAAAGAAAATAGCAAGTTATGAAAACAATTATCCATTATTACTACCTGAAAATTTAGTAGAAAAAGTAAAATATGAAAAGCGCGGTGAAAATCTACAAATCGCCTCCTTTATTTTAATTAATTATTATAACAAATTATTAATTGTCACTATATTAAATAATAAAAAAGTAAATATATATATTTTTTGTTTTCAGGTAATAAAATTATTTTTATAGCTTGCTTTTGTTGGATTTTTATTAATACATATTTGTAAATAAATAGTTTCCATCTTGAAATGGTTGAAGCAAAATTATGATAATTTAATATTGTTGTGAAGCTAACTTTATACATATTATGAAAAAATAAATGTACCGAGTCGTTATGCTACATTTAAAGTTGTACTCATTTCCACTAAAACCAGAAGTGATACAAAAGTCATAATATAATCATATTATGAGCTCCTTTGTCTAATTTAACTGTTTTTATTAACATTTTTTTTTGTATCTTTCAAAATAACCGACTTTCCCTTATCACTCTGTATACCACCTTTGTTTTTCTTCGTTCATCGCAATTTTGATATAAATTCCCAATAAATACATTTTTGGTGATATCGAGTCAGTCTGTCGATCTTGAGAAGCTTGGTTCGATCCCATAGCCGACAACCAAGTTTCATCATTTTAAATCTATCTCTGTGGCTCCTCCTCCACTAACATCTTTGGAGGCCGTGGTTTGACGGCGGGTAAACGCAATTCATGCGAAGAAATATATCACTTAGATCTGTCATGGCAGAGTGCCACACCCAGTAATGGGTAAAAGACGTGATGATATACACATTTATTTATTTATTTAAATACATTTTTTCTACAATTGATATGAAAAGTTGACAACTGCGCTCTCATTTGTCATCGTAAAGTTGACGTTTTCGATATTAAATGCTAGTTTATAGTAATAAGAACAAAACAAACTTATTATATTGACAGAATGAATTTATTTTCAGTACGTATACGTTTTTTAATCATCTAAGATGCAATTGTAGAAAAATATTTGTGTGTATCACGAGCGAAAAGTGTCTGTGTTCCTCTTACACTATTCCAGCACTCACGTTCGGCTCGCGCTGCAATTACCGTGTTCGAGTAATAAAGAATCACTTAATCACAAATAACTATATTATATTGTTAATAACATACATTTTTCATTATGTTTTACGTTAATTTATGGATTAAAAATATAATAAAAATATTGTAATTTATTGCTTATGACAACGACGGCGAATCTATGACACACGTGCCAGAGATGGCTATATTTACGGCCAATGTCAAAAATTATCTTTAATAATATAAAATACCACGATCTAATATAGATGATTTATCTGACATATTAAAACCTAATTAGTTAAAAATAAAATATATATCTTACCAGTGGTACCACCGCCAGGCGGGTCACTCGAAATAACCCCAGGGAACCTCAAACAACGGAAATCCAATCCAAACCTATGATGATAATATTCTCCTAACAATTCCGCGTGCACTTTAGACACCCCGTAAATAGTCCTAGGTCTTTGCACAGTCACATTCGGGGTTGGATTCCTTGGCGAATCCGGTCCGAAAGCTCCAATCGTACTCGGAACGAAAATCCTCAGTTTATATTGCTTGGCAAGTTCAATAACGTTATGCATTCCTTCTACGTTCACCCTTACTGCCAAAGGGACGTTCTGCTCTCCAATGGCTGATAGAAGGGCGGAGAAATGAATGAGCCAGTCGATCTGATGATCTACAACGATTCTTTGCAAGCCCTTGAAGTCGAGGATATCTGCGAAGATGTAAGGGCCCGATTCGAGAACTTGTTCACTTGGTTTGATGATGTCGGATAGTAACACGCGATCTTTGCCGTATTTTTGTCTGAGGAGTTTAGCACATTCTGTTCCTAGCTGACCTAAGCCCCCTAAAAAATAGTTGTCATTTAAAAAATATAGTTATATAAGGGAATTTTTTTAAGAATATATAAATTTTGTAAAAAATATTTTTTCATATTTCGACATGACGTGGACATTTTTAGTGCCACTGGCCGATACTGATGTTGTATAATGAATATATTGACAATTGTAGTGTTTATAATTATAATTTAATAATTAACATATTAGAAATAACAACAAAGACAAAAATAATTGTCATCCATACACTTGGTGAAACTAGGTTTAATAAAAAATATTAAATAAACACTTGGCAAAGTCTCACAAAATTCAGCCTCCAAGTCACCTTATGAGGGCATCGTCAGTGGCTTCTTCACGTGAACTTTGTTCTAGGTGAAGAAGGGAGTTATACCATACTGATGAGCTCTAATAAGAGCGAAACGCGTCTATGGTTACTAACTGTGCTGGCCAGCCTCTGACGATGCCCTCATAAGGTGACTTGGAGGCTGAATTTTGTGAGACTTTGCCATGTGTTTATTTAATATTTTTTATATTAGAAATAACTATCGAACCAGTGGTACTAATAATGTTTTTTTTAACATCTTTTAGATAATATCTGTTGCAATACGTCGGATTGTGGATTTGAGAATTAGAATTCGATTTCACAGCTGATAATTAATTTTCACTATATTAAAAATACCTTTGTGATTTCTCTATCACTAACATTTTTGGGAGTAGTGATTTGCTGACTGGTAATAGGTAAAACGGCAGATGATTATTTTTTTATATTTGAGCGGAAATAGTATTATTTTGGATTATTTTATATTACTTCAAATGTTTTAAATTAATTTAAGATGCACATGAATCTTACCTTAAATTATAAATAATTTATTTAATATTGTCTTAACTACTGACTAATTGCGTACGAAAATATAAAATATAAATCATATTCAATCACCTTCATTTTTAATTACTAATTAGCATCGTATTTAAACAAACATAATTGTCAGATTTAACATAGCGTATACACCTATAATTTTTCATTATAATTTTATGTTATGTCATATCTAGGATTTAAATTTAAGAATTCCTGAATAGGAATTTAATAAAATATTATATATACATTTCAAAATTATTTCAGATTTTTTCCGTTTATACATTTTATTAAAAAAATAAAAACGTCAGTTAAAAATAGCGTTTTTTCACGGTTCTTTCGTTTAAACATTGATATTCGGTGGAAAATCAATCTAAATGACCTTTCGGCTACTATATTTTTATAATATATTTTATTACCTTTATAATTTATTTGGAATATCTAAACGTTGGAAAGACGTCTATTCATAGACCCCAACGTTCCAGTTTGCGCGTGTTTCTCGTAGCTTGCGATGATAGCGCCATTATAAAGGTAAAAGAATATATTTTTAAAATATAGTAGCCGGAAGTTAATTTAGAATGATTTTTCACCAATATAATCGGTGTTTCTTGTTTGTTGTCCAAAAGAAACACAAAACCACCGAAAAATCGATACAAAGACAATAATTATTAACGTTTAAACGAAAGAACCGTGAAAAAACGCTATTTTTAACTGACGTTTTAATTTTTTTTAACAGGATGTATAAACGGAAAAAATCTGAAATAATTTTAAATGAATCTGATTTTGCAAGGATTTTTTGAAAATTTTTTCAGAATTTTTCCTCATAAGAATATTATGTAAAAAATCGGAATGTGAAAAATGAACGGTTTTTTTACAAATCCGCGTTGGGGCGTGTGTTAACATCAATATTTTGTGGTAATAGTTTGGCTACCTCATTTTTTTATGATTTAGAAGCGAGTATTGATGCGCGTAACAGAAAATTCGATCTTCGCCAAAATAAGGACCACCCTTATATATATATATATATATACTTACAAAAAAACATTTGTGTATGTTTCGAGCTAACGTTTTAGCTCATCATAAAATATTTTATATTATTTAAAAATTGTTAAAACATAATAAAATAAATAATTATTTAGATTTAAGTAACCAATATTAATTTAAAATATTGTGTGGCACTTTTTGTAAGGATATTTATAACATTTCAGTATGATATTGTCCATCGTGTTTGATCTCTAATGATAAATGAGCAAATGAAATCAAAAATGTACAAATAATTTTAATCCCATCTGCTCATTTATCATTAGAGAATCAACCACGATATACAAATTTCCACAATTTTATAATTTGTCAAAAAAAGGTAGTCACAACGACATAAGTTGGTACAAAAGGTATGAGGTAGATAGTTTTACATATTTCCTAAAAAAGACAGAAAAGTAAGATTTGAAACAAAGTTAGAAAAGAAACTATTTTTAATTTAAATTAATGGAATGGTGTAACAATTAGTTGAGTAATATACCTAATTTAATTTCTTTTGATTTCTATCTGCTTTTTAAACTTCATTGAATTTTATTCAAATTAAATTTTATTAGTATGAAATTAAAAAATTGCGATTTCGAAATATTTTTATCCGAATACATCGAGGTCTGCTTTCCAGTTTACACATTATATAATACCTAACTTTTACGCGTATAACCATTTTTTAAAATTTGCTTATATGTAAGATCTTCGTTGCTTATGATAAAACAAATTAAATGCTGTCAGTTTGACATATAAATTTTATGATATTTTCCACTATTTTCAAATATAATTTCTGTCGCGCAAATTTCTAATCTCTTTCAGAGTATCTATAGGAAATTTGTAAAATCTTTTGCTTTCAAAAAAGTAGCAATTGGAACTGAATATTTAAATAAAAATAAAATTACAAACCAGTTATGAGAATCTTAGGATTTTGGGCTTCCCTTTTAGCTGCCAAATTAGCATTGAATCTCTGTCCAGAAATACACCGTGCTGCATATGTAAACAGCCTATTCTCGCAAAATTTTCTTACAATCATTTTTTTAAATCCCGAAAACTTTCAATAAAACAGTGTTCTGAATTTGAACTTCACTTGATCACCGGAAGGTTTATGTTTATATGTTCGCGGTAGTGTTTTCAAGGAGTCACTGACGTTGGCCAAGTTAGTGACCAGCTATCGCCAGGAAGGTGATTAAACATGTTTACCTTGATTTTTTGCCTGATGACGTGCCCCTCTATAACTTTTTCATATAGATTGTAATATGCCTTACCTCCTGAGCTAGTTATTATAATAATATAGTTACGTATGTATGCTACAGTACCGCTAGCAGGATAAATCAGTTGGCAGAAGTTGCGTTAGAAATTTTATGACTTATTTTATGTTATTTTCGATTACTGTTTGTAACATGTAATACAAATAATAATGCATTAAATTTTTATTGTTTTATTGCATGTTTTTATTGTCCGGACTTTAGTGATTTTTATCGATCAAGAGATTTTGATGAATCTTTACGCTTTAGATCCTACTAAACCTAAAAAATATCGGCATGTTTTTGAAATTTTATGTATTTAAGGTTATGACCAAAAAATGAAGGTTAAGTTCTATTATGGGCTCTATTCAACCAGTGGTAACATAATTTTACTGATGGATCTTTTAAAATCTGTACAGTTATGACTTAAATGGTAGGAATTATGACAAATTACATAATAACTAAAACGAAACAAGGTTTAATTTCAAATAAATTTTATTTGAAACATTTTCGAAGTTATTATAATTTCACTTGTTTGTGGTGTGGGAGGTTCGTATTAAACAGCAGTTTTTTATATTAAAAATCCGAAAACATAACGTTTTTATAAATAATAATTATTTAGTATTAATATTAATTTTGTGATCATTTTCAATATTTTAAATATAGTTATACATTTGTTTATAATTTCATGTCATTCTGCTTCTTGTGAATATTATAAATGTTAATTAAATTTACAATAGATAATGGAAAATGACGAAGAAAAGTTAACCTTACCTGAGATTAAAGAAACGGTATGCGGTTGTTATTATATTTATTTAATTAAATTAAAATTGGGGTAGGTGGCTCAGTGGTATCGAGTCGGCCTGTGGATTTTGAGAACCCTGGTTCGATCCCCACAGCCGACAAACAATTTTCACCAATTTAAAAAATCTACCCCTGTGGCTCCTCCACCACTAATATCTTTGGAGGCCGTGATTTGACGGCTGGTAAACGCACTTCACGCAGTAGGCAGAGTGCACACCCAGTGATGGGTAAAAGGCGTGATGATATATTTATTTTTATTTATAAATGTCAAACTTATTCTTTTCATACCAACACTTTTATAGTCTAGGCTGTAAAAGTAGTACTTCAAAGTGCGTCAATTGTTAATAACATTTCTGTTTGTATAAATGTACTAATTTAAAGAATTATTTTCTATTTGCCATTAAATTAGTCTTAATAAATGTGTCATTTAGAAATATTATTAATGACTAGTTGCATTGCCGTATTTTAAATATTAAGTGTCACTTAAATAATAATAAAAAATCGAATCGAATTCTTGACGGCAATGTTTATTAATTCATTTGACATTATTTCTCGATTTAAATTGTTTTACTTAAGTTACACTTAATATTTAAGGGATGACATTATAACTGGTTAAAGTTAGAAACGTTGCAAAATTATTTTAGAAGAAAATAGTTTAAATGAAAAGAAATTATGAACTTTTCTTTGTGTAAATATTGAATGAAAAGATCTGCAGATTTTTTTGTCCGTCATCTTGAAACACAATTGTTTTTCGATATTAGATTTGTGCCTTCAAACTAGATACTTTTAAGAATTGATATACAGCTATGATGATGATGGTTCATTTATAATAAAAATGTTGTAATATTTCTAAATACGGACCTGTATAAGGACGTAGCAGTTTTTGTTGCGGTATAATGAGTTCTACCTACATTTTTGTCGTAGAACTTGTTTTTACTTTTTATTGTATCGTATGTTATGAAACAGCGAATAAGATCCATTGAAAGTGAGCTCCGCCAATAGAATCATAAAATTCTGCACGTGCCTTTCAAATTATGATACAAGAATGTTTAATTTTAATAAATTCAAGTTAGTCACCATGTAATTTTGTTTTTGTTTTAGGCGGTGTTATTTTTAATAAATGTTTACATACAATTTTGTTATTTTATTGTTAAATACATTTATAAAAGTAATTAATATTCAATTGCCCCGCGTGATGGTCGCTTGGGTTAAGGGCCTGACTCGCAACCATAAGGTCGTGGGTTCGGGTCCCGCCCGTGGCGACCATACAAAGGACATATCGGCATATGACCTTAGTAGTTGGTCCGATATATAAATTTAAAAAATATATATATTCAATTTATGAGTCCGTATTTTTACATCATGTAGGACGAGCTTTGTCTAGCATTTTCCAATGGTATTATAAATAATTTTGCCGTCTTATTTCATTTAATTGAAAAAATTAATATAAATAAATAAATATATCATCACGCCTTTTCCCCATTATTGGGTGTGGCACTCTGCCTAAGCAAATCTCGGTAAGTGATATATTTCTTCGCGTGAAGTGCGTGTACCAGCCGTAAAATCACGGCTCCTAAAGATATTAGTGGAGGGGGAGCCACAGAGCTAGATTTAAATTGGTGAAAATTGTTTTGTCGGCTGTGGAGATCGAACCAAGGTTCTCAAGATCCACAAGCCGACACGATACCACTAAGCCACCTACCCCATTAACATTGTTAATTATTAGAATTTTTGAAAAATCATGAGCATTCGCCGGGATTTAAACCCAGAACCTTTCACTCGCTAGGTGAATGCTCATGATTTTTCAAAAATTCTAACAAATTTACTAGACAGACAGAGATGTCGTATATATACTTCTTAAAAATTGTTAATTATATTATGCTTTTTAAATATAATTAATTTATTTTATTTAAAAAAATATATAATAAAATTTATCAATGATATATTTTTTATTATTAATCCATAATAATTGATATTCTTTTCTTAGTCCATTTCTATATATGGAAAAAAAAAACAACAACAAAATACAATCTTAGTTATTAGTGCACAAATTAAAAAACTAAAACGCCAATTTTTAAATTCAACTTTTGACACTGAATGTACAGATGATAATTCAACTATATGGATAGTTATGGCCAATTACACCGCCAAAACTTATATTTTGAACTAGGTTTAAACAAATAATTGCTGTCAAACATTAGATTTGCTTCTATTTATTTAAACTGAATTTAAAATTTAACTTTCAGCGATGCACTCAGCCATTGATTTGATAATTTTAATGAACTAATAATTTTCATACCATAGAAATGTTGATAAGTAAAAATAGGATTATTTTACTCCTTCGCATAAAGGTAGTATGTATAAACATTTACATTTGTGTAATGAAAGTAACATAAACCAAAACTATGCAAGCAGCATGTTCTCCAAGCTCTGATGTCAGTTGTTTTAGCAATATTTTTAATACAAAATTATTAGCCCACAATTTCAGTTCTAAATAACTCTAAAATGTGCACTATACATTTAATCAATTTAGTACTAATTTATTTATTTTATAACGAAATAAAATAGAAATTGAAATTTTATGTGAAATGTGAAATTAGTGAAATTTTTGCCCGAATAATTTATAATGAAGTAACGTACGAGGTAAAACAGTTACGAGTAAAGCGAATTTGGTAATTTATACCAAACACACAAGTTATTATCATCAACCAATCAGATCCTATGACAGAATTGCGACATCTTTTGTTTAACTTCGCATATCTTCTTTGAATTCGACAGTAGGTAATCTGTCAACTGGATAATAATAATAATAATAATAATTTTATGTGGCAAAATTACAGCAAAAGCTGATCTCCCATTTAACCTTTACATCAAAATAACAAAGTAAATTTATATAATTATGGTATAGGCTAAATTCTAGTTATTAGGCATACATAAGATAGTAATGGTAATTAATAAACATGATGAATAATCTAATTAAATGTAGACAAATATGGATTAACAATAGAAATTAAAAAAGATCATAAATACAATAATAAAGTAAGGTATAAAGATTCAATTAAGTGAAATTGTACCCCACTAAGTAACAATTTTTTCAATGTAGATGCAAAAGTAGCTGGTTGTAAATTTAGTAGTGGAGAAGTTATTATATTAAGAATGCTAGGGACAACATGACTGTAAGTACATTTAAAAAGAGCAGTATTGTGAGTAAGTATGTAATATTGTAGTATATTTCTTAAGTAGCGTTGATGATGCCGATTTCGTACTGATAGTTTATTATACAAATAGCAAGGAGATTTGTTAAGAATTACGCGGTGAGCTAAACATGCAGCATGTAGATGTCTAGTTTCTTTCATATTAAGCCAGCCTAATTCCTTTATACGTGATGAAATGTTATCACGTCTCTTCAAACCAAAGATGAATCGTATACAACAATTTTGCACTCTCTGTATTCGCCTTACATCAAAAGAAGATATATCATATAGGGATTTATGAGTTTCTACTAATTGTACAACTTTGCGATCCATTTTTATGTAACACCAAGTTTAAACAAGTACACTCTCAGATCTGACAGATCAGTAGACCATCTCGCAGGTTACGAAAAAATGCTGACTTTTGTTTGCGAAACATAGAGTTTTTTAGGTAACACAAAACAGAGAGATTAAAACTGGTTACTTCATGTTTTGAGTTTTTTTATCTTACTGCTTACTTTACTTTTTTAATAAATAATTTTTAGTTGTAGCATATAGTCCACTTTTTACGTTACTGATACCATTGACGTTACCTCTCACGTTACTTCATTATAAATCCAGCTTAAAAGATAATTAAAAATAAATTCGAAGAAAATGTATTGCACGTGCATTTAAATTTAATATGTATTTAATTTGAATAGGATATTTTGTAATTTTAATTTCTTATAATAACGTGAACGTACTAGGTAAGGTACTAATTTTATTTACGCGTGCAAATGTAATGCACTTATAATTACAATTTAATAATTTGAAAACTGATTACAAAATATTGTTTACACTCTACAGAATTAAAACAAAACTTCAATGTGTCTTATTGTACAAACACATTTTACTAAATATTTTTTTGACAAAAACAAATTTCGAAAATATTTCTTCCTGTAGGTACGTAAGATTATTCACATTATTGCATGATCGTAATGCAAAATGACGAAACGGTATAAGAAAGAATCAGTGGGTGTATCATTTGTTTCAGACGACTTCTTCAGTATAAACAATTGACAATCGGCAACAATTTTAGTTTGCGTGCTATTGAAAGTTTTATTTCGCAACAATTGCTTGTTGTTTTGTTTTGCGCATCGCTTGGAATGATTGCAAATTCTAACTGTAATCGTAATTTAAGAACATGTGTTGACAATGTTTTTAAGATTATTTCATTCATTTCAAGGGATATAGTAAACTTTATGCTTTCATAATTTTATTTATTTATTTAGATACATATTTCATTTTAAAATTGTTATAGTTATACAGAACATAGTTTAGCTTTATTTTCACAACTATTTTTCTTTTTATAGTATTTCAAATTCACCGTAGAAACAAAGTAATAAGTCGTCTTTTTTAATCATATGTGCAGTGGATCTTAAAACAGCTTTAGGTGCGTATGTAATTGGAAGTTTGGTAAAATCAACTACATAATTTTTTGCTTCGTAGATTCCCTATAAAAATATTATATTGTTAATGTATTTATATTTAAAATTCTAAACTGTCTGAATTAATTTTATAGGTTATTTAGCCAAGAAAACACTATTCTTCTGAAATAGTCTTGTAATATTGTCTGCCGCACATTAGCAGGGAAATTAAATTTCTCTGCCTAGGCAGTGGTAAAATGCAACGTTGCCACATCTATTTTCACAAATACATTTTACGTACGATTTTTAAAACATAATTTTTAAATTAAATAAATTACACTAAAAATCAAAAGAAAAAATTATAACTATAATTTTATCTATCTCCTAATATGTGATCTGGCAATGTTTGTTAAGTTTTGACAATGTGAGTTAATTGTTAAATGAAAATAAGTTATGCATACCATTCAGAAATTTTGAATTAATATACGACTTAAAAAATAAACTTATCGTCATCATTATGATTCCTTTTCATGATTCATTGATATTATTAAGAATCTATATATTCGTCATGAAAAGATGAACCTTCCTGCTTTGATAAGTATATAACTCTTATTTACCTTCGGGAAGGGGCATCCCCCGGGGGTAAAGTTAAAATGTCTCTCTATGTCGAAGAAAAGTTCTCCTCCATATTTATTCAATACTGTACAAGGGGATTTGTTAGTAAGATTGTACAATACTTCCCATTCGTTATTACGATATACTTCTATGATACAGTCTAGCTAAAAGTCAAAAATATTTATTATGATATCAAAAATAATTAGCACTTAATTTTCAAATTTTATCGATAATTTTATATTTTGCACATATGTTTTTGTTTAGCAAAAAGATCGATAGAAAACTAACATCCTTGGGGGCCGTAATATGACGTCTTGTAATCGCACTTCACGCGAAGAAATATATCACTTTCCGAGAGCTGCTTTGGCAGTACGCCACACCCAGTAATGGGTAAAAGGCGTGATGATATATTTTATATTTATTTATAATACTTGTTATTTAAAGTAGAATAAAATTAAGAGCATATGTAAGTTTATGGGGTAGGTGGATCAGTAGTATCGATTTGGACTGTGATTTGAGTACTCGGGTTCGATTCCCAAGACCGACAAAAAAATTACCATTATCATCTTTGGGATCTGTGATTTGATGGCTGGTAACTGCACTTCACTCGTATAAATAAATCACTTACCGAGATCTGCTATAGCAGAGTGCACCACTCAGTAATGAGCAAAGGGCGTGATGATATATTTATTTACTTCCTCCTCTGATGGCGCTACAGCCCGAGATCTGGCCTGGGCCTACCGGACACACCGAGCCGCAGTTTTTACACTGCCGGTTTTCGTAGTCAAATGCTACATTATTTAAGGCGTATAAGTGACTAGCTTATAGCGCCCGAGTGTGATAAATACATGTAACTGTATTTTATATTTTACGACAAATCATACATTGTCGGCAGGCGGATTCGAACTGACGAACCTTGGTTCAGGTGACGTCACAGTATGTTAAGAGATGTGTCTTAACACGCTCGGTCACCGCGCCTGATTTATTTACTTATTTGTAATAAATTTAACGTACCATAACATCATCTCCGATTGAAACGGGTAACTTTGCAGAACCGTCTGCCAGGGTTATTGTAGAATTAATTTTGGTAAAATTTGCATGATATTGTATTGGGGTATTTTCGGTACCTTCACACATTCCATATTTCGAAATTGATATATCAAGGGTTCCCTTCTATAAATTAAAATATATTAAAAAATCATATTTTTCTACGATTGCTATGAAAAGTTGATAATTACGCTCTCATTTGTCATCGTAAAGTTGACGTTTTCTGTGAAACAATCGAAAAATATCTTTTTTGCGCGTCTCCAATGGCAACGCGCGAAAAAGACATTAAATGCGCGCGTTTCAAATGGCAACGCACGAAAAAGATATTAAATGCGCGCTTATTTCAATAGTTACCAGGGATACAAACAAAACAGAAACTTGTCATATATTGACAGTTGACAGAACGAATTTATTTTCAGTACGCATACGTTTTTTAATCATTTTAAGATGCAATCGTAGAAAAAATTATATGTGTATCACGAGCGTAAAGTGTCTTTGTTCCGCTTACACTATTGCAAGTGTCTTTGTTTCTTCGACTGGCGCTGCAATTGCCGTCTTCGAGTAACAAAGAATCACTTTACGCTCTTAATACACAAATAACTATTTTGTTTATATATGCATTTTTATGTAAGTATAATTTTAAAAATATTTACCACATGCACGTATAATATGGTTGACATGAAAAGTAAAATATACCACATTATGTTTATGTTGTAGAAATAATATTAATGTCACATATATATTTTTTCTATTTATAGTCATATTGTTGATAAAAAATGAATTAGAAGGAAGTAGCAATGTCGATTTGTTTATCTTTGCTAAATAATTAATAATAAACTACAAAATAATTGTTACTTTTGTGGAACAAGGACAGATATCTATTTGTAGCTTTATTGAATTTTTTCAAAAAATAAATATAATTTTGTGTTAATAATGCTATTATTTTTTTATATTCTAGTTTTACAAAAGAGATTACAAGTCTGATTAGATAATATCGATTATTGCTTTAAATTGTTATGGATACATATACAATTATTGAAATGTAACAAGAAAGTTAATAATCATCACGTCTATTATCCATTAATGGGTGTGGCACTCTTCTGTAGCAGATCCCTGCAAGTGATATATTTCTTGGTGTGCAGTGCAGTTACCAGCCATCAAATCAAGACCCCGAATGATCTTAGTGGGAGAAGCTACAGGGGTAGTTTTTTAATGTTGTGAAAATTGTTTGCCGACTGTGGGAATCGAACCCGGGTTCTCAAATCTACAGACCGATTCGACTTCACTGAGCCACCTACCCCATTAGGAAAGTTAAGGAATTACGTATTATAGAAAACTCGATTGTTAAGTGCTCTGCAATAGGACTCAAAAATTAAAAATACTCGCTCCTGCGAGTCTCATATTTCTAACTTTTTTAGATTTTGTTTAATCTTTTTGGTAATATACTATACCAAATAGAAAGTAATGAAAAGAAAATAATTTTTGGAAGCACAATAGACTTGTTAGGAGGCAGGAATAATAAACAGGTTATTGTTGAATTAATTGATATATTTGTGTTGATAGTTTATTTATTACTTATACAGTTTACAAATAAAATATAATGTAAATGTAATACATTTTAGTTTGATTCAAATTCACCGTAATAACATAAAAATAGTTCTCCATCTCGCATCAAATTTGCCGTTCCTCTCAGCAAAGCTTTTGGGGCTGTTTTAATAGGCAACAAATTGAAATCTACCACATAGTCTTTTAGTTCGTAAGTTCCCTGTAAATCGCAGAAAATCATAACATTTTTTTAACATTCGGTATTTGATATACAGGGTGAGTCTGGGAAGACGCCCCCCCCCCTTTAACTTTTTTATTATGAGTAATAGAAAAAAATGGTTCATATGAAAGTTTTATTATTTTAAATATACTATTTGATGGCAGATGTAGATATTTTTTATAAAGTCAGGTTTACAAGATACGACTATCAACTTTTATTTTTTAAATAGCAACCTATAATTATTTTACTAAAATAAAAACCGCCATTTTTTTCTCTTTTCAACGGTGTATTAGTTTTTATTAATGTATCTGAAAAAATTCGAGAAAAATAAGAAAATTGAGAAATACTAGAAATAATTTTTATACAAATATTATAGGTGGCTATGTGAAAATAATTTGTTTTAAGTTGTTTTTGTTACTGAATTTGTTGCTTTAGTTTGTTAAGTTGTATAACACTGTTACATTTTGTTTATTTTCACATAGCCACCTATAATATTTGTATAAAAATTATGTAAAAAATAAAAGTTGATAGTCGTATCTTGTAAACCTGACTTTATAAAAAATATCTACATCTGCCATCAAATAGTATATTTAAAATAATAAAACTTTCATATGAACCATTTTTTTCTATTACTCATAATAAAAAAGTTAAAGGGGGGGGCGTCTTCCCAGACTCACCCTGTATACTGTAATAAATATTTATATATATATATATATATATAATTTATATTTTTCGTTAATACTACTTGTTTAAAATTGGTGTGTTATTTACCTCCGGTATTGGACAACCCGTCCCAGGTATATTCAAATTTTTTGCAGCTTCATGCCAAAGGTTACCACCATATTTTTCAAGTAATTCACACATAGGTTTATTTTTCATTGTATACAGTGGTTTCCAAGTGCCTTCTCGATATATTTCTATTATCGAATCTAACTAAAATATAAATCGGAACATATACTTATACTGATGATTAGTTCATCAACCGCACATGTTAATAAATTAATTAGTAATTTGCTTTTAGATGCAGTTGTAAAACTAAAAAGTGTAGAAAAAGACGCAGTAGTAAGGAACAATAAAAACAAACAATTGTTTTGCAATAAATATACCTAATAAAAAATAAATAAATATAAATATATCATCACGCCTTTTACTCATTACTGGGTGTGGCACTTTCCCGAAGCAGATTTCGGTAAGTGTATATTTTTCCGCCTGAAGCCACGGGGGTATATTTAATTTGGTGAAAATAATCACCTTAAGAACCCTGGTTCGATTCCCACAGCCGACAAACAATTTTCACCAAACTAAATCTACCCCTGTGACTCCCCCATCACTAACATCTTCGGGGGCCGTGATTTGACGGCTTGTAACCGTACTTCACGCAAAGAAATATATCTCTCACCGAGATCTGTTTCGGCAGTGTGCTACACCCAGTAATGGGTAAAAATCGTGATGATATATTTATTTATTTATAAAATAATAACAGTGTAAAATTAATTTACCTTGACGTCATCTCCAAGAGAGTTTGGTAAAATAGCTTTACCATTTGCTAGAGATACGGACGAATTAATTTTAGTAAAAGTTGTCCAATACTTCATAGGTGTATCGGTGTGACCTTCACACATTTCGAATTTTTTAAATGTTATGTCCAAAGTAGCGCCCTTAAAATAAGTATATAATGAAATAAATATGTTATCACATTTTTATTTGATCAAAATTGAGAAATTACGTACCACATGGCAGTACAATGTAGTCACCAAAACGAATAAAGCGAACCACAACATTTTTCACTTTCAATGGTCGTAATATTTTTGAATAAATATACTTTAAATATTCGTTTTATACTTTAGTGAAAAACAATTACCTATGTGTGGAAACAACAAACATTATAACTATGACTTTTTCAATGATATACATTTTTATAATTATGGCTATTATAGAATTATAGACAAATAGAAAACATTATGTTTTGAAAATATTTAGAAATTATATTCAGATTGGACAATAGTTCAGATTGTAGATAAAATATTTTATATTTTTTTTATGATAACTATAATATGATCTGATAAATATCAAATGTTATGTGTAATAATTTCAATAGCTTCTATATGAAAAATTCCAAAATAAATAATTACAATATTATATATATATATATGTTGAATTTTAAATTTCCGCGAGTGTTATTGATGTAACTTGAATTCTTCCGGGTATCTTCTCGCGTTGGTCTGGTTTGGTTCTGAGAAGAACCGTTGTTTAGACGACGTTTCGGTAAGGTCTCACTTGCCATCTTCAGGTCTTGGATTGATTCCGTGTTCTCGATCTGGTGTTAGGTCTTGAACTCAAGTTCTCGATCTGGTGTTAGGTCTTGAACTCAAGTTCAAGACCTAACACCAGATCGAGAACACGGAATCAATCAAAGACCTGAAGATGGCAAGTGAGACCTTGCCGAAACGTCGTCTAAACAACGGTTCTTCTCAGAACCAAACCAGACCAACGCGAGAAGATACCCGGAAGAATTCAAGTTACATATATATATATATATATATATATATATATATACGTATTTTGTACATTTTTGATCCGATGTGTAGTTTTCGAAATATTTCCAAACGCAACTTAAAATGGACCAGCTTGTATATATATATATATATATAAATTATAAAAGAATATAGCCAGTTTAAGATTTCTCAACAATAATTTCCATTACAAATATTTATTGCAGTATATATCAAATATCGAATCTTTTTTGCCCATAATTTAAAAAGTACCATATAATAAAGTATAAACAGACATTAACAAAGAAATTAAAATTATTTACATTTGAAAAATTTATATACTTATATATAAGTACGTAAAACATATTTAAAAAAGTATTATTTTTGTCAAATCAGCTTACTCTAAGGAAAAAATAAAATAAAGAAGTTCCTTAATTTATTTTTTCCTTAAAAAAAAGTAATATGACATCATTGATTATATGGTTATGATTGTTAATTTTAAGAGTACGTATATAAGATTTTCAACAACGGCAATTCTGAGTATAAATTCCTATTAATCTGGACGCGTAACAAAAATTACGAGTAGACCTCGTTCACTGATGGGTCCAAGATTTAAATTCAACATCATTGATGCACAAATTAGAGCTGTGTACGTGTTTCAAACAAACAAAAATAGATTAAAATACTCATTCTATCAATGATCTCATACTAACATTCCTCAAGTCCGGTAACCGTCTCGAATGACTGTTTTCGGAAATATCATAGCATTCTAATGCCATCTTTTAGAATATTCATTCTCTAATTAGTTGACAGGAAATATTATAACAAAACATTTTAAACAACCTGAAACAATTAAAATTATTTTCTGTTTTGATTATTGTGTTTGTCTTACTATTTAAAATCATAATTTTTGTTATAATTAGTCTTTTAAAACTGATATATAATTTATAGACCCTTTAAATTATTGTTAAAACGATTCGTAAACGATTACAGAAAAACTGAAGTGTCATTTTATAGAAACGTGTATTTTATCAGCCGAGATTATAATTATAAGATATTAAAGAATAATTAAAGTATCTAAAGTACTGGTTATTAATAATAATATAGTTTTAATTAAGATTAATTTATCATTTAACTTATATTTTTTCAGATTACTTTTATTATTTTTATTTATTATCTTTATTGGTATCTATTATTATTATTATTACCATATTTATAATTTCATTTTATATTATTTTGAGTTGTAATTAAGTTTTAAATTGATTAATTTATAGTAAACTAGCATAATTTTATTTATTCTAAATTCATCTGCTTACTAGTACTTAATATAAACTATAGTTTATTATTATTATTTAGACCAGTTAATATATTCTACATTTATTTATTTACACACATTAATAACACCAATAGTGTATGTGTTTTTAATGTTATTTTTTCTTGTCTTCCGGTTTTTTTTCTAGAAATAACGGTTGAAAAGTGGTGGTCTTTTTCTTGATTAAATTCCTCAAATACTGTCAGGGGCGCATTGGGAGTATTATGCGGCCGAATAATTTTGGAATCTAATCGACTGACGGCTTGAGAATATTGAATATGGGATACAATCATGTTTTTATTTATCGTTTTATCGTACCGTCAGTACTGTGGTGTGAATAGCGATATGGAATTCGAATCTGGAGATCCCGAGTTCGAATCTCACTCAAGCTAAAAATTATATGAACTACCACACTACGGCTCGGTGAGTGCGGACCCTGTACTGTAATTGGGTTTAAGTTCCTGTTGTACAGCGTAACATAAATAAATAAATAAATAAGCTGTTAACTTTAGAAAATTAATAATATTTTTCATTATATTTTTTTTGTATTTATATTATATAAATTTATTTATTTGAGTGCAATTTGAAATTTATTTAATATTCTTTTATAAAACTTTATATTTCAATTCAAGTAAAAAATATATCACGCTTTTTATTTATTACTAGTTGTGGCACTCAGCCGTAGCATATCTCAATAAGTGATATATTTATGAGCGTGAAGGGCAAATACCAGCTGTCAAATCACGGTCTCTAAAAATGTTAGTAGAGGAGGAGTCCTAGTAGTAATTTTAATACTGTGAAAATTGTTTGTCGGCTGAGGGAATCGAACCCAGTTTATTTCATTTCTCTAAAAAAATGTGATAAATATTTATCAAAAATATTTTAAAAACTGCAAAATCAATAGCACGTATCAGGCAACAGTGGCGCAAGAACAAGTTCTGTTTTTGCCTGTTTTAAGAGCAGTGTATTTGGGTGTTTTAGCAATCTCTAACATGTTAAAACCATGCTCTTAGAACACTCAAATACAGAGCTTGTGCTACGAGTACCAGCTAATATGTTTTAATAATAAAGGTACAGTCAAATGTCAAATGCCAATATAATTTTGTTTTCATTGATCTGAATTCTGTCAGGGAATTAAAATAATGTCAGTGCATTAATATGTAATAATAAAGTTTTAAGCTTTAAGCAAAAATAGAAATCTAATACAGTAGAAGTTTTTCACGTTTACAAAATTTTCGCTCTAGTGGAAAATCCTGTCTTGGAAACAATAGTATTCTTAACAAATATGATTATTTTCGGGAATTGTGCTCACTTGAGCCGATCGTGTTAAAAATATAATGAAAATAAATTCAAATTGCTGGTTTATCGAATTAATATTATTGCTAATATTAAACCCAAAGAGTAATTCTCGAAATTACTATGTAGAATGAGAACTTGAGCACATTTTTGCATAATGCTAGAAAATAATTTGTACAAGTAAAAGAAAATGATTCAATTTTATTTTGTATTATTTATTTCATATAGCTTTACATTAATTTTTAGAATATATATACTTGATGGGGCGCTATAACACTATCACTTATACGTCTTAAATAATGTAGCATTTGACTACGAAAACCGGCAATACGGCAGTGAAAAATCTGCGGCTCGGTGTGCTCGGTAGGCCCAGGCCCGATCTCGAGCTGTAGCGCCACAGATGATGATGCTGATATACTTGATGATTAACCCTGTGATTCCATGTTAGTCAAACTTTGCGCTGAAAATAACCCTCTTTTGCCTACTTGCACATTAGATAAATGAAAGTAAATTAAATATTTGACAGCAATGTCAATTATTCCATATATATATATATATATACATGTAACTTTGCTTTACTTTATTTAAACCTAGTTTAAAACTTAACTTTTGGCGATGATACTGGCCATTATTGAGGTTATTACTTCCTTGTACGAAGTAAAGGAAGTATTGTAATCGCGAAAATTTTCGGTTCTCAGATTTCAGTGGAAATACGCATTTTGGCCCTCCCTGAGTCCATTTTGACTAATTTCGTCGTGACGTCTGTACGTACGTACGTACGTATGTATCTCGCATAACTCAAAAACGGTAAGCCGTAGAAAATTGAAATTTTATATTTAGGACTGTTATAACATCTAGTTGTGCACCTCCATTTTTGGTCATTATATAACTTCCGGAAGTGGTACTTTACTTGAAGCCTATAATAGATTTTCATGAAAAACTATATTCAAATATAATTTAAAACTTTCCAAATTTGGTATATACGACTACTATATCAATGGCAATAACATAATAGATTTTGGTTAAAATACACTAACCGGAAGTGACAAATTACATGAAGCTGCTAACAGTTTTCTTTGAAAAAAATGGTATTATTTTAATTTTAGAAATAAATGCTTCAAATAAAAGTTTTAGAGAATTAAATTCTGCGTCTAGCACATTAAGAATTATTAAATTAGCCTTTTGTATAAGCGAGATATCTAAATTTAAATATTATATATTTTTTGTTTTTTTTTTTTAAATTAAGTTTGCTATGGATTAGAACAAAAAATAAAAAATAAAAGATTTTATGTCAAATATGTGCAATTAAAAAAATATCTATAGTTTAATACGCGTACAAGGTGGTGTCCACATCAGATATTTTTTTATTTTTATTTAAAGAGATTTTTAATATTATAGTTACTATCATCTCGCATCTTGGATGTATATTGAATTAAAACAAGAAATATACTACATAGCTACATGCTTTATTGTATCATGAAACAGAAATTACATAGTTTCTACAACACTAATAATATTTAATCATTACTGGCTGTCAACTTCGGAGTCCATACACAGAAGAACCGTATCGCCTCTTATCAGTTCAAGCTTAGCCCTGAATGAAGCCACGGGACCCGACTTTACAGGCAGCTTCGTGAAGTCCAGTACATGCTGAGTAACTTTGTAGTCGCCCTGAAAACCACACAATAATTCAACGTTGTTCAATTTCAGAAATTCTTGGATTTGTTACTAAAAGTTGATTATACAATTTTGTTACATTTTAATTGGATAAATATGCATTTCTACTTTTTTGTGGTACTGCAGTAGTGGTTCTTAGAAATCATTTCATAATTAAATTGAGTTATTGGATAATGGTATTGTTGATTTAAGTTTAAGCATTTTGATATGACAGCTTTTGATGTAATAACCCTGACCAAGAATACAGAAGGATGGGAAATGAGGTGAGATTTGATCATATTTGGGGTGAATGATTTATTTTAGTGCTAATTTAGATCGTTCTTTTTAAATTCAGATGAACAACTGAGTCAAACACAGCGTTTAGGTCTTAAGGCATCGTTCAAAATAATTAAATAACTTGTATGTTGCTTGAAGACAAGTAAAGTATCTATCAATTTTGAATCGTAAATGAGGCTTTAGGATTTTTTAACTTCTTCAACATTTTACAACTAAAATATGAAATGTACCTTTGGAAGAGGACAGACACCTTTCTTCACACCAACTGTTTCTTGAAGTTCGAACCACATATCTCCACCATATTTGTTGAACACTTTGCAAGGATTCTTTTCTTCTATACTCTTAAATTCTTTCCATTCTCCATCTTTCAGCATGTCTAACTTGATTTTCACCTTGAAAATAGAATTAAAAAGTTGATTTTACTGCTTTTTTTGGATAGATTTTGATTTTACCGTGACATCTTCACCAAGATCATCGGGAACAAGGGCATCTCCGTCGGCTAGCATGTGAGTGGCGTTCACTTTGGTTACCTTTGCGTGATGTTTGACGGGTGTATCACCTGCATCTGGACACATCTCGTACTTCTTTATTATTAAGTCGATTGCTGCGTCCTAAACACATATAAAAACAGATAAAATTCACTATTGACTAGATGCATCAACAGGACTTATATTTTAAACCTGGTTTCAATAAATAAAAGCAAATCGAATATTTGACAGCAATGTTAATTATGCCATATGCATATACCATATAAATAAATAAATATATCATCACGCCTTTTACCCATTGCTGGGTGTGGCACTCTGCCATAGCAGATTTCGGCAAGTGATATATTTTGTCGCGTGAAATGCGGTTACCAGCCGTCAAATCACGGCCCTCAAAGATATTAGTGGAGAGAGAGCCACAAGGGTAGATTTAAATTGGTGAAAATTGTTTGTCGGCTGTGGGGATTGAA
The DNA here is from genome assembly GCA_947425015.1 of Pterostichus niger. Taxonomy (NCBI): domain Eukaryota; kingdom Metazoa; phylum Arthropoda; class Insecta; order Coleoptera; family Carabidae; genus Pterostichus; species Pterostichus niger. The sequence goes on from OX380345.1 coordinate 26,286,821, forward strand.
CCAGTTTTCTCAAGATTCACAGGCCGACTCGGTACCACTGAGCCACCTACCCCATAAACCTGGTTTAAATAAATAAAAGCAAATCGAATATTTGACAGCAATGTTACTTATGCCATATATCATATAAATAAATAAATAAATATATCATCACGCCTTTTACCCATTACTGGGTATGGCACTCTGCCGTAGCAGATTTCGGCAAGTGATATATTTTTTGGGTGAAGTGCAGTTACCGGCAAATCACGGCCCTCAAAGATATTAGTGGAGAGGGAGCCACAAGGGTAGATTTAAATTGGTGAAAATTGTTTGTCGGCTGTGGGGATCAAACCATGGTTCTCAAGATCCATAGACCGACTCGATACTACTGAGATTTAATTTATTTATTAAAATCAAGTTTAAAATTTAAGTTTTATTGCTCTAATTGGCCATAAATAAATTACTTAATGACTTAATTTCGCGATAATAGTAGTTCGTGGAAAAGTATTTTAGAGCTGCTTTAAACAGTAATGAAAAAATAGCATAATTATTCATATACTTATTTAAAATAAATTTATTTATTTATAAAGGCAATTATTTTATGTAGACTTGATATAAATTTAAATTAAAAAAATAAAACTATCTTTTTAAATATTAAATTGTTTTATGTCTATTTTCTTTCATATAAATTTTAAGAGAAATAAAACATATCTATTTGTATATTTAAGAGCAATATTTACTGCTTTGACAGTATTTATTCTTCATTTTGATTGGATGATAAAAAGTACAAAATGAAGACATGTTTACATATTATAAAAAACTGGTGACCACGTTAAGTCTTCTCCAAATAAACATGACATACAATTTGATTTCATATTCTAAAATATCCATTAGATTCATTTAATGAAACTTTTAAATATTATCCAACAACATTTACAAAAATTTGAAAAAATGAAATTGATTCGTATCTGTCATTATCATAAGTTTTTTGTACTATATAACCATGTCATCATTTTGACGTTTTATTAAGGCAATCAGAATCAAAAATCAAAATTAAATATGTCCTTAAAACCACGCTGAAATTTCTTATCGAACGGACTATACCTATCAGGAGTCGAGTTACATTGTTTCAAATATTGATAAATTTTGAAGGTACACAGTAGGAACTATCAAAATAGGTTTTGTTAAAATTTAAATTGTTTAATTAATTGTTGTTTTGTTTCACTTACCACTTGAACATAGGACACAGCAACAAATAAAAGAACAAATATGATTTTCGAAGCCATGGTACTACTTCTATGATTCGAGAATCTGAAATAGAATACCATGTACTGAGCAAACATAGTTTTTATATGAAATATTCTCAGGAAATAATTATGCTATCGATTTGAAATATAAAACACAGGAAGTCGTCATAAATTCAGGGATTGTTAAACAATATAGATTATTTTATCAAAATTGGAATTGACATTTAAAAGAAATTATAATTGCAAAAATTGCATATTTGCTTTTGTCTTTTTAAATAATTATTATTTTAATATTACTATAATCATGGATATACTCGTTCAACTAAATTTTATAATGATGTATCTGATAAAATGTCAATAATAGAATTTTGTTTCCGGTTTCTGTTTTTAAACCAATGCCATCAAGATATGTATGTAGTTTGCCTTTTTTATTGTTAAATATTTATATGCTTTATTTATATAATTTTTAATATTTTGAAGCTTTGAGTTTAAATATGAATGTTTGCATTTTTTAAACGTATAACGCTTTCATCATTTATTTATAGATATAATAATTTTCAACAACAAAAGAAACGATAATAACACTAAAATTTAGATTCTGAAACGTTAATAAACTTTATATTTATGATTTTTTGTTGTTTGCATAACATTTCTAAATATTTCTATAATTATATATACTCTCTTTGTCTATAAATTACATTCATATAACAATGTTTGTTTTTTTTGTGCAACTGTTAAAGAAAGTTAATAATAAATACCAAATATTTGTTGGAAATAATTTTTTAAAGGGTTCCTGTTTCCTAGGTTTAATCCATGACTATTCTTATATTTTCATGATAACTGTAGATTAGATCCATTTTAGAATTTTAAAACCAAAATCAATTGGTCAGGTCAGGTCAGGTGGCTCAATGGAATTTAGTCGACCTGTGGACCTTGATAATCCTGGTTCGATCCCATAGCCGTCAATCAATTTTCACCAATTTAAATCTACCCCTGTGGCTCTCCCTCCACTAACATCTTTGGAGACCGTGAGTTGGCGGCTGGTAACTGCATTTCACACGCAGAAATATATCACTTTCTGAGATCTGCTACGGCAGAGTGCCACACCCAGTAAAGGGGAAAAGGCGTGATGATATATTTATTTTATATAAAAAAATTATTAAGTCTTTTTTATAGTTAGAAATTTCAAATTCATTTTCCCCCTTAAAAATAAAGATATTTTAAAAACGTAAACCTAATTATTTAACTTATTAAATTATTTAAATATGTGAAATAATCAGAAAATAATATACATATTCATATTAAAGATAAATAAATAAATGCAGGATAGTATAATTTTTATTCGTTGCTGCTAACTCGGATGTGAAATTAAAGACTATTTAAAAAAATATATCTTTAAAAGTATACACATATAAGACGTGAAAATTTCACTTATACTGGGGGTCCCATTTAAATTACACCTACGAATATCTCTGTAAATATGCATCGAATGTTAGAAGGTTCCAGACAAAAGTTATAGTTTTTAGGACCTCAAATTTTGATTGCTGATTCGGCTTCTATATTAAGGAATACGTAGGTTTTGTTTCAAACTTGAGTGGAAATTAATCAGAAGATGTGGGAAGAGCACATTGTTTAAATAAATGAATAAGCAAATAAAATAACCATTTTAGTATTTAACAATCATTCATAATTATTTTGTGCAATTGTCTCATTATTTCAGTAGTTACATGCTTGCCACCGAAGTTTGGAAGTTTATATCTCTCAGAGAGTCAGAGAGATTCTCTCTGACTTCAATTTATAATTAAAAATAAATCAATTAGAATACTTGAATGGAGTCCATTATAAACTATAGATTCTCTGTGATTACTTATATAATACGTAATTGATTACAAAAATATAATTTGATTTTTATTGCAGAACGTAATTAATTAATTCTAATAGGACAACTTTTAAAGTTTTATAAAATGATTGCGAAAACATAAAATTTTATAAACCTTGTCATGACTACTCATGTAACGTTTAATAGGTAATACGGCACAGAAAATAGAATAATAGTGATTTGTGTATTGAGACCGCGAAATGAATGTGGGCATTGAAGAAAAACTCAGACTATTTTCGCGATTGACAAAAAATTTAATTTTGAATTGATGGTTATTATAAATATGAATGTATAATCAAATAGACATTTTCAGAAAGAAAAAAAAATGGTTGTTTATCAGCTGCAGTTTGTAAACTATTTTTGATTGGTTTAGAACAGCCCGCCAAAATAATTGACAGCTCAGTAAATAAATAAATAAATATATCATCACGCCTTTTACCCATTACTGGGTGTGGCACTCTGCCTGAGCAGATCTCGGTAAGTGATATATTTTGTCGCGTGAAATGCGGTTACCAGCCGTCAAATCACGGCCCTCAAAGATATTAGTGGAGAGGGAGCCACAGGGGTAGATTTTTAAATTGGTGAAAATTGTTTGTCAGCTGTGGGGATCGAACTAGGGTTCTCAAGATCCACAGGCCGACTCGATACAGCTCAGTAATGAATCTTTGTCGAGCTGTTTGCGAAAAAGTTAATTTCGCGAACTGAATTGTGCACGTAAATGTTAACTTTGATAGTGACAGGAAATCATAATCATAATGCACCAAGGGCGTTAAGTAGGTGATAATGCACAGAGGGCGACTGTATCCAGCTCGAGGGTCTCTGACTCAAAGATATTTTAAACGTCAATTGCATGATGTTCTTTATTTTTGGAAATAATGAAGAAAGAATTTGATGTTTTGGAAGATATTTTAGTGAGAACGAAGAAGATAATATTTTAATTGATTGGTGCTATATACATAAGAAAATTAATATGATAAATTTGAAAGAAATAGAAATTTTGATAGATCAGGTTAGACCAATATTTTTACCAGTACATTTTTTTTGCATCATCATCTACAACCTTCATTTAGTATAAACACAAATATTATGTAATAGTAATAATAACATGCCACTAATATTAACCTTATAAATATCAATCATATCAATTGACAGTTCAGAAGATAGATTTTCAAACCTATAAATAAGATAATAAGATAATACAATTTTCGTATAATATTTGACACTTGATGTCACTATTAATTAAAATCAATAAAAAAATAATTATGTCTAAACACTACTTATGTATATACCTTAAAACATACAATTAAATTAAATATAAAAATATGAACTCAGCGGGCGTTATCAATTAAAATACTCGCTTATTATGCCCCGCTTATTATAGTGTTGTTTATGTACTTCTTATCATAACAATAAACAGCAAATAATATTCAAGTGAAAGATAAATAATATTTATCCACCAACTCATAATAAGCATTTATTTGTGCTCATTGCAACTGTATAAAGGGACCAATTATACACTAGTGGAATAAAGTAATTTTATTCCACTGTTAAAAGAATGAAGGAATAATGCACAGATATCAGTCAAATTTATTGAATTACTTATTAATATTAACATTTACATTTATAAATATCACTTAAATCATTGTTTGTTTTATCTAATTTGATGTTCTCTTTCCAAAACGGCTGCTTTTTTCGGTTTGTACCCCTTACATTCACTCTTCAAATAAGCTGTCAGTTTGCTATATTTTGAAATATCTATATTTTCGTTAACTTTTATAGTAGCCTTCAACATGGAATACTTAGACCACGCTGATGAAACCGCATAATTTTTCTTGATTTTATAGAAATATGAAAGCATGACTTCTTCATTTATTACCCTTACTCTCCGTTTTTCTCTCCAGCTCTTAAATTCAGTAAACTCTTTTTCATACCATTCCTTAGGCTTCGCTGGCAATAAACACCGAGTTGCTTCAAAAAATTCTGTAAGAATAGAATCAATTTCTTTTATTTTTCACCAAATTCATAAATTTTTCAATGTAACAAACGATAAACAAACATCCTGTCATAGCAACAAATGCCACAGTAATGCACTTGTTTTGACAGCACGTATCTAGAATTTGATAAATTAAAAAATTACATTTTGTAAAATGAATTAATTTTGAATAAAAGTTTTGATTGTGGATAAAACGTTATATTGTAGTCGTATTTGTGTTTTAGTTGCGCATTATCCACTCAAGATAATTAAATGCTCGAACTTCGTTCTCGCATTTAAACAATCTTTCGTGGATAAAGCGTCACCTAAAACACTTATACAATAAATAACTATTATTTTATGAATCTGAATTGATGCTTTCATGTATATTTTAAAATCTGTATATTTATATATTTGAAGGGACATAGGTAGAAGAAAAATTCAGTAAGTATTATTTAGTGCTTTATTTTAATCACATAACAACGTGTATTTTCTACATTTACAAAAAATCGTAAACGATTATTTTACATGTTTATTTGCTTTCAAATTCAGCTTCTAAGCATACGACTAGTTCTTCTCCTTGCGTGGCATTTGCTTGTATTCTTAACTGACCCTTAGGAATTGAATTAACGGATATTATCTTCTCCAAATCTAGAATATAGTCTTTCATGCTGTAAGAACCCTGTAAACAAACAAAAAATACAAGTTTTATTAGTAACTTATCGAAAAATAAAAAACCAAATTCGGATACTACAACTGACAACAGAAACTGCGAGCAATAATTAGTGAAATATTTAATTTTAATTTGCAAATTTAGAACTGGAGTAGAATTAAAAGAAAATAATATTCAAAGTTACCTTTGGAATTGGACATTCGCCAACTGGAATCTTCAGTTGTTTCTCGAGCTCATGCCAGGTTTCAGCTACGTAGTCGTTGAGCAACTGACAGGGATCTTTTTCGTCCATCTTCAGAACTACGTTCCATTGGCCATTTTCGAAGGTTTCCGCAATGAAATGTACCTAAAAATGTAACTTAATTAGAGATATCATTTTTTAATTTAATTCACAAAGATTATGACTAAAGTTAATTTATATTATGACAGAATAATTCTGATGACGCCTGGATTCGAACCAGGGACCTTCCGCATACCGGGCAGAGATGCTAACCGCTACACCACGTCACTTGTGTTCGAAATATGGCATCAACTGAATTTTTCTGTCACAGTGTCTAAGCGTAGCTTCGTTCCGAGCGACTCCTATATAGGCATTGACAACCGGGTTCGTCTACAGTAACACAGTTTTTGATTATGAGGGAATCATACCCAAGCTTAGAGCTAATATTATTAAGTTGTGTGATTATTAAAGGTAATCATACCTGTACTTTTTGACTAAAGTTAATTTATATTATGACAGAAAAATTCTGATGACGCCTGGATTCCAACCAGGGACCTTCCGCATACCGGGCAGAGATGCTAACCGCTACACCACGTCACCTGTGTTCGAAATATGGCATCAACTGAATTTTTCTGTCACAGTGTCTAAGCGTAGCTTCACAAAGATTAGTTAGTTTTTTAAAATAACTGCAAATATTTTAACAAAAAAAATTGTATGAATTTACGATACGATTATTAGTTATTAAAGAAACACCTTAAAAATTTGATTTATGTTTTATTAGAAGAAATTTTTAAAGAAAAAAACTTACCATAATATTGTCACCAATGTCGTAAGGTGTAGAACCTTCTCCGCTGATGCTAAACACGGTGGGTGTCTTCTTCGTGATAGTAGTGGTGAACTTCGCCGGTGAGTTTTCAGAACCTTTGCACATCGCGTAATGCTTGATCATTAGATCTGGTGGAGGTGATGGCGCCGCTGTTGTTTCATCTCCGTTCTAAATAAATGTTAGATTTTAAAACCTGACAATTAACGTACTTCATGTTATGTTACTAAAGATAATATTCGCAGGAAAACTTTCTTTGCAATTTACAACCAATTTTATTTTAATCTAAATTATGAAGACTTATAGTATGTACAAAGATATTCCGTTATGGCTTTAACTTACTAAGCCTGTGTTGAACCGCACACAGTAAGACATTCTACCTGTTGGCGCTCAGGGTAGGATTGCAAAATATTTTAATTCGGAAATCTCTAATCTCATTATTTAACTAAATGACGAATTGTTATACAATGATACTTTCATGTAACATTTTCTTTTTTGCTTCATTACCAATAATAATATTTGTACAAAATTCTCTGTTTATTATTATTATAATATATATAAAAATAAAATTAAATTGGGTAATACTGAATACATACCTGTCCTTGCACCCCTATAAATCAAGCTTAAATCCCTAACAATAGACCCGCTGAGAGGGCCATAACGGAGTATCTTTGAACATAGTATAGTAGCAAATGCAATTCACTGCGTGAATGTGTTTGAATTTCAAATGGAATTATAGATTATATTAAATTGAAGTTAGTAATTAGCAGCAAATGTTATTTTCAAATTTCAGTGACTTTTAAGATGAATTGATGTTATATTAATAAATACATGATTCGCTGTTATTTTTTTAAATATTAAAATAATAAATATGAGTAATTATATAGTCTGTTATATTTAAATTAATTTTTTTTTGTTACATTAATATAGTATGTTATGCATCAAGGGAGGGAAACAAGCGTGTGAAGTTGGCAAACTGACACGTAAGCGAGGGCCGAAGGCTCGAGCTGAAGTCAAGGTTTGCCAACTTCACACAAGGGATAATCGCGCCCTCTCGTGAAGCATATTATACTTTTCGTAACAAGTGCACAAAAATTACTGTCTTAGCGGGACAAATGTCAAATATGAGTTGCGTAACTATTTACCTAGGAAACGCCGCAAACAGCTAATAATCGTAGTCTCTAGGGAGAGAAACATCCTACCTAGGGAGAGAAACATAATGTTTCTCTCCGTAGGGGAGAAAAGCAGTGTTACTCTCTCTAAAATTAGGGAATAAGAACGTGTTTCTTGTGCATGTTACGAAAAAAATATTCAAATTTCTCGATTAAAAAAAAAGATGCAAATACTTACAACAAGTGCAACAACCGAACAACATATCACAAAAATATTAAACAAGAACATATCGTATAAAAGCTGATACAGTATGTGAACGAGTTAGCTAGTGCCGTGGGTATTTATAGTAGATCAAAACAGGAAATTATTGTCATTAATTGTGGATGTAATGTTCGATAGAACTATCGATATTATCATAATACAATGTTTTGAATTCAACTGACATAATTAAAAATGTGTTAGTTTGTATTCAACTTTATATATTTACCTTCGTCTAATTTGTTTTTAAATCATAATTCAGTTCATATTTATTGATTTTAATTGTATTTTGAATCAAATTTAATTATTTATTTGTCATACGTATTGCAAATTTATTATCTAAGTAGTTGATCTTGTTCATATATGTTTTTTTTTACTAAAAAAGCAAAATTAATTTTATATAGATATGTTTCAAGGATTTTCCAGATTTGTAGTTCGATTTAAAAATATTAATTGATAGGTTTTTTTAATGAAATCAACCTAGCTGAAGGCTGATTTAAGTACGGCGTAACTTTAGCTTTTATTAACATATTTACCTACATTACGCCCTTATTTTTAATGCAAAAGATATTGCAGCCACCTCTAATTAGATTAAAAGTTAAAATTATTCTTCATTATCAACGACAAAGTGCATAAGTACCAGTGGCGGATCCAGGGGAGGGGTCATGGGGGTCATGACCCCCTAAACATGGACTTTTTTTAATTTGTTAGCCCTAATAGTTAATTGGCCCTAATACATAATAATGATGTCATTATTTTTCATTTATTTTCATTTTCATTTCAACAGGCTTGTAAGCCCAAATACAAAAGGTTATAAATCGTATATAATTAGGTACATTAATATAGCAGGTAATACAAAAGGGTCATTCATATCTATGTACATTATTTACGATAACTCAATTTGTTAAACAAATTACATAGAAAATATTATCTAAGAACTTCTAGAAAGAAATTCTAATATAATTAAGAATTATTGTTTGATTTATCATTTTAAGAAATAGCCAAAAACCAATATTTTGTGGTGATATTATTTCGACCCGCAGATTGGAGAGGTATTCTATTTAAGACCTAGTCAAGACATACTTAGTATGTGACTACCGACATTTGCACTTAGAAAATCAACTTCTAATTCAATAATTTGTGTATTCTATCGAAGAACCGTTTAGATATTGAAACTTTATGATTTAAAAAGTGTTGGCGTTCTTAGGGGAAATTTTTGAGGTGAAAAAAAAAATCACTTTTCCTCTCCACGTTTCAGCGGATGTGAGCCTATTGCCAGATTGACGTCGATAAAATCATCACTTAATTTGCAAAAAGCAAACGACGAATTGATTTTGTTATCTAAGTATATTCTTAAGATGAATTAATGTTATTCAATGTGATTTAATGTGAATTAATGCGATTCCAAAGACGATTTAATGTGATTGTAAAAATTATTTAAAGCAGGAATATAATATGAGCAAATACAAATGTTTTTTATATTTAGAAGATGGGCAATACCCTCCCCCCTCCGAGACAAAATTTACTCCATGACCCCCCCTAATTCGAAGTCTGGATCCGCCCCTGATAAGTACATATTGTGTTTTTAGATATTTTTATTATTATATTTGATATTTCCGTACGTATTGTTTAAAAGAAATACCAAAATAATTGAAATATTTTAACTTTATAATTATTATTTCAAAATAATTATAAATTTATGAAATGATTTCTTTTTTCATTATTTAAAACATTGCGATTATATATTTCCTTTAACCGAAATTGAATCAACATTAAATTTTAAATATTCCTTAAATAGACAATATCGAATCGAATACTTGACATAAATGTTTCTTATCTGTTTCATATTCTTGTACCTTCAATTTACTTTTATTTATTTATTCCCATTTTAAAATTACTTAAATTTGTTAGTACAATTGACCATAAATGATATTGAATTTGCATTTTATAACAGTTGTACAGACAAAAATTAAATTTTTAACTGGTTTTAAATAAATAATTTTAGCGATGCAACTGGTCATTAGGAAATATATGTTTTATAAACACGCATATCCTGTTATTATTATTTGTTTTCTGTGCAGCAATCTAGTAATTTGAAAATAATTTATTTTAATTATTGAACATTTGTTTGAACAATATTTAAATTAATAAAAATAACATATGAGTAAAGCCCGTATATTTAGGCTCTTAAAAACACCCAAATAAGCAGGCATATAGGCCGGTAATTACTCTAAAATAGGCGGGATTTTAGGCAGCCTAAATGTAAATAATTTATTTTAAAAAAATAAACGAATCCTTTTACTAATATTGGTACTGGTATCTACTCTTCGTTAGAAAAAATAATCATTTTAAATAAAAATTAATGCAATCTGAAAAATAATAATGTAGGGGTTTTCATTTTATTAACTATTATGCAAATTCAAATTATGTAGTATACTTTAATTCACAAAATATTACGAGCAATTGCTCTATGAAATTTTCGGAAAGGGACTGTCTTCGGTCTGTCAGAACTTGCTTGTAAGTTGAAAACTTCGTTCGACATCACAAAATGTGACAGGAGCGTTCTTATATTTAGCCATATCGTCTAAAGTTACCTCAGCTCCATTGATTAATGGCAAAGACACAATTGAATTGCCACGTAAAATTTTGACTAAAAAACGTTTTTTCTTTCGGCATTTTAAATTCACACACAAAAACTTGATTAAAGTAAGTACTTTAAATATTATAGTTTAGGTTGAAACACTTTGTCGAGTGCTGAATTAGTCAACGAAGTAGAAGATAAACCTTGTCTGCTCAATAAAAGTTAGAATAGGCAACAAAAATAGGCAAAATAGGCTGTATAAGGTAAAATAGGCACAATCACCAAAATATAGAAAAAATAGGCTCTAAGGCACGAAAAAAAAACCTTCCATTACACGTAAACATATTATCTATGTATAGAAAAACTAAATTGCCTGAAGTATATTAAAATTTGAATCTAGGCAATTGCCTAAAAATCCGGGCTTTACATATGAGTATATAAGAAAAACAAACGGTTAAATACAGAATTACTGTTTAATTAAATTATTAATTAATTAATTGTTAAAGATATTTCCTAAATTATAAAACATTTGGTATAAGTATGTTAGCTACCATTAACATTTCAAAAAGCATCGGGTAGCATCACATTGTTTTCATTTCTGGTAACAATCAAATTACATCAGTATTTAGATGATTTAAATCTTTGAAATGTTATAGAAGATTAAATATTTCCTGTCATTAAAGGTATAATAATTATTGTTATCAAAAAGGATGTTTAACATTTGACATATATACCTATAATTATAATTTAATAAATATTGTTATAGGTTTGACCACGGCACGTTTTGATTTAAGGTCATTTGTTTTATTATTTTACATAACAACAAAGACTAACTAAGCAATTACTTTTACATTATATAATAATTTACAAATATATATATATATGAAGATCAGTGAAAGATAAGACTAAGTTTTAAATAAAAATAAAACATATTTTCTGACAATACTTTTTGATTAGGAAATAAAATCTTCCCGAAGTGTGACTTGCCTTATTTACAATTTAAATAATATTTAAATGTTTGTTTTCGTAAACTTTTCTAAAGTATGGTGGCCATAGGCTATCCAGTCTATTTGACAAATAATCTGCTCAAATTATCCGAATTTTATTTCTAATTGAAACGTGTGTGAAATACATAATTCTTTACAAATCCAATGACCACTGGTATAAACGAATAACTAAATAGTAGTTGACAAAAATTATTTTCCGAGTCGCAACCCTCCCGATTTGATCAATAGTTGTACCGGAAAGGAACATCAATTTTTATATTTTCTCGTCTTATTTTTTATTTTCAAATCCAATGACTACTGGTATAAACGAGTACCTAATTAATAGTTGACTAAAATTATTTTCCCTCCCGATTTGATTGGGAGTCTGTCGGAAAGGAACATCAATTTTTATATTCTCCAGTCTTCAGAAAAGTATTCATTTTCTCCTGGAACTTATATTGTGTTACTTTTGCTTGGAATATGTTGATCCTGAGTTTCAATTTTGGGAAGGAATACATGATTTTAGGATCCTTGAATACTATTATTAATTTATTGGACATTTCGATGGTTAACCCATCATCTTCAGCATTTATTAGAACAAAAACATTTTCCAATCCTAATACATATTTTACATTGTTTTCTCGGTCGGCTATCTTAACAGTATACACGTGCAAAATTTCACCGATTTAAATATGTTTTTTCACATGTGGTTTATTTTGTTAAAGTCACAAGTTGCATTACTTTTTACGTTTATGACAGTTGTTCATCCGTGAAGCTAATTTCAGCTATATTTTTACAAATTGACAATGTAAAAAACAGATATGTATTAGGATTGGAAAATATTTTTGTTCTAATAAATGCTGAAGATGATGGGTATTCAAGGATCCTAAAGCCATATATTCCTTCCCAAAATATATTCTGTTACATTTACTATATACTAAATACCCTATATATTTTGGAGCTTTTTGAAAATAGATATATGCGCAAATCTATTTATTCTTTAGTTATCGATATCAATTGTTTAATAGAATTATTAATATTTAAAAAAATTGAAAAGGAAATACGGCAGATGAGAAGTTTAAAATTAAAAATAAGAAACCAAGAAATAGATAAAACAAATTTTCTCCCCAATTTATTTTCGAATTTGTACTCATGTCTCGAAAACAGTTGGTGATACTGAATTGATTTTAGTCTCAATTGATTTCTTATATCAAATTATATTTTCACTCACATGCGTAAATTTGAGAATAACTTAATTTTCAAAAATTTTTTCTCTAATTTTTATTTCAAAATGATGTGTTAAATAAATGTTTTGAGGGATGAAATCCAGTTAGATCGTTTTCTGAGTTCAAAGAGCTTTAGTATACCAAATTTCATTGAAATCGTTAAAGTCGATTTCAAAATCGTTGACACAAACACAAACAAGAATTGCTCGTATTAGAGTATAGGATAACAAAAAATATATATTGTTTTATCTTCCAGCATATCCTTAGACAGAGTTGGCAATTCTAATTGTGTTCTAGTTGTTAAATATTTCTAAATTATTTATATAAATATGATACAATATTTAGTTCCGTATATGTAATGTTAAGTGAACCACTTTCCTCTAAAATAATTTAGAAAAGTAGCGAAAAATAAAGTTAGACAACTATTACTTAATAATCCTTAATCGATTGTTCATTCTAGTTATCTGTCTGCACAACAGGAACTTAATAATAATTACAGGAAGCTTGTAGCCTATAGTGGAATTCAAACATTTTTTATATAAATAATTAGCGAGATATGAACGCGCGAACTATTGTTTGGTAAACACGAGCTGCTTTTATTAAGCTACAATTGCCTATATAATATTTCATCATTATTTGATCATTCATATTTTGTAAAATAATATGCGATTATCTGACATTTCATCGGAACAAATTATAACTAAGACCCTTGAACTAAATATTACAAATTATGGAACGTAAAATAGAAAATTTAAATAAGTACAATTTTATTTGAAAAGTTGATGCTACTGGATAGTGTAAAGATAAGAGACTATAGTTTAAGAAGCATTTTTAACCCTTTGCACTCCGTTGTCGGCGTAATTGCGACATTTTTACATTACATGCATGTACTTGTATACTATGTATGTATGTAACTAATATAGTGTTGAAGTTATTGGTATGCTCTATAAGTTTTTATGCTGGAGTGCAAAGGGTTAAATTATAATATACCAAATAGTTTTATTTTGATTTAAAAAAGAAATTATATACAAGCAGAAATATGATGAGAAGAAAATATTGACCTAACTTGATCTGATGAAACTTTCACTTACTTTAAAATTTATCCTTAAATACTACCAAATAATTAAAACGAAAAATGTCAACTCTTTGCTCTCATTAAAATATCTTCTAAGATATCAATTTTTTTCTTGACTGTCTCTAAAAACAAAGAACGTAACGCAACTAATGTTTCCTTCGTAACACAACGCCACAGTTGATTACTACTGTTATACGCATTACTATAATCATAGTAAGTATAATAAATTAAAATTAATTATACATACTCTAGTGAAAAATAAAACTTTGTATGCATCATAGACGTTACTAGATGATAACACCCTTCGTGTAAAAATTATTATTATAATGGCAGATGGATACTGGCAAGTAACATTACGAATCCTTAGAAATTATTCTTCTGACAGATAAAACGTCAATCATTTGTTAATTTTGTTTCAGTTCTATGGCAATCGCTATTTTTGAGTAATTTTCAACATTTTCATACATCATTTTTACTGTTATATTTTATGATCTTTAAAGTTATTTTATATCTTCTTTGCCTAAAATAATTACAAAAGTATGATTTTATCCTATATTATTTCGATTTACTTTTTTTTTTGAAACCAAGTTTGAGTTTATTTATAATAGAAAATTTAAAATAAAGAAATTTATTTAGTTTACCAGCAGTAGAATTGATAAAACGCCATAAGACGGCTCTTAACTAAGAAATTTGACATAAGTTCTCATATTTATAATGTAAATGATTTTATGTTATTAAATAGTACACTTGTCAATTGCCGTTATCAAGTGATCACCAAAATACCAGTACATAATTTATGAGTAGCATTACAGCCGAAGATGTCAGTTTGAAATCCGAGGATTTTAAGACATCTAAGGCCTGTTATGACTCATAACATTCGTAGTTTGTTCAATAGTTTACCGGTTTCAGAATATAAACATATTAACGTCATTAATAAATATTATTTTTGAAATTCTTTTATGAATAACGTCATTGTCATCATTTTAGAAGGTGATTAAGTAAGTCTGTGGTCTGTATATTTTTATTTAATGCCATGGTTACAGTTGTTTTGTATCATATTTATAATTATTTTTTTTATTTAAACGTTAACGTGGTCATCTATAATTTGAAAGACTGTACAATTAATATATATATTACGATAAGCAGGAGAAGTAATCTGTATTATTGTTGTTTTGAGTTCCGTTTGTATTAATAGTGTTATAATTGTGTTTTATTTCCTTTGTCTTGACTGTTTTGACAAGTCAGTATGGTAATATTACCGTACAGAATACAATTATTACTTACTTACCAGTCTACTTTTGTGCATGTAAACATAGGCTTAATATCCTGAAACAGGTAAATATTTTAAATGATTATTTATCAATGTGTATAAATAACAACGATCACCATAATCACACCGAATGTTTATTATTTTTCACTGCTCAAATTTATAACACTACCCTCCTACAGGTTTCGTAGTTCTACCAATTATCTACTAAAGTTTTTAAATTTTCCTTTATAATTGATAAACTTCATGAAGAAATCAAACTAGTTGATTGAATTTCCCCTAATTATCCGCAATTTGAATCTTACGAAGCTATATAAGTTCATTTGCACCGCATTCACTAAATTCTGTACATATTCCATCATCTATCTTGCCATAGGTGATTACCGGAGTGTGAACAAGAACCTGGAGAGACGTTAACTTCTTTCAGCGTGCGTGGTGAGGTGTTTAGTGTATATTCTCGAGCCGTTGTTTACCTATGTGTTGCTCCTCGTACCGGTATAGTTCACGTTCAGATTGTAAGATTGTGTATGTTCTCGTGCTGTCAACTATTTACAACTGTGATTCCTTCATGTGAATTTTAGATGCCCACTGAGATTTGTTGGAATATTTTGTTTCGTTGGTAAGATTTTTGTATTTATTTTAAATTGTACTTTTATAATAAATATATAAAAGCAAAGCGAACTTAAATGACAAATGAAGTAATTGACATTGCTGTCAAACTTTCGGTTTGCTTTTACTTATTTAAGGGGTAAGACCACTCTAAAATTTTTTTAAAATGCATATTTTTTTATTTGCTTAAATTATAGTTTAAACCCTTAGGAATAAGGGACAATTAATTTAAATGCCGCGCGGAAGTATTTCAGAGGGAAAAAAGCATATATCTGTTAGTACTAGTATTTATATGTATATATGACTCGAAACTTTAAACGCGTTTTTCTCGAAATCATATTTACCAAATCGGGCGAAAAGAAATCTGAAATACTTAATTGATGGATCGTGTTGAATCTTTTTATTTCTTATTCTAGATATAAAATACTCAAAAACTACGGGGGCTTTTTCTTTAAAGTGCTTCATTCGTTTTTTATGGTCGTTTTAGTACAGAAATTTAGTCCCGAATAATGAACTTTTTTTTCAAACGTGTGCCATTTTGTTAAAAATCAAAATTTTCAACATCCAGCCCGTAGTTTTTTAGAGTATACATCAGAGATTAAGAAAACATATCCCTTTTTGATCCAGGTCTATTGCTGTTCCCGGAATGTTTTCGCCCGATTTTCCCAACGCGCCGAAAGGAGTCGCCATTTTGTTTAATTTCTGACGACAACTTTGAATATTTTCTTTAAAAAAAATCTTTAAATAAAGTTTAAAGAACACTAAATAAAGATCCAAAAACAGTTCTTAAGCAGCACGTTTAGATTTCGTTAAAAAAAATCTTGAAAATGACCCTTTTTTTCCTTGTCTAGAGTGGCCTTACCCTTTAAACCAAGTAATTTAATTTTGGGCGGTGCAATTGGCCATTATAGATTTGTACATTAATGGATAATAATCTAAAGATATTTTACAATTAGAACTGTCTTTTAAAAATATGTAAATAATGTAAGACAATTATAATAATGATAATAAGCGAGCGTAAAATTCAGAGATATGTTTCTACCTGTCTTATTATTGCAATATTACAATATAAGCCCCGATAGTTATATGACAGTGGATATAATTTGCGTCTTCTAAGCCAGAATTCGCGCGTTTAATCCAAAGAAAAAAAATACGATTGTGTGTCAGAGTGGTCCGGATTCCACTATAAGCTGTAGGCTTTATGTACTGAAATTGGGATTAAGTTCTTGTTTTGCAGAATAACAAATAAAATATGTAGTCTAGCCCTACCTGTGAAAGCATCTATTTGATATTTATTTTATTTCAAAAAACTTTGAAGACAAATAAAATTTTATATTCACATTTCAAGAACAAAATTCCAAATCCAAATTAAAATGATAAAAATAATAGTAGACAAATTTACTTTTAAATATGATAGGTCAAAAAATCCCAAATAATTACAAAATATAATTAAATATTATTTTCTATCTTTCATAATTAAAGTTTATAGTAAGTTACCGGAACAAGCATGAAAAATATGCACGCCTCATATTTGTTACATAAAATAATACAAAATTACTATTTCTAATTTACTTTTATAAAATATGAAATATGCATGTAAATTTTTGCGTAATATTAAATTAAATTCGAGAATTTGTTTTCACTCCTCAACTAAACAAACTTTCATTTGTCTATGAATATTCCAGTCTACATGTATTTAAATTAACAAAAAGAAATTTAAATGGAATCGCCATTTTAAAAGAAAATTATTTGATAAAATAGTAAGAAAATTACTGTATGATAACAATTTCTTTGAAAATACATAGTCGAGAGTTCTTATAATAGTGGTTATTAAATTATAATTACATACTTTTACTTTACACAAGTAAACGTATATTACCTGCTATTATTATTTATAATTTATATTATCTTGATGGAAAATATTTGTTTTGTAATTTTTACTCAATTTTGTAATATTAAAGTAATAAAGTGTGCAGTATTGCAGAAAATTGCCGTATATACAAATTATTAAATGTAAAGCGTTACGCCTGATTTCAGGCAGACATTATCAAACTGTAAAGTTGGCTGCTTTACAAATATTAAACTTTTAGAACTCAACCATTTTCTTTATTATAATTAAAAATACATTAATTGACAATTGTTAATTAACAATATTTTGATTATTATAATTATGACTACTACTTAACCTGTAATACTTATTTTTTAAATTTCTTGTAAACAAGAAAACGTAGTTTTTCAGATAGATTAGTTTCATATGTTGAAAATTGAAGAAAATACATTTACAATTTGTTTTATCAAAAGAGACAACTAATTTGAACAAATTAAAAAAGGAAATTTTATGGAGTAGGTTCCTCGGTGGTATCGAGTCGGCCTGTGAATCTTAAGAACTCTGGTTTGATCCCCACAGCCGACAAACAATTTTCACCAATTTAAATCTACCCCTGTGGTTCCCCCTCTACTAACATCTTTGGAGGCCGTGATTTGACGGCTGGTAACCGCACTTCACGCGAAGAAATATATCACTTACAGAGATCTGCTCTGGCAGAGTACCACACCCAGTAATGGGTAAAAGGCATGATGATATATTTATTTATTTTATTTTAAAAAAGGAAATTTGATATTTTATTGCTATTAGGTACTAGGAAGTATTTGATAGTTCTAGGAATTAAATTTTGTGAGTTATTGAAGTTTGAATTGTAGATGGTAGAACAACTAAAAAAGTAATATGGCATATCAAACTTAAACATCTTACTTAAAAACAATCTTAGTCAAAAAACTGCACAAGTAAATTGCTAAATTATACACAACAAGGAGAAAGTGTCAAAAACAACATTCATTTCAAATTAAAATAAGTCTCTTAGCAACCTGCAAGAAGAGAGAACAAAACAAATCAGCGTGGAGCGTAGGAAACAGAGACAACACCAATCCGCTAACTTTCACGTGTTTGAAGCAGACACAATACAATAGCACACGAATAATCTGTCGCGCATGGCAGAGTAAACGGTTGCACACTCTGCGCAGCAACTGCGCAGCAGCGGGTTCGTCTATCGGCCACCGGATCTGCGCGAAGGCGCATGTATAATACGCACGAATGCGCACCACGTAGCAATTGTTTTACTGTTTAGAAGCAACGGTGTTGTGATTGGATGTTGAATCACTTTCGTTTTTGTTTCACTTACTTTTACTAGATGGATTTACAATCTGTTCTGGGTAGTAATGTTTTTATTTACCGATACAGACTCATGTTAAAGGATTAAAAACGTCATATCCATTATTCTATTCACTATCTCTCAACTGAATCGCAAATTAATAAGCTAAATAACTACGAAAATTCAGGGAAGAACTTACAGAACAATACACTAATCCATAATAAATGAATTAAGCAGAAGGCATCTGTCAAAATAATAACTTATATATTTGTAACTCAATCATAAATCAGATGATAAATATTTTAATTATATTTTATTGATAGGTACTTTAAGCATTGAAAGTATGTAAAAAACTTAAAATGAAATTAGAAACATAGCTGTATGTCAGTATGACGTCATCCTAGTTTGTTTTATAATTCGTCTCAAATACTTCACAATTCAATTTACTAAATTCCAGTAGCGGTCTTAGGGTATCTGGCACCCGTGTCTGAGAATAATTTTGCGATCCCTCCCCCTGTTGGAATATTTCTGAAATATTTTCACCTTAAATTAAACACAGACACAGAAAATGTAAAAAAATATACATTCTATTTAATAAAATATCAAACTAAACACTTGTCTAAGTCTCACAAAATTCAGCCTCCAAGTCACCTTATGAGGGCATCGTCAGAGGCACTTAATTTTGTCTTTGTTGTTTTTTACATTTTATTTATTAAAATCATAAATTCATACATTAATAGATACAATAATTATTGATATAAACATACAATAACAAAATATAAAGAAAATAAAGTAAATTGTTGAGTATGAAACTTACACTTACAATAACACATCATCCTGCCGAGTGCATATTTGTAAAATCTCGCTTAAAATAAATAATTTCCCGCAAAATCATGCGCTTATAGTCTGGTAACCGCGATACAACGCGACTTGTCATATTTCCCAACTGATTGCGACGCGCGACTTTGTATTGTAAAATGCCAGTAACCACTAACCAGATACATAGAATAGTTTTTAAATGTAATATAAATATAGTATAAACAAGAATGATTTTATATTAATTATTTTACTAGTAAATTACTTTTGACAGTAGTTATTTTAACGATCTTTAAATTCTTCTGCAAAAATTAAATATTGAGCGGGCCGCCCTTTTGGCTTGCTGCTCGTGTGCTCGCACGCCTTGCACTTCCGGGTCGGAACTATCTTACTAAATTCTATAATATTCGCCATCCTTTTATTCCCATTATCCAAGATATTACTTTATCTAAAATTGCTTTACATTAAAAAAGTTAAAAATAAAAATAAATAAATATATCATCACGCCTTTTACCCATTACTGGGTGTGGCACTCCGCCTAAGCAGATCTCGGTAATTGATATATTTTTTTCGCGTGAAGTGCGGTTACCAGCCGTCAAATCACGGCCCTCAAAGATGTTAGTGGAGGGGGAGCCACAGGAGTAGATTTTAAATTGGTGAAAATTGTTTGTTCCTAAATAAAAACACTTTTCAGAATACAGGAACTCATATCTAGTATATTTTTTCATTTACAACTTTTCTCTCTGCACAATTAAATTTGTACCTTGTATAAATAATTTATGAAATGTATACCGTATTCATTTACGATATTATAGCTGATAATTTCAACCTTCCTAGTGTGTTTAATGTACATTTAATTTAATCTAAGTGTAATTATAATCTATTATAAGGTGCAAACGGTAAAATTTATATCTATGTTTACAGTCTGAAATAGTTTTCAACTGAATTCAAGAAATTAATTACCATAAAATGACAAGTATTTTTAACGATCATAAATTTCTATAATTTACATGATTAAAAATTTAAGATTAGTAGTTTCTCATTTCTTATTGCAACGATATGCAAACTGTCATTTTTAATTTATGATCCGCGCCAAACTAGATTAATTAAAAATATCTTATTACGTAGTTCCTCCGGTGAAGTCACAAAAAAAAATTCAATTTTTGTGATCTCATTGTTTTAATATAAATGAAGAAAACAAATGTTATGTTCAGGATGTGTAAAGGCTAAAGTTATTTGTTATTCATGCACTTTTGTTCGAAAAGAAATGGTTTCAATCTATTGTGTTTTATTTTAAATTAGGTTCAGGCCTTCAAAATTACAATACGATTGTTAAAAACAACTCATGTAACGAACAATGAGTTAGATAAAATTAAAGGAATTTATATTTGTTAGTACATGCTTAAATTTAGTTATTTATTGTTTATTTGATACGTATATCATAAAAAAAATCAACCGTATAGATGTACTCATTAGATAATGATAAATTTTACAAATTTATCGCGAAACTAATTGCAGTAATATTAAAGTTTAATATAATAATTCTTATTACAAGAAAAATCATGTCAGTGTATTCGTCAAACCGCGCTCAATACCTTAACAAATCCCGTACTTTTTAAGAATACTATCTAATTAATAATTAACAAAACAACTACAAAATGTCAAGTAAAATATTTGAGCCACACAATACACTCATTACATATACGGTACATATTTGCGGTTAATTCACACTTGACGGCGCAGATGTACGGTTCCCGCGCACGTTTGAGTGCTCAGACTCACACTTCCGGTCTCTGCATCACAACATGGCGACGCTGACATCACTGCGCGCTCTACTGCGCACAGCATTCAATCTGTGGATCAGATGTTAGCATCACATCACTGACCAACTTTGTGCTGTCTGGCTTGATTTAGTGAAGATGGCATAGTTACTTGAGTAACTTGTAAGAGTAAATAGAGCAGTAAAGATGTAATCGAGATTATTAATGATTTTGTTGATTGATTTTTAGGTTATATAAATGTTGGTTTACCAAATATAGGTTAATAATACATACATAATTTAAGAGATACCGACTGATATTTACTCAGACTACGACCAACTGAAAATTATATATGAATAATGCTTTATTTTTTACTGGAATTGGTTTCTTTCTGGTAAAGATTGTTTAGTACTTTATTCAAAGTGTTATACAAGTTGCTGAAATTAAGCAGGGGCGGCGAGAGGAAAAGCGGGCCCCGGGAAAAAAATTCGGGCCCCCTTTAACTTTGAATATTTATTAATTAAATATAAGATACAAAAAAAATATATTTATAAATATATGTATGACAACAATAAGAATTATTAATATCTAAATAAAGTTATAACAATATAAATAAAATTAAATACAAAATTCTGAATTAATTGGTGCAGCGATGTGTATTGTATACTCACCGTATGACTATCTAATATCTAGTTGCATATTCGATAAATACAGGGGATACCAAAACGGCACTACGCACAAATGTATAGAGCCTTTGCCTATGTGTGTTGTGTACAATGTAGTAATATAAGAAACAAAAATGCAACTATGTAATAATGTACTTTTGAATAGTGTATAAATTTATTTAAAATTTGCAACTGAGGCCCTTGATCAAGCATTTCGTCATTTAGTACTTTATACAATGTAATAAATTGTTGGAAACGTGTAACAGACATTTCGTTATACATGTTTTAGTAAAGAATATAAAAAATTGGTGAAATAGTAGAAAATTAAAAACAATTTATAAAATAGCATCACATCCGGGTCCTTTGAATTCCACGGGCCCTGGGTATTTACCCCCCTACCACCGTACTCGACGGGCCTGAAATTAAGACTTTAGTTACATAATCCTTGTGCCTTTCTAACTAGCGATATAAAGAAATTAAGAAAAAAAAATTTCATGTTATCATGACAAGATTGAGAGTGTTTATTGAAAATAAATAAATTTGTAGTACAATTGAAACTAATCTACTTAATAAATAAAAATTATCTTCATTAATGGTTTCGTAATTATTTTAAATATATTATTAAATAATAATAATTAGCTTCCTAGCTAAAAAGAAAGTAAAATTATATGTTATAATACAGATAACTAATTCGTTTTTGGTTAAATCAACAACAGTTAATAAAACTATAAATTTGTAAAAAATATTATATTAGTAGTATTATAGTAATAAACTAAATAATCTCTATAATAAATGATAAGAATATCAAAAACAAGTAAAATGTCGTTCAACATAAATATTTGTCTTAAAAGTAGATTTATGCTCGGATTTATGTATTTTAATTTCTCATATGAAAGTTCAAAATGTATATAAATCAAAAACACTGTAAGTTGACAATTATCTTCAGCCTAATTCACAAACATCAAAGTGGTTACACAAAAAAACTAATATAACCAAAACTAACGTTTCGCTTGGAAGCCATTCAAGACTTCCATACATATCAGATTTACGTAGAACTGTTAGAAAATAATTATTTATATAAATAGGATAGAAATTAATAAAGACAAAAAGATAGGTTATTTTTTTATTTTCCGTTATTACAGCCATAATAAAATTGTTATTAGTCAAATTAGATTAGGAAAATAGCTAGACACAAAAATTGTTCATGACGCACTTAAAAAAATATATTCAAACTTTAAATACACTCAGGGAGAGGAAATAGTATATTACATAATAAGTCAGGAAAGTGATGCTTTACTTGACGAAGCGGTTGTTTGAAGTACGAGACCGTCAGGCCGAGTATTTTAATTCGCTGAGTCAAGTAAAACACTTTCGTGACGTATTATGTATACTATTTTTTCTGAAATCGTTCATATTTATATTTTATCAATATAATTAATAATAAATATTTCAAAATATTTAATTTTTTGGTAAGAATCATATTGGCAGTAAACTACATATCCAAGGTGATAACAAAAGTTGTTGAAAACAATATCTTATGTGAAAAATCTATTGAATATATTTGTGTCAAAAGTAATATTGTTGACAGAGAAGATTTCTTTATAATGTTGGAAAATATAGATGAAAATGAGTATGAGGCGGTATTTTCAAGTACTCCTCCTGAAATCTTAAATCAAGCAACTGCGGCTGTTGAAAATTTATTACCGAGCAAGTCCAAAGACCGATATGATAAAGAGTATGAAATTTTCATGGATTGGAAAAAGCAAAATAATTTGTCAGCAAATGTGCTACTTGCTTATTTTATTTACTGAATCTCCAATAAATTTAGCTTCAAATTCGCCAGTGTCATACATAAATTTTAGTAATTTAAGCAATTGTATATTTAGTATTAATATTATTGATAAAAATAAATAAAAATTTTATTAATTTTTTTAGTTATTTAGTTTATTTATTTGAGTCAGGTAAACACTTACTTTCCATACTAAAATGCGTCAGGAAAGTAGGCATTTTCTTGACGATTTCAGAAAAAAATAATTTTCTCATTATTACACGAGAAGAACTGAGTTTTCTGCGTGTCGTAAAAAAGTTATATGTCAGTAGTATTAATGGCTTATATGTTTTTAACGAGTTCTGAAAAAAGATTAAACTATTCGTTACGTAACGTAAAATAATATACATTTCTTTAACGCTATATTTTATTTAGATTGAAAATAAGTTCCATATGAAGTCCATCATTATAAAAAATGAAAGTAACATCTAATTAAGAAGTGTACGTAGCACTTTATATAACATTGCGAAATAAACACGGAAAACTTATTGCCACGTTACGCTATTAATAATTTCGCGAAATATGATATTTTACACAATCGCAAATTAACAATACGATAATTCATTTCATAAAATAACAATAGGCTGTATAATTTACAGATATAACATTTTATTTTTTTATTTAAAACACTACCATCTATTCAGTCTGATTCAACTAGTAATTTGACATGAAAACAGCAACAATATGAAGTGGTGTTATTAGTTCCACTGAGTTTTGACGTATTGCGTATGCACAACTTCACCTCACATTGTTTATTCTTGTACTTGCGTTAGAAGCCATTTCATATTCGAAATTTTTACGATTCAATTCCGAGATGTTTGTGCAACATCCTTTGATTTTACACCAAAGTGTATTGTTTTGACTGTTGTATATCACTGCTTTCTATTTCAGTGCAATATTGCAATATTTTCCGTCTTTCTTTCAAAAACATCTGTTTAACACTATTTGATTCCTATCGAATTACATACTTACAATAAAGACTATTTCATTTCGGAAAACAGTAAAAATCTTGGAGATAAATTTATTTATGACAAACTAAAATGAATAACGTATGTTCTGTTGCACAAATTTAAAGACTTATCTGTTTCTGAAATGAAATGGACTTTAGTTGTAAAGTAATGAACAAGAAATGAATTCCATAAAATATATAAAATAAAATGTAATTTCGTATGAATATCGTAGAAAATATGTCAAATATGACCAACAATAATGAGATCCCAGACAGCGCTAGAAACAGCAACAGTTGACAGATTTTATTTCTAAGAATTAGAAATTGCTTTCAAATCAGTTATTAATAGAAGAATACATAGTAAAGTATATGTTATACTGTTTTTATTACTATTGGATATATTTTAGAGATTTATGGGGTAGGTGGTTCAGTGGTATCGAGTCGGCCTGTGGATTTGAGAACCCGGATTCGATTCCCACAGCCGACAAACTATTTTCACCACGTTAAAACTACCCCTGTAGCTCTCCTTCCACTAGCATCTTTGGGAGCCGTGATTTGACGACGGGCTGACGCACTTCACGCGAAGAAAAATATCACTTACCGAGATTTGCTATGGCAGAGTGCCCCACCTAGTAATAGGTAAAAGGCGTGATGATATATTTATTTATTTATTTTATTTAGATATTTTTTAATATTTGTTCATTTTGCAAATACCAAAGTGTGCTCAAGAATGTACTTCCTGTCTGTTTATCTCTAAGCATATTATTGAGCCAAGTTAGTAGAACAAAACCATTGTAGAATTCAAATACTTATCTTACAGTTATCTGATATTTTCTGCAAAACTACATCAATACAGAAATAGTTCATGTTATTTTAAAAGATTTTCCTATCCGTTGATCACAAATTGTTAGTTCAGATTTGCATTGCAACATATCTTCCTTGTTTGAAACTAAAAATAATATTGACTCAAGTTTTGAGAATAATTAATATGTACCTTTGAATTAATTTCTAAGAGAAAATACAAGTTTTTTGTGTCACTAGTTGTGAGCTGCCAGTCATCAGTCACCGTAGTTGGTAGGTCTGAATACCTACGTAATTATAATTGCAGCTGTCACTTAAAAACAACCACATCCCACAAGATAAAGTCATCATTCATCTTCACTGTCAAAATCTTCCTTTTCGTCTTAGTCTCAAATCCCCGGTTCGGTAATTAGCATCCTGTTCGTTGCACAACATGCAGCTTAGTTCGCATTCGTTCTGACAGAGAGCATTCCGTACGCCACTTGCTGCCAATCAACAATCGAAAGTAAAGAAGACTTTCAATTAGAGTGCTATCTGTTGCGAGGGTTATATTGTTTGTTCTTCCTAAATTCGGTCAAGGTTCATGATGTTTCAATCACACTATTGTTGAGTTATCTGCAATAAAGTTAGGTATTGATTGATTGAAAGCATTGTTATAAGATTTTAGTATGTTGTAAAATTCGTATCCGTTTCTGTAATTTAAAACTAAAATTATATATTCAATGAACAATTTTGTTCAATAAAATAAATAAATATATCCGTCAGTACGGTGGTGTGAATAGCGATACGGATTCGAATCCGGAGATCCCGAGTTCGAATCGCACACAAGCTAAAAATTATATAAACTAGCACACTGCGGCTCGGTGAGTGCGGATCCTGTACTGTAATTGGGATTAAATTCCTGTTGTACAGAGTAACATAAATAAATAAATAAATAAATAAATAAATCACGCCTTTTACCTATTACTGGGTGATATATTTATTCGCGTGAAGTGCGGTTACCAGCCGTCAAATCACGGCTCTCAAAGATGTTAGTGGAGACGGAGCCACAGGAATTGTTTTAATGTGGTGAAAATTGTTTGTCGTCTGTGGGAATCAAACCCGGATTCTCAGATCCACATGCTGACTCGATACCACTGAGCCACCTGCGCCATAATTTTTTTTAAATTTTGTTTAATCCTGCTATTTGAAAATTTATAGTTTTACTGCACCTATTTAAATTTATTTAATTACGAAAATACTAATTTCATTTGAAAAAGATATGAATAACTTTATTATCTTTATTATCTTATAAAAAATATATCATAAGGCTTGTTACCCATTACTGGAATCTAGTATCCAACCGTAGCAGATCTCAGCAATAATCTTAGATTTATTATTCCTAATATGAATTATTTACAATGAAAAGTTTTTATCTAACAGATTGATAGCTTTATGCAATACTTACATAATAATAAGCTCGATAATTAATTGTTATACGGACAATTAAATCATTAATTAAAATTAAAACATGCTAAATAAAGCTAAATTAGAAATATTTATAACATGTAGGTACTTTTACATATTTTATAAAGTTAATATTATAAATATCCCTTAAATTATATATAAATGCCACAGTACATATAATTAAAATCCCGATTCAGCCCGTATTAAAAACTTTTCAACTTATGAAAGTCACCCCTGTGAGGTAGATCATCTACAGTAAAAGTGTAACTGTTTATTAATTTTTCCTCGACTGGGAGTAAATGGAGGTTTCTAATGGCACCAAAATCGTGGCAGAAATAATGTATTTTTTCTACTGTCGATATAGAAAGTAAGCATTTGCGCTTGCATTTGTCAACGTAAAATGTCACTTTCCCGCTCATGCGCGACAAAACAGAAAAAACGCTCGCTCACCGAATTTTTAACTAAGGTTCGTTGAACAACCAGTGACAGCAAATATACAATTTTTCATTTTTGATTTCCTGTAAAATTAAATTCTTCAAATTTAATGTGGCAAACGTCAACTTTACGATGACAAATGAAAGCGTAATTGTCAACTTTTCATAGCAACCGTAGAAAATAGTTATTTGTGTATTAAGAGCGTAAAGTGATTCTTTGTTACTCTAACAAGGCCGAAGGCGATAGCTGCAAGAGCGTAAGAGAAACAAAGGCACGCTGGTAATACATACATAATTTTTTCTACAATTGCATCTTAAAATTATTTAAAAATCTATAGGTACTGAAAGTAAATTAATTCTGTCAATATGATAAGTTTCTGTTTTGTTTGTATCCCTAGTAACTATTGAAATAAGTGCTCATTTAATATCTTTTTCGCGTGTTGCCACTGGAAACGCGCGCATTTACATCTTTTTCGCGCGTTGCCATTGGAGACGAGCGACAAAGATATTTTTCGATTGTTCCACAGAAAACGTCAACTTTATGATGACAAAGGAGCATAATTGTCTACTTTCTATAGCAACATTAGCGGTTTTTAATGTATATTGTACAATTGGATTCAGTAACTAAAATCAGCAATTATTCACATTTGATTAAAATGTTTAAATTCTTGACAACAATAAACAAATAACAATTTATATCAATGCAACAGCTTTTGACAACAGTGATATTTCATTTATTTGACAGCATCTCCATTCAGTTTAGCTGACGCGCTTGTGCGTCAATTTTCTTACTCGCGTATGATTTATTTCACATACTTATAATGTACTATTCACCCACTGGACCGTTGCTAAAAGAGATGTCCCATCTCGCTTTTAGTCCCTAAAATGAGCTAGTTCTACCATTGCTAATAACAACGGAAAAATAGTGTTTCTAATTCCGTTGTTAAGGAAAAAAATTAAACAAATTTGAATTGTCCTTTATTAATTACAATTTTAATATACGTTTTAAATATTGGAGTCATGGAAAAAACCTAGCAAGAGAAGTGTTTTTCCCTCAGCGAATTATAGTTCTCGGTTTCGACCCGTGCTTCAAATTTATATTTCTGAAAAAAAAAAACACTTTTCTCCCTTGGTACTAGTATGCTATTATTTTATTTTATATTAATTATTTTTTGATCGATCGACAATCTACAAATAAGTAAAACGGAATATTTTGTATTAATTTACCTTAATTTTTGTTAAAAATGACCGTGTGAAAATAAATATTGTACAAACTACCAATAACTAAATAATGCTGCAATAAATCTAATAATACAACCCATCCCACTAACTCTAAACCCACAAATAAATTCTAACCGGAACCTATCACTTACGAATAATTACACCCATACAATCGATCAATCAATCTCGCTTCTAACACAGATTCCCAACAAAGTACACTCTCCCTTTTCGTTATTCAAACAGATACCTCATACACTTTTATTTATTAGTTAGTATCTAACGTCATGGACTGTACTTAACCCTAAAAACTAACCAAGTTGTTGTACGTTCTGTTTAGATTCTGGTGACACTTAACGAAGATCGGAAGGTGATCGGAGTTAGTTCTGCGGGAGATGACGTGACGAGAAGTCGGAGACCTCGATGAGGATGGCGACTCACCTAGTGCGAACGTTGTTGACGTTGTGGGTGGTACTTACAATTGTAAAAGGGCAGCACATGGAATGTCCACCTCAAGAGAAGATTTTACCCTGTAGGTGTCTTCTAAGAGGACAGGAATTTCAAGTTTGGTAAGTTTGTTTTTAATTTTTATTTCCTCATTCATAATAGGGGATGTAATTGCACTTTATTTTAAATAATTTTTATTAGAAGATTATGCCAATTTATTCATAGTAAAAAATATTTTTTTCATATTTTTTAAAATGTTAAATTAGACAGAGTTGCGTCTAAAATTCATGAATAACACTAACTCCCACTCTTCTGACGTTATATTACATACATCACGTATTCAGGCAGCCAATAGGATGTTTGCTTGTCGCATGTAAATAAAAATGCAGACAAATGTCAACATATGGCTATTTCGTGGGTTTTATTTGCAATAGTTCTGAATTGTTTAAGATAATATATAACAAGATAAGTACTCAATAAAAATTTCAAGTTTGCTTTTAATTTTTTTTACTTCTTCATTCATAATAGGGGATGGTAATTGCATTTTTTGAAGATTATGTCAATTTATTCATAGTAAATAATAAAAATAGTTATTTTTGTATTAAGTCCGCAAAATGAGTGTTTGTTTGTTGCGCGTGAGAATGTTACTTTTATTCGAGACCGCAGGTCGAGACAATAAAGTCATTCGAACGCACCAAAAAACATGAATTTTGCCTACGAAATACAAACAACATTTTTTCTACAACTGTAAATAAAGAATAATACAATTATTATTGATTAATTGAAGTAAATTGAAGGAAAACAATCAACAATAATATTAATTTGATACTATTGATGTGTTGTAACTAATGAAACCTGACAACAAATAATTTGGGAGCGTGCGCGAGATACTCATTTTCGCACTAGGGTGCAAAATAATGTGACAAATACTCGTTGTAATAGTAATGTAAATGATGAAATCACGTACTTCGCGTGAAAAAAATGAACATTTTTTGACAGTTGTAGAAAAAATATATTTTTCTACAACTGTCCAAAAATGTTCATTTTTTTCACGCGAAGTACGTGATTTCATCATTTACATTACTATTACAACGCGTATTTTGCGCATTATTTTGCACCTTAGTGCGCAAAATGAATATTTCGCGCACGTTCCCAAATTATTTGTTGTCACGTTCGATTGGTTACAACACATTAAAAGTATTCAGGCAGCCAATAGGATGTTTGCTTGTCGAATGTAAATAAAAATGCAGACAAATGTCAACATAATGGCTATTTCTTGGTTTTTATTTGCAATAGTTGTAAATTGTTCAAGATAAGTTCTCAGTAAAAATGTTTTTATTTTCCTCAAAGTTATCTACTACTTATTCCAGTAATAATTATTGCTGATAATAAATTTGTACAGGCTAAATCAGATAATTTACCGAAAGTGGATGATTGAAAACAGTGTACAGTAAATATAATTGTAATCACATTAATGATCTATTTTATCATTTAGAAAAATATATAAATAGAGTTTAAATAAATTTCATAGAAAATAATTAAAAATTTAAAGATACCAATTATTTCAGAAGAAAAAGAAATAAACTTAAAGATTACCGTAGCCAAAGGTTTGATTATCATTAGTACAATTATATGTATATCAGTGGTATCGAGTCGGTCTGTGGATCTTGAGAACCCTGGTTCGATCCTCACAGCCGACAAACAATTTTCACCAATTTAAATCTATCCCTGTGGCTCCCCCACCACTAATATCTCTAGGGGCTGTGACTTGACGGCTGGTAACCGCACTTCACGCGAGAAAATATATCACTTATCGAAATCTGCTTAGGCAGAGTGCCACACTCAGTAATAGGTAAAAGGCGTGATGATATATTTACTTATTTTATTTATGTCTTTCACCTCACTGATTGTTGTGTAAACATAAACTAAATTTCGCACAACGCAATATTTATCAATCATTTTTACCTAAGTATTTATTAGTTACGAAATAAATAATAAATAGATATGTATTTAAAATGTACTTATCAATTTAGTATACAAAGACGTAAACAAAACAATAACCTCAAAATTAGCAGTTAGACGTAGTTATTATGAAAAGTAGCACGAATTCCGAATCAGATGTACAAGATAGATTAAAAAAAGATCACAATGCCCTGATGTCAAAATTAATGTCAATAAAAATTTAAATATCTTAAAACCTAATAATATTTTTGAAACTTTGATTGTCCCTGATACGAAGTTTTTCGGACTAATCTTGTTATAAATGACTAATTTACTATCTTGTGACTCCATTGTTGTAGAAATTTGAAGTTAGGAAATATTTTTAGTTTGTTGCACATAAACACTATACAGTAACTCATTTTACTGTTATTAACAACAATTTGGGGTAGGTGGCTTAGTGGTGTCGAGTCGGCCTGTGGATCTTGAGAACCCTGGTTCGATTCCCACAGCCGACAAACAATTTTCACCAATTTAAAAAATCTACCCCTGTGGCTCCTCCTCCACTAATATCTTTGGAGGCCGTGATTTGACGGCTGGTAACCGCACTTCACGCGAAAAAATATATCACTTATCGAGATCTGTTTAGGCAGAGTGCCACACCCAGTGATGGGTAAAAGGCGTGATGGTATATTTATTTTTTATTTAACAACAATTTTCAAGAAAACAATTGCTTATTTTAACATTTGTTCAAAATCATAAATAGTACAGATTTTAGTGGCTTGGTTGCGCTGACAATACCTATGATGTGATATCACATTCTGGTTTAAATGATAAATAAAATAAATATATCATCACGCCATTTACCCATTACTGGGTGAAGCACTCTGCTGTAAGCAGATCTTGGTAAGTGAAATATTTCTACGCGTGAAGTGCGGTTACCAGCCGTCAAATCACGGTCCCCAAAGATGTTAGTAGTGGGAGAGCCACAAGGGTAGATTTAAATTGGTGAGAATTGTTTGTCGGCTGTGGGGATCGAACCAGGGTTTTCAAGATCCACAGGCCGACTCGACACCACTGAGCCACCTACCCCATATATATAAATATTTATAGTTTCTCAAACATTTTCTAATTTTGCCTCTGTGTGGAGGGATGAGGTTGAAATTTGCAAATCAATTACAGTTTTTTTTATGGAGAATGCAATAGTGCAATAAAAATAGGGATTTCCATTTAAGTTTTTGAAACTCACCCCCACCCCGCCTACTATATAGTTACAATAGTTAAAAAGATAAAAAAACACGTGTTTTGTAACTTTGTCTTCGAATGCTTCGTTCTCGAGATATTAAAGCGTTTCCAGACTTTTTGGACATCTGTATATGTATATATATATATATATATATATATATATATATATATATATATATATATATATATATATATATATATATATATATATATATATATATATCGAGTCGGCCTGTGCATCTTGAGAACCCTGGTTCGATCCCCACAACCGACAAACAATTTTCACCAATTTAAATCTACCCTTGTGGCTCTCCCACCACTAACATCTTTGAGGGCCATGATTTGACGGCTCGTAACCGCACTTCAAAAAATATATCACATACCGAGATCTGCTTAGGCATAGTACCACACCCAGTAATGGGTAAAAGGCGTGATGATATATTTAATATATATATTTAATTATTTAATTCTAACTATTTTTTCAGTAAATAATGTTTAAATTTAGTAAAACTATCAAAATGCTTGCAACCATTCGTTTTGATAATTTTTTTTGTTGACATTTTGGACTTCTTAATAGTTACCAAATTTTAAAAATAGTTAGTCTGTCGATAAAATTGAAAAACTGAATAATTCAAAATACTGCTTTGCAAAGATCGAAGATAAAATTCTAACAAATTAATTATTAATGTCATTTGTCGTAAATTAATAATAGTTCCCTATTTCTAACACAGTCATAGAAGATTATTCATATTTGTAGCCTTGAAATTTTATAAAACTTAATTCGCTTAACAATCTGCTCGCAGATAAATATAAATATTTCATAGCGCGTTTGCAAACTAGCAGTTTTAAGTTTACATTTATTAGTAGAGTACTGTTTCATTAAATCACAGAAAGTATTTCACTTTAGTATGTTAACGTGTCATGAAGATTTGAAAATTTTTAAATATATTTTCTAATATTGTATGTTGTGTAAAAATAAATAAATACTTTATAATAAAATTAAAATAAGTCTTACGTGTCATATGTATTAATAATAAGTATTTTATAGAATATGACACAAATTAAATAATGTTTTAAATATTCTTTGACAAAAACTAGTCATAATTTTTATAATTTCAATTGGATTAGGATAAAAAATTAATTAAAATAAATATTATACTTTGTAATAAAATTAAAATAAGTGTATTTTATAGAGTATGACACAAATTAAATAATGTTTTAAATATTCTTTGACAAAAACTAGTCATAATTTTTATAATTTCAATTGGATTAGGATAAAAAATAAATTAAAATAAATATTATACTTTGTAACAAAATTGAAATAAGTGTTACGTGTATTACTAATAAGTATTTTGTGGAATATGACACAAAGTAAATGACGTTGATCAGCGTCAACATAATATAAACAATTTTTTTTTATTGCAAAGACATAAATAGATATTAAAAACAATACAAGTTCGTTCTGGGAACTCCGGTACCATTCTTGAATGTTTTCCTCGTTTGGCAAAATTGTCAGTCGGTGCACAGAACCAGCACGCAATCGCACGCCGAGAGTTTCAACTTACTTTATCACAAAAATACTTAATCTAAAAATCTACTTTAATAATAATTATAAACATTTCGCAAGAATATAATCCCAGTAAATTACTTATCAAGTCATTATCTTATTGTTACGAAAAGTAACTTCGAAAAAAACATTAAATTCCAGTGCATCATATTACTTTGTCCATTTCAAATCGTCGATAAAGAATTAGTTCAGTTGATATTAAAACGTAGTGTTAACAAGATGACTGAAAGTACAGTGATTGTTGAAAACGGAAAGATTCATTCAACAATGGAGAAAGAAAAACCATCTAAAAATAATTGTTTAACAATTTTACGTTCTAATTTATTAACAATACTTACGATATTAGGAGTAGTTGCTGGAGTAGCTTTAGGATTTATATTAAGAAATACAAGAGATGATCCTTGGACACAAAGGGATATTTCTTACGTGAATTTTTTGGGAGATATATTTCTTCGGATGCTGAAAGGACTTATACTACCTTTAATTATATCTTCACTGATTTCTGCTATCGGTTCGCTGGACTTGTCACTGTCGGGTAAAATTGGTGGAAGGGCCATTATTTATTATTTGGTGACTACGGTATGTGCTGTGATTTTGGGAATAATTTTGGTGACTACAATTCAACCCGGGAAAAATGGAAATGCTGAATCAAATGGAAAATCTGAAGTTAGAAATGTTACCACTGCTGATACATTGCTTGATTTAATAAGGTAAGATTGAATTATTTATTTTACATCATCAAATATACAGGGTGTTTCACAACTTAGAGTAAAAAATTAAAGGGTATATTCTGTACGACGTGCTGATCATGAAACAAAAACAATTTTTTTTAATTCGAAAAATTAAGGGTTGTTAACCTAAAACATTTTTTGTAGTACTGCACTGGATTCGCTTTCCTATTAAACACAAACAATGAAGTAGGTATCAACTACGAAAGAATAATTACACAATTCAATTATTAGCAGTTATCTATAATAGAATTTTATTTAATTAATAACTTTAACATAATCATCCACCCAGTGGCAGTGACAACGAAAAATTTTGGACTGGGAAACATGGAAAATAGTTTTGCGATTTAACAAAAATTCTTTTTGTTTCATGATCTGCACGTCGTACAGAATATACCCTTTAATTTTTTGCTCCAAGTTGTGAAACATCCTGTATAAAATACATTTTAAAATTACACTAATATAAAGCCACTGAAAACATATAAATTTATTTTATTTTACAATTAAAAATTAATATTTATAATATGAAATCAATTGCAATTTTATGTTACTTTCTAATTTTATAATCCAAAGAATATAATTGTTCTTTTCAATAATAATAAATGTAAATACAGTTACAAATAATAATGTAGGTATTTAGAAATCTGAAAAAGTTTATGATAATTTGTCTTTTTCCTTTTTCAAAGTAGCATTTTTAGATAAAAATGGAAATTATACCAACCTAGAATTTTTTAAAGAAATATGTTGTTACGTTTTAAAGAAAACATGTAAATCAAAAATTCATGTCGTAAATTAGAGGAACACAATAACACAAATAAAATTTTGTTGATAATATTTACACTACAGTGCACATATTTTAAATCTTTTATAGATTAGATTAGGTTAAAATACTAAAAGTATATTTGTTTCTTTCAGAAATATGTTTCCTCCAAATTTAATACAATCATGCATCGAACAGGTAATATATTCATAAAATGTACATACTAAATTTACAAATAAAATTTTTCTACGATCGGTAAAAAATAGTGTGCTCTTTGCTTAGTTACATTCAAATTTCGTATTAGTTACAATTAAAAATCTCCGATCGTAGAAAAGAAATTATGTAGAAACCCCTCTGGTTGAAAGTATCTTAGCAGACCTCAACTAGTTGCAGCCCTCGTTGCGCTCTAGCCTCAGTCTGCAAACAGCTACTTTCAATCCTTGGTAACTATTTTAAAAAACTTATATTTTCGTTTTAGTACCGTACTGTATTAATTCCAAAAGTCAATGAAAGTAAGTTATAAATAAAAAGTTGAAATATAGATAACATAAATATAATATCAATAAAATTATAGCTGATATAAACAAATGGCTTCTGTCATCAACCTACGACTCCGGTACCAATATTCTCGGCCTTGTTGTTTTCTCCACCTTCCTCGGCATATCTTTGGCCAAGTTGGGTCCCAAGGGCGCAGCCCTTCTCTCCGTTTTCCAATCTCTAAGCGAAGCTATGATGTTAATCACCAACTGGGTGATCTGGATGTCACCGCTGGGTGTCATGTTTCTCATCGGCGCTAAGATATTAGAAATCGAAGACTTTGGAGAAATTATGGGACAATTAGGAATGTATTTTATGACGGTTTTGGTTGGATTAATGATACATGGATTTGTTGTGTTGCCACTGTTCTATTTGTTGATGACGAGAAAGAGCCCAGTCAGATATGTCTTAAATATGGGACAAGCAATTGTTACAGCTTTTGGAACTGCCTCCAGGTAATTAACTAATTTTACCGGTTTCAGGATATTAAACCAATGTTTTTCTACTTCCGTTAGGAAATAGACGTTTTATTTCACTTATTTGAGTTAGGTAATGAACTGCATTATTTAACTAGTGAAATAATGAGGTAACATAGCAACAGATATCTTGGTAGACGAATTCTGATGTGTTATTCTTTTATTTTTTGAATTTATAACTGTCATTAATATGTCAAAATTTCATAATTTCTAAAACGTTCTTTCGTATTTATTAGAACGGAAGTAGAAAAAATATTGTATGAAACTAGTAAGGAAATAGGTTATTACCTTACTAGTTTCATAAATAGCTATTACATGCACAAAAGTAGACTGGTAAGTAAGTAATTACTGTTTTCTGTACGGTAATATTACCATACTGACTTATCAAAACAGTCAAGAAAATTAAAATAAAATACAATGATAATATAATACTATTAATACAAACAGAACTCAAAACAATAATAATGCAAAGATTACTTCTTTTGCTTTTCATAATATATATTAATTGTACAGTCTTTCAAATTAAAGATGACCACGTTATGAAGTTTAAATAAAAAAATATTTATAAATATAATACAAAACAGCTGTAAATAATAATAATAAAAACATAAAAGTCACAGACTTACTTGATCACCTTCTAAAATGATGGCATTGACGTTATTTATAAAAGAATTTCAAAAATTAATATTTATTAATGACGTTCACGTGTTTATATTCTGAACCCGGTAAACTATTGAACAAACCACGGATGTTATGAGTCTTAAAATTCTCGCTCTACGAGCTCGTATTTCAAACTGACATCTGCGGCTGTAATGATACTCATAACATTCCTAGCTATGTTCATAGCTATTAATAATAGTTATTTATGGTACAAGTGTGTTATATTACAAATAAGGCACGCGAGAAAAATATTAGTCCACGAGGCCGCTAGGCCGAGGGGAATAATTTTCTGAAGTGACTTATTTGTAATAACACACGAGTGTCATACGAAATTTTATCCAACAACTACAATTAAGACATTAAAATATAAATTTTGACACAATTGTCTACATTTCAAATAATATTCTATAATAGTTAGCCATACTTTCTTGTTTTGTTGTCTAGGTTACCACTTTACTAATCTAAAATGACAACAATAATGACTTTATAAGTAGTGGGTGTTGGATAAAAATAGTTTATCATATGTCTCTTTGCACATCCTAAGTTTTTTTTATAAACTGACAATATCGAATCGAATATTTGATAGAAATGTACTTCATATGATATTTTATTTCAATTTACATTTATTTATTTTGTCAGACATAACCCGATTGTAAAAGAGTTATTATGAAAAAGTTACTAGATTACTAGACCAACAAAGGTTACTAGGAAGGTTGTAATCAAAATTACTTGGTAGCAACGTTACTAACGTAGTAACTTTTTACAGAATCGGCCTGATTTAACTGTTTATAAACCAGAACCAAGCGACAGTTGTCAGTTTTTTTTATCATATTCTTACTGCAAAATTATCAGACCACAATCAGCTTTTAAAATGTCAAAAATGTGAAGAAATATGATATATTCAAAACTAAACGCAGAAATTAATTGTCGGTTTCGGGAATCGAACTCGAGTTCTCAATTCCACAGTCTGAAATATTGAAATTGCACGATTTAAAAAATTATATTTTCTAATAACATTGATTGATAATTTTTCATGATATTAAGTCGCTTTTATCAAAATAGTAAATTAATTCTAAATTGACTAAATCTAAATAGAAATTTCGACAACAAAATTTTATCTGATTCGATAATATGAATTTGGTTCATAAAATTTCCTAGAGTACAATGCAATTATTTTTATTTTTAAAACTTCATATTTCAAATTTAATATATTAGGTACTAAAAAATACAATAGACCATTATATAAATCAAATATCTATTTTATTTATCTGCAAACATAGTACGAAATTTTATATTGCAATAAAATTTAAAATAATTTTCTTTTCCTAATATTTATCAATTTTAACAATAATCATTTTTATTAACCTAATTTTAATTAATATACAAACAATAATTTCACAAATAAATTTAAAAAATTTTCTCGCAACAAATTTCCAACCTAATATTTTTTATTTGAATTTAATTAGATGCAAACATTACAGGAAATTTTAATTCTTGCGGTTATAAGTGCAGACATAAAATATGATGAAATGTAATTTGTATGTCTATTTGATTTGTAAACGTGTTTGCACAGCTCTTAAAGATTTTGAAACATTTTAAATAATGATTAATTGTTCTTGCGTCAGAAAAACACTTACCTTCTTTCATTTTTTATCTTAAAACTAACGTAATTTAATGTAATTTGTTGTTTATACATTAATAATACTGTTTTATTTGCTCAAATGCAATTATTATTATTTTATATTATAATTGCAGAAATAGTAAACAAGATATTTAATTTTCCTGGAATTATAAAAATATTGCTCTACGTATTTAATCGTAATTTTAAAAAATTTAGTTAAATACAATTAAATTATAATTAATAAAATAATAATTTGATATACACTGATTATAGAACAAAAATATTTTTTTTTAAATTCGTAAAAATTAGGGTATTCATTCCTGGCGAACATTTTTAGTGTCACTGGTTTAATTCAGAATTTTGTGCCGCTTCTCCATACACTAACAGCATATCGACTAATTCACTGTTGCTATACATTTTTCTCAAATTTCTTCTACAAACTTACTCTTTTAATACCGTATACAAAATCAGACTCAAGTAGTCAAGTACTCAAATAAAAATTAAAATAAGGCATTACACCACGTACTTACATAATAACTAATTAATAAATGATTATTTGTAGGCAGTGTTTATACTTATATTTTATTAGTAACATAATTATAAATAATTAAATGTACTATTAAACTAGTGACACTAAAAATATTCGCTAGGAATGAAATACCCTAATTATTGCGAATTTTAAAACAATTCTTTTTGTTCTATAATCTGCATAACA
The DNA here is from genome assembly GCA_947425015.1 of Pterostichus niger. Taxonomy (NCBI): domain Eukaryota; kingdom Metazoa; phylum Arthropoda; class Insecta; order Coleoptera; family Carabidae; genus Pterostichus; species Pterostichus niger. Next base: position 26,326,486 of record OX380345.1, read on the forward strand.
AATTATATATGTCATTAAAGTTTCGTGCAGATATACAGGGTGTTTCAGGACTAGTGTAACACACTTTAACAGCTTATTCCTGAGGTCATTTTGAGCAAAAAATGTCATATAAACATAGGTCCTATTCCTTCTAGTTACCAAAATACAAGAGGTTGAAGTTCTATAAATAACACAACATTTTCAAATTTTTGTAATCAAGATACTTGCGGAAAACAAGAATTTTATTGAAAAGTCATACCTTATTTGTCTTAATTAAAAATTGTTGTAATTTTGATTGTATTATTGTTTCATAATGGATGGTTATAGTACTGCTGAATATGCAGATATGATTTTTATTTATAGATTATGTAATGGTAATGCCCGCTATGCGTCCAGAGAATACCAAGACAGATATCCAAATAGAAACCAACTTTCCCATCCCCTATTTGCGCGCATTTTTGTTTTCCAAAAGTATCTTGATTACAAAAATTTGAACATTTCGTGTTATTTATAGAACTTCAACCTCTTGTATTTTGGTAACTAGAAGGAATAGGACCTATGTTTATATGACATTTTTTGCTCAAAATAACCTCAGGAATAAGCTGTTAAAGTTTGTTACACTAGTCCTGAAACGCCCTGTATAGAAACATCCTGTATATACAAGGTGTTCATTTTAAGTGGTACACTATTAGTATCTCAAGAGCTATGAAGTTGGTTAAATTAACAAACAATTTCTATTTTATAAGACGACTTTAATGATCAGTGGTTCTCAAAATATGAGGTGCAACTATTTTATTTTAAATGGCAATCTATTTTTATTTGCTTATTCGATTCAGTATTTTTTTTCTGAATTCAACGAATACAAAGTTCAGTACCCTCATTTTACAAAATTTTATGGAAAAATGCATATTAAATTAACATTAATATAATTCAAAACGCATGCTTTTTTCATATGAACTAAATGTTAATTATAATATTTCGAAACAAATGAATAAATCATAACATTGTTTGCTAATTTAATCGACATCTTCTCTTCTACTTCTCGAGATAGTAATAGTGTACCACTTAAAATGAACAGCCAGTATATACATATTATTATATGATTTTTAAGTTTAAATTTTAAAACAAGAATGTTTATTTTAATTAAATAATTTTTTTATTTCAAGTTCTGCTACGTTACCGGTAGCAATCAGTTGTCTAGAAAACAAAAATGATGTAGATCCACGAGTAGCAAGATTTGTAATGCCAATTGGATCAACAATTAACATGGATGGAACTGCCTTGTATGAAGCAGTTGCTGCATTGTTTATTGCGCAAATTCGAAATGTTTCTCTTAGTTTTGGAAACATTGTAGCTGTGAGGTAAGATTATCTCTTTATTTAGACAATGTTCTGCGTACATAATTTTATTTTAATTACTTTACTATTTGCTCGTATATGTCTATATTTATTATATTTGTATAAGGATATTTCCTTTTGTTATTTTTTCATCATAGATTTCAACAATTAATTATTATTCACAATTTTTTCCTTACAACATACCAGAAAAACTAATATTTTTCTATAATGACATCATGAATGAACAAATAATTAAATATTTATTTTCCTTACTTCTTGTAGCATAACAGCAACCGCAGCAAGTATCGGTGCAGCTGGAATTCCCCAGGCTGGTCTCGTAACCATGGTGATGGTACTTGATACAGTTGGATTACCTGCTGAAGATGTCAGCATGATCATAGCTGTTGATTGGCTGCTGTAAGGCATAAATGTCAAAACAGGGACCGGTATTCCCATGTTTCTAAAACCACAAATTGCTAGAATATAATTATAATTCACAAATTTATATAATTTATACAAAGGGGAAATACCGGTTGTAAATTGTTCTTGTTTTTTTTTTAATTTTTTCTGTTTTTATTTTAGGGACCGATTTAGAACTACAATAAATGTATTAGGAGATTCTTTAGGAGCTGGTATTGTAAATAAACTAAGTCAAGCAGAATTATCTCGATTATCGCAGAAAAAAGAACATGTAATTCAAGAGAGTTCTGTGTTATAAGAGTAGCAAATATGATACATTTTGTACAAATAAATGTATATTATTATTATTGCTCATTTATTTGATTTTGATTTAAGTATGTAAATATAGCTATATAAGAAAAATATATTATTACTTTTACCTTTCCTAATGTTATTAAATAGTTATTTTTGTATGAAGTGTGTGAAATGAGTGTTTTTTTGTTGCTCGTGAGAATATCACTTTTAGTCGAAACCGCAGATCGAGACAAAAAAGTCATTCGAACGCGCAAAAAAACAAGAATTTCGCCCACGAAATACAAACAACATTTTTTCTACAACTGTCAAAAAAGGAATAATACAATAATTATTGATGTATTGAAGTAAATTTAAAATAAATGAATAAATATATCATCACGCCTTTTACCCATCACTGGGTGTGGCCTAAGCAGATCTCGATAAGTGATATATTTTGTTCGCGTGTAGTACGGTTACCAGCCGTCAAATCACGGCCCCCAAAGATATTAGTGTATAAGTAAATGTAAGGAAAACTATAAAAATAATATTAATTGGGAACTACTGACGTGTTGTAACAAATGGAACGTGAAAAGATAATAATTTGAGAGCGTCCGCGAAATACCAATTTTTCGCACTAGGGTGCAAAACAGTGCGCAAAATGCGCGTTGTTATGGTAATGGAATTAATGAAAAATTGAGTATTTCACTTATTGATATTAGCGAAAAAAAATAAGATTTTTTGACAGTTATAGAAAAAAAACTTCTAAACAATAGTACATCTTTTATAATTTAAAAAAAAATATAAAATGAATATGTACGAGTACTTTATTCAAATTTTTTGTATCTTGTAGAATTTGAACTAATAGACCGAAGACTGATAAACTAATTAATATTATGAGCTGAGTCTAGTTCGAAAAATATTTCAAAACAATGCACTAAATTTCAAAAAATGTAAAAAATAAATAGTTAATTAGTAAGAAATTGAATATTCATTTATTTGTTTGTCTGCAGGTGTTCCCATAGCGAACTTCCACGAGTCCTCGACAGCCTAAAATCCCTAGGCAGCTACCTCCAGTACCCAATAGATGAGCTGATCCTTGAAAATAACAACATTCCATCTTTGCCTGGCCGAACCTTCATCCCTTTGAAAGTTATGCGCCTTATGTTACGCAATAATGGCCTCGAACGAGTTTCCAGTGACTGGCTCTCAGGATTAGAATCCTCACTCATGGAACTATTCATTGTTGAACCTTCTTTGAGAAGCTTTCCAGAAGATTCATTGGATCTAATGATATCTCTGGAAGCTGTCACAATACAAACACAACTACTGAAAAGGATACCGAAGTTTTCTGGCCTTCCAAAGTTAAGACATTTGCAGATTGAATCTGCTTCTTTAGTGGAGTTATCACCAAGGCATTTTAGGTCACTACCATCATTAGAAAAGTATCATATTTCCGGAAGTCCAAGATTAATTAGACTAGAAAACGGATTACTTCAAGATTTACCTCGATTAACCTTAGTTAATATCTCATATTGCGGAATATCATTAATTCATCCTAGAACGTTCACTAGATTGCCAATACTAAATGAATTAGTTTTAATTGGAAATAAAATTTCTGATGCTGGAATGATTGGTAGAGGCACAAGGGATTTACCAGCATTATCAATTCTTCGACTTGATTTTAATAATCTTGACAGATTAGCAGAAGCATCCTTTGTAGATTTACCTTCAATTAAAAATCTGTATTTAAGTCACAACAGAATTATTGAATTAGATCGAGGTGCTTTTCACAGAGTTCCAATGTTGAGAACTTTGGATCTAAATCATAATATTATTCGCAGAATACATCCTGAAACTTTTTATCAACATTCATCCAATAGTTTAGAGCAAGTGTGGATGGTAGATAATGATATTAGTCATATTTCTGAATTGAGATCATTAATAGATGCTCTACCACGTTTAGTGTTTTTAGATATAAGCGATAATCACTTACAAGATATAACGTTTGGTGCATTGAGAGGTCATCCAACTTTAGAGCGATTACATTTAGATAATAATAAGATTCATATGATTGAAAGAGAAGCGTTTTCAGGCATGCCTGCTTTGAGAGAATTAAGACTTAGAAATAATTCTCTTTCTAATCTTCTTGCTGCTCCACTTTGGAATTTACCTGCCTTAAAAGGATTAGATTTATCTCAAAATTACTATAGAAGAATTGAACCTCGTTTATTAAGTAATCTTCCATCTTTAAGAAGAATTGATTTAAGCGAGAATTTATTAACTATTGTTGATCCGGCTACATTTTTAGATACACCAGTATTGGAACATGTCAATTTGTCATACAATGCTTTAGTTTCTTTGCATCCAGCACTTTTTAGACATCTAATGAATTTATACGAACTAGATGTTAGTTATAATAAATTATTAGAATTTGTACCAGGTTTACCACGTGGAATTGAATATTTACACATGGCAAAAAATGAAATAACTACCATACCAACTCCACCATCTCCTGATTTGGATCTCCCTGCGTTAAGAATGTTGGATATTTCTTCCAATGGCATCCAAAGAATTGTACCTGGTGCTTTGAGATCTCTTCCACAACTAAGAAAATTTGTATTCAACAGAAATTTTTTGCAACAGATTGAGGATGGTGCCCTAGAAGGATTGTCACAGTTAGAATTGTTAAGTTTTTCCGAAAATAAAGTTGTTATGATTCAACCAAATACTTTCAAAGATGTATCAGAATTACAAACGCTAAATATGCGAGGAAACAAACTAGAGATATTACGACCAGAGCTCCTTAAAAACCTTCGAAAATTACGTTCATTAGATATTAGCCATAATCGTCTTTCAGAAATTATGTTGGGAACTTTAGATAATTCTAGAGAACTTGAATCTATGAATGCATCTCATAATATTTTAACAGAATTGTCTCCAACATTCAAAGGATTGAAACATTTGAAAGTTTTAGATTTAACAAATAACAGACTACGAAATTTGCAACCTAGTACTTTAAGCAGTCTTACAGATCTTAAAGAATTACGCATGTCTCAAAATTTAATTCGAGAACTTCGAAAAGGAGCATTTGAAAATTTGCAGCACCTAAAAGTGCTTTATTTAGACCACAATGAACTGGAATTAGTAGATTCTAAGGCAGTGCGGGCACTGCCCTTACTTTCCACCATAAAAATGAATAAAAATAGGCTACGAGATTTACCAGATGTAGCTTTCACTGAACTACCATCTTTACAAATCGTCGAACTTCAAGAAAACAGACTAAGGCATATTTCTAGTAACGCTTTTCATCGAGTTCCTCATTTATTATTTCTCAATTTAAGTTATAATCAATTACCTGGGCTAGAAGAAGCTGGATTGCGAACTTTAAGATCTCTGGAAGTACTCGATGTTAGCAACAATAAGCTATCTAGAGTTTCAAGTTCAAATTTGGAAAAAATGGAATGGCTTGTGGAATTAAAATTGGATAATAATGAAATATGTGGCGTGCAAGGTTCAGCATTCAATGAGATGCCAAGATTAAGAGTACTTAGTTTAAGAAATAATAAAATGATGTCGCTACCAGAACATACTGTTCAGAAACTTAGAAGTAACATTGCCCTACTAGATCTAGATGGTAAATAGTCTTATTTAGTACAATATTCATGTTATATATGATTGTTTTATTTTTCAGGTAACCCATTACTATGTTCTTGTAACATGTTGTGGTTGAGAGCATGGCTACAAGAAGCTGGAGTAATTGGTCCTCGCTGTTCTGACGGATCTTTACTTCGTGAAATGCGATTATCTCGACAAGAATGCATGTTTGAACAACGCACTGCCAATCCCGTAGCTCCAGGTTGCGAAGCTGAATTGCTTTCTGTGCCATCTTATAGCACATCGCAAGTCTTTTCGCAGTGGATGGATCTTAAAGAACCAACAACTTCTGCTAGCAAACCCCTTAACATGAACATGGCACCTTCACCGGAAGAATCCGAATATTTCTATGATGAATATGTCGATTACCCATATAACGATACAACTGTTCCAGATCAAAATAACACTTTGAGTAATAATTTACGTCCTAAACATGAATTTACAACTTCTAGCAGCACATCAAAGAAAACATCCTCACATTATATTTCAGGAGATACACCAGTTTTGTACGCGGCAATAAATAAAAACAAAACTAAAATGACTGATATCCCTAAAGGATCAAGTCCGTCTCCAAGTAGTAGTGGGTTCACATTTTTTGGAGTTCCTCTACCAGCACTTAATTTAAATAATCTTTGGCCTACTGGAGGAAATCGATTATCGTCTGATAGAAAAGCTGATCTGGGGAAAAATGTTAAAAACAGAGAAACTTCAGGAAGAGGAGGAAATCTTTTCCCGCCAACGGAACCAGAAATTCAAACCGGGGGATTTATACCAATAATTCCTGGAAGTTCTGGTGGATTTCGTCCAATACCAAATCCGAATCCAGTTAACTACAATTATAGTATTGAACGTGTTAATATAAACAACACATCTACACGTAGACCAAATACTACAGTTGTTCCCGCATCAATGCTTGTAGATGTTACAGAAGATTTTCTATCAAAACGAGGGCCAGCTGCAAATATGGGACATCCTATACCAACACCTACCGAAGCTGCAATAAGTACTACTCCTAGCAATAAACTTACTCATTTGAACATCAGCAGTTCTCATAGTAAAATTATGAAAAAAGATTTCAATGACAGTGAAAACCAATCATCGAAAACAGTGCATAAGACAACAGTTTTCGAAACAAAACCGTCAACTACTAGTTCTACTACAACTCCGATGACAACAAAAATAACAACTACACCTGCTTCAACTACAACGGGCAAACCTCAACGAAAATTAACAACAATGAATTATAAAGAAACAACAAATCATACAAGTATAATAGCAGCAACAACTGCGTTAGAAATTGATACTACATCAATAGGTGACAGTTTTGAAGATTTCTTTCAAGATGTTATTGAAAATGTATCATTTCCGCCAATAACTACCAGCAGTACTATAATTTCAAATACTAACAAAACCGATATATCTGTTAAAGAAATAACTACCTCATCAAAACCGGAAACAAACATATTCCGCCCTGGAAATTATAGTAAAGATACTCCATCAACTTTATCAACTTTTTTGATACCTGGAGGTCAACAACCAGCTGTTAGGCCTCCAGCCGGAAGGCCAACAATAACTAAAGTAGTATCTCCTCATATTTCTTCCACTGCTTCTTTACAGGCAGTTCAAGAACCGAAGGAAGAAACTTTATCCACAACTTTAAATAATCACAGAGCTAAACAAGCTTTCTTAAATATCGATAATTCTGCAACTTCTCAAATTCCACCTCATGATAGATCAATGAGTTGGTACTTTATGAATTATAATAAAACAAATTTACAACCCTATGTTGATCCTGCAATCAGTAGTGTTACGGGAAATAATCAGTGTAAAATTAGTGCCTCTCTATGGTTAGTAATAACTGCTTCTGTAAAGTATGTTTTAATTGTGTAATATAGAATCAAGTATATGTATAGAAGACTGTTTAGAATTCTTAAATTTTGTACAAAAAGTTTTATGTAGGTAAACTTGTATGAATGCAAACAATTAATTTTTAAATTGCCACTATAATCTAATTTTTATTTACTTTAAAAATATAATACATAAATATTTTTCGCAGAAAATGGAAGTAATTTTCGAATCACGAGTTGTAGTGCAATGGTGTCGCCGCCTAGCGGTTGAAGACACACTAGTCACGAAACCTTCTGGCAAATCTGAATATTTTGTAATCAAGGTTTTAATCATCCGAAAGAGTTTAAAAGCATTAAATTTTAGTTATTAGTGAAAATGTATGTAGTGAATGGGTTATTAAATTAAATCTAAAATATAGAAATTACTTTATTGTATTATTATTATGTGTAAGTATGTACTAAAATTACTAAAGCATAGGTTTATGAAGCTACACAAGGATAATAATAAAAAAAATACATATAAAACTAAAGCGTTGAATCATTTTTATAGTTGATAAGTATTTGCATTAAAAATACTAATAGAAAAATGAAACATTGAAATTTGTAAGTAGTAATTAATAGTACTATTATTAAATACAGCTTTATTTTATTTGTATAAAAAGGTACTGTGAATCTTCATTTTTAATTGTAGGAAATTTTGAGTCAAGAAAAAAAAATAAATATATTTTCTTATTAACGAAACTTAAAATCATTTCTTCTTCTCATCTTTTGCTGATTTAGTGTCTTTACTTTTATCATCCTTTTCTTTATTCTTATCTTCCTTTTCTTTGTCTTTCTTTTCTTTATCATCCTTCTTTCCTTCTTCAGCATCTTTATTCGTTAATTTATTGTTAATCAAATTGTGTAAAGCGACTATTGAGCGAACCATTGCGGCCAAGTAGACGACCAGCATCTGATCATTTGTTTTCACGTATAACGAATTTGTGAAATTATCATGGTTGATATCAGGCAACAGATTAAAAATATCTTGTAGCTGATATACAATTTGATGATTAATTGGCAACTTTGATTGCCCAACCTGAACTAAGTAGTCTCTAATTTCTTTTAATTGCAAATGAAGACCTTTTAAGCCTAGTAGTTGATTTGTAATTCTTTGGGAGAGTGTACCTACAGTTGTATCTTTAATATCTCTTAATAGATGTTCAACTCCCACTTCTTCTGCTTCTTCAGCGCCTATTTCACTAGGAACATGCTCGAAAGTCTTAGAAGTTGGAGAACCATCATCATGTACTTCTTCCACCGCTTGATATGCTTCTGTTGGTAGTCCCAAGTCCTTTGGTTTAGCGTCAATTATGACGAGAACGGAATTAGGGCAATATCTTCTAATTAATTCATTGATGTCAATATCATTCTGGTGCAACTTTGGGCCAGTGTGATACCATCCAACAACTTTTTCACGGGCGTTTACTTTTTTAAACATTCCGTACATATTTTCTAAGTAATCGTGATCCAAAAACCATACAGATTTGTCTTTATCGTCTTCATCAAAAGGAACTGCATAAAATAAATTTGAAATTAGTTCATTACTCGACAAAATTCAGCATTTGGCAATATATCAATTTAATGAATGGATATATATTATACTAAATCTTGTAAAAATAAGTGTAACATAAATAATAATTATTAAAAAAAAGAAAATAGCTTATTTCATGATATAGAAATTATATTAGAATTTTTTTTGTCTAACCTGCAAAACTGTTGGAAACGTCAAGTACGCCTTTTGCTCTCCAGCAACCCAAAAGAACTCCAACAACACGTTTTTGATTACCAATTTTTCCCATTCGATTAAAATGGTCCACCACACTCAATAATACGAGCGGGTGAACAATAACTTTAGTAGTCGTTACTTCTTGACTCGGCATTTTTGAGGACTTCTCTGTTTTCGTTTGTCACTATCAATGAAGTTCCGTGTGATTTTAGAGTTCGGTCTATGGTTCAGTCTGCAATAAATTGGTGTTTGTAATTTTTATATAGGTATGCAAAGTGTTTTGAAACCGCGACAGGCATGCGCTTGAAAACCGCGATATATAATGAATGATATGATTTAACCGTGGCGCGACAGTGAAATATAGTTACAATGAAAACATAGTGACATTATATACTAAGATAATGAATGAACACTGAGGTTGTATGGAAAATATAATAATTATTTTCGTAAGTCAGGAAAGCGTTCAATTACAGGATGAGTAAATAGTTTCATGTTGAGCGATAGCGATGCTTGAAACAGCTTACGAATCCTGCACGACGCTTTACTGACGTGTTACGTGTAACATTTTACTTGAAACTTATAAACAAATAATAAATATTTTAAATTTATTTAAATAAAAGGAATATTTGATCTACATATTCAGTCAATATTTTATATTGCTACGTAACTAGACACTCATTTTTCTTTCATTACCTGCCTAGGCAGGCAATATTTTATTTTCCTGGCTAGGCATGCAAAGCAAAGTTTTCCTGAGTCTTAAAAGTCAGACAAATGTTTATTTTCCTGTCAGTTTCAGGTAAATATAATTTTTCTAATTTATCATTACAAAATAAAAGTGATTTTACAATTTTAAATAAACTAACATTTTTAAATTCAACTTTTGACATTAAATGTACTAACGATTTGCCACACCTTTCAGGGTTTTATTTCTATTTTCAACCAATATAACCTCATGAATAATAAATATTTTAATTAAAATAAAATTATTTTTGTATTTTAAAAGTTGTGTACGAATATAATTTAAATATAACAAACATATTTAAAATAGTACAAAAAAATATCGAATTTCTGAAGATGTTACATGAAAGTGATATAATCACAACTTCACCTTTAACAATATAACCTACGAAACACGTGTTTGTGACGTTTGACAACAATTCGTATGAAACTTTGATATTTTTAAATATTCATGTATAAATATAACGATGCAAGTTTCAGAACCAAATAACATTAAAATATATAATCTTAGTGCTGGCAAATCATTACCAGAAGTAAATATAATGTAAAATAAAAGTAGTACAGATTATATAATTTATTATTAATTTTAGTGGTTAACAGAAAGAAAACGAAGAGCATTGCTAAAGAAAAATGTAGATATTCGTCGAAGAATAGAATTAATTCAAGATTTTGATATGCCAGGACTTAGTACAACAATAAAAGTATCTCGAGATGGACAATATGTACTTGCAACCGGAGTATATAAACCTAGAGTAAAATGTTTTGATGTGAATAATTTATCTCTAAAATTCGAGAGATGTCTTGACTCTGAAATTGTTACCTTTGAAGTTTTAAGCGAAGATTACAGCAAGGTAATCGTACTTAAATTAGAAGATAATTATAATTTTAATTATTTTTTCTTTTAGTTGGTGTTTTTGCATTGCGACAGATACATAGAATTTCATGCAGCTCACGGAAGATATTACAGATTAAGGATACCAAGATTTGGTCGTGATATGCAATATCATTATCCAACCTGTGATTTATTTCTTGTTGGTGCTTCCTCAGAAATTTATCGTTTAAACTTAGAACGCGGCCAATTTTTATCTCCATATATTAGTACAGCTTCGGCTATAAATAAATGTGCTATAAATTCAGTACATGGATTATTGGTCTGCGGAACTCAAGAAGGCAGAGTAGAAGCTTGGGACCCCAGAACTAAAAGTAGAGTTGCTAGCCTTGATTGTGCCTTCAGCTGCGTTAATGAAAATAAAGAGTAAGTTAATTACTGATATTACTATAATTTATAAGATCCAAACGAAACTATAAAGTCATTGATGTAATTTAGGTTAGATGGTTTTCCATCAATATCAGCATTAAAATTTCAAGGTGGTTTAACATTGGGTGTGGGTACAGCTACAGGACAAGTGCTGCTCTATGACATTAGGTCAGATAAACCATTTTATACTAAAGATCATATGTACGGACTTCCCATAAAAGATATTGAATTCCACTATCAGCAAGATTTAATCTATTCCATGGATTCATCTGTTGTTAAGATATGGGAGAAAAATACTGTAAGTCAAATATATTTTTCATTTAAATTAAAATTAATAATAATTTTATTTATCGTTAAATATACACTATTTGAATATGTTGCTAAATTAAATTAGATAAAAGTAATTTTAGTAATTATCATTAATTATTCAAAAATAGAATTTGAAATCAAATTATCAGTAAACGCTAAAAACGATACTAAAATTTGAGAAACTATAACTTTTTATTGTTTTCTTCACCTTAAAAAATATTTTATGATTTCCCAATTAATTTTTCGATTTTCCCTCTTTCCACCCCAAAGGGGGGGGGAGAGAATGCAATAGAGCATTACAAAATAGGGATTTCCATTTAAGTTTTTGAAACTCACCCCCACCCCGCCTACCAGGTGGCTGAGGGGCATGTTTGCATATCATGCCTGAATAGTTTTAGAAAAATAAAAATACACCTGTTTTGTAACTTTGTCATCGAATGTTTCGTTCTCGAGATATTTAAGCGTTTCCAGACTTTTTGGACAGCCTGTATATATCGCTAAACAATAACTGAAAAAAATATGTATAAATATTTTTTAATAATTCGTTTTACATAATATAATAAAAATAATATGCATTCACTAATTCGACTGCCTATTAGTCCAACCAATCGGCTGAATTATGCATGCAATAATTAATATAAGTGTTATGCCTAATTTCCTTTTATTACATAAGATTGAATCATGTGACATTTACAAAATTAGGATCTATACTATTTTAATCGACCGAAAACTACTATTATTTTATCGTGTCTATTAATCCACTCGGTTATTAATCTTCTGTGTTTAGCGTCTGAACCTAAATCTTTGTGGGATAAATTGTAAATGTCGTTTTATATAATAAATAAATACTAAAAAAACTCTTTAGGGAAAATTATATACATCTATTGAAGCTACAGCAGATTTCAATAATCTGTGTGTTATTCCCAAGACTGGAATGTTTTTTATTGCCAATGAAAATACAAAAATGTTAACATACTACATTCCAAGTATGGGTCCTGCACCTCGATGGGCCGGCTTCTTGGATTCTCTTACAGAAGAACTTGAAGAATCGAACACGGAAAATGTTTATGATGATTATAAATTCGTTACAAAACAAGAAATAGAGAATTTGGGATTGGAACATTTACTTGGTACCAATTTATTGCGAGCATACATGCATGGGTAAGGTTTAAGAATCTTTCTTATTTTTCTACGTTATAGACAACTAATATGAAATTATAATTAATTTTTCAATATTTTAATATACTATAATAATTTTCTTTTTATTATTATTATTTAGTTACTTCGTAGACATTCGATTATACAAAAAAGCAAAGTCAGTTGCTGAACCATTTGCATTTGAAGAATACCGCAAGAAGAAAATACGAGAGAAAATCGAAGAAGAACGAGTGCAAAGAGTACAAGTTAACAAACTTCCAAAAGTTAATAAAGATTTGGCACTTAAACTTATGGATGATCAACTCAAAACAGATAAACGAAAACAACAGCAAGCTTCAAATCTCCTTACTGACAACAGATTTAAAGTCATGTTTGAAAATCCTGATTTCCAAGTAGATAAAAACGCTGATGAATACCGGTTATTAAATCCTGTTCTTTCTCGACTAGATAAAGGTAGAAAGAAAGAATTAAAGAAACAGTTTACTCGGCAACAAACGGAAAATGTAAGCTGCAATCTTAAGTTCAATTGTTTTCAACTTCAATGTAGTATTATAGTAAAATAAGATAGAATATATCTTGGTTTATTTTTATTAATCAAGGTTATAAACCTTCTCAGATCAAAAACACTTCATATCTTCCTGTCTAATGTAATAAGTATTATTAATTGCAACATATTGTTTTTACAAACAGGATGAAATAGAAGGTAAAAATAGTTCGGAAGACTCGAGTTCTGAAGAGGAAGATTCAAGCTCTGACGAAGACCAAACATGGAGGAAAGAAGTGAAGAAACAACATAGAATAATTAACAGAGAACATAAATTAAGAGATGAACAAGAAGCAGAAGAAGAAAAAGAAAAAGAAATAGAAGCAAAACAACTTAAACTTGTTGAATTGCAAGATGGAGACGGAATTAATTCTGTCCGAGGATTGAAACGAAAAATTAATAAGTTCGAATTACAATTAATTGTAACAGTAATTAATTTATTCTAATTAATGTTATTCTTTCAGATCAAGTTTAGGAGAAAGATTAAACGAAGAAGATACTTCGGTGAGATTATTAGGCAGTGTTGGAAACCGCGAAATGACGTTTACAACTCGAAAAAATAAAAGAGATCGAGTAATGGAAGAAAAGAACAAACAACACAGAGAAGAGAGACGGAAAGTGATAAGACCAATCACCAGCATACGAAGAGGCCTAAAGTCGTTTAGAGGAAAGAAATAATGCAATGGTAAAATAAATTCTTTTATAATTGTGTATTTAAATATAAATAAAATGTTTTATATTGTTAGCTTGATTGTTTACTAATTCATTAAAATGTTTATATTGCCAGATAAAAGATTTAAAAGGTTATCGTTAAATAGTTTATTCCGTGACTTGATTTTTTTATTTTATTGTTGTCCACATGTTTTTATGGCTCAGTTAAGGTGGGTACAAGTCAGCGAAATATGTAAGTACAAACTTGCAAAATTTTGCGACAACGCGTTTATATAAATTTTGAAATAAAAGTTATGTTTTGACAACTGAGGACTCTGAATAATGTTATTTAGCAAAATGGATCAATCTGATGTCTGCAAGAATAATTCGACTAACAATACAAATGAAGACGATTGTCGAGAAGTACTACAAAGTAATTCGTTAAGCGATAGATTTAGAGGTAATGGAAGTCTCTCAAGTTTATCGGTAAGTACTTTTCCCTTAAAAACACTTTCATTCATAAATATTGATCATATCTGAATTCTTATGACAATAATCTGCACGTATTATATTATCTAAATCATTACTATCAAAAAATGAATAAAGCAAGACAATCATGACATTTTATTAATTTTTGTATTAGATTCGGGACATTGCAGACGCCTCAGAACCCCATGGATTATTAAGCGTGTCCGCTGTTCTACATTATTGCCAATGTAAAATTTTACGTCCTTATCTTCGTTTGTTGGGAATAATGGGTTTAAGACCTTTATCAATCGAATCAACAGAACACTCAAGCTGTACAGAAGTACTTGGTCTGATATACACAATTCAAGTTATTCTGTTTGTAATGATTGGGTATTTGTTACAATATATGGCATGTTTTAGAAGAGATAGAGGATTTTGTTATCATGTCAAATATGTATTCTATCATTCTCCTCAAGTGGATACTGTCTACCAGGATATATGCAATGGTTCTTTTGCTTTTAGCTTTCTTATTCCAAGCGTCATTCATTTATTTGCATATTTATATGCGGTCTACTTGTTCAGAATATCTAACAATGAAAAATTATCGAATTTAATGGAAAGGGTATGCATTATTATACACTATTACTAATTTTTTTATTCAATGATCAAATATATGGTTTTTTTTTTGTATATTTTTATAATATAAAATTCAATATCAATATGCAAATTGTAAGAAAATACTTTACAGCGTAATTAACTAAAATATTTTTCAAACAAAATATAAAATAAATATATCATTCTAATATTAATAATAGAAAGAATATGTATAATTTATTTACATACAAAAATATTTAACAGTTACACATTCTTAGTTTTTTTTGTATTTCTTTAGAATATCATATAAGTATTTCTGAATCTTAAACTTTACAATAATCAATTGCAATTTTAAATAAACATTTATATTTTGCAGGTTTTTTTGTCATCAACAAATCCATCAGACGGATCTGTGAGTCAAAAGAAATTAGTTAGAATTTTATGGTTTTTTATCGCAATGAGTATAATTTGGATCATAATGTCATTTGTTTTAGTAAATTTTATGTTAGCAAAAACTGATATAACATTTAAATGGATCAATTCAAAGTAAGTTGTTCATAAATGTTTTAAACACTTTAATGTTTATCAAATTTTATTTAAGCTCTGCGATGACTATTGTGGTACTGAAAATATTGCTTATTATTTGTACCCTATGGCATGATATGATACAAGCAACAATTATCACAAGTTACTGTCTTCAAGCACAATTACTTACATCGTATTTATATTTTTTGCGTGCAAAATTAATTCTGCAGCCCGTTCGATGTATAGAATGGATGAAAGTAAGAAAATACGCAATTTTATGAATATTATTTGAAATATGTACTTATTTTAGGAATTATTGGAGTTTAAAAATCTGCTAAAATATTTAAATAAAGATTTGGCACCGGCAGTTTGCTTGTTTACTATCATCAACATTTCTTGGACTGCGTCTGGAATTGTATGGTTACTGGATTACGACAATATTGATAAATCCACTTTACCGATTGTTGGGATTAGCATTTTAAATGTCATTCTATGGTTGCTTATTACAATTGCTCCTTTTATACAGGTACTATTTTATTTTTAATGTTTTCATATTTTCACACATTTTAAAGATGCCAAAATATTGTTTATTCCAAATTTTATGAAGTTGGACATAATTTTAAGCATAACAAATAACAATTATTTCTGTTTTATAAAGATATAAATTTTGTGTTGAATAAACAATTGCTTGTAGTAAGTTATTATTTACTACCGGCGTAATAAAAAAAATAGATATCGCATTGAAATCATAGCATAACTACTGATGTCTTTTTTAATGCCGAATTAAAATAAATTCAGAGTTAGCTAACCGTTTTTGTAATTTTTAATATAAAAGAGTAAAATTATAAATTGATCGCTTCAACTTTTTTTTTAACTAAAGACAACACTGCATCTTCATGTCAACAACTAACTGTGCCAAATATTTGGAACAGTAAATGTTCAGTAGGTACAAATATAGCTTTCATTTACTATTATTAAATTCAATTGTTATATGTATGTATATTATTTATACATAATTGTTTATTTATTTCGTTTAATCTTTGACGATATATTTAGCTAATAATTGTTTTTTTTAGGCTGCACGTTTAACTAATGCTTGCTTACTGATACAAAGTGTAGGGCACGAAGTCAGAACTAGACCTTTCGCTCATCAAGATACGCCCACTGCAGAATTGGATTCCGTTCTTTTATATACTTCTAGTTTACGTATAAGTGCAAATTTGTTTTGCATTCCAATTACAGGAAAGTATCTTTGTCTTGGAATTACTTTTTGTACAGTTCTTATTCTTACATTAGGACAGTGTCACTTTTTGCAACCATAACTTTTTTGTGTGTAATTTTAATGTCTTATGTATATAATTTATTTTAAATGTATATATAGATAAATAAGGTAAACAACGTTTTATAAAATGAAATTATATTGATTAGTTTTACATTCTCATAAATAACACAGTGAAGATAAACAATTCAAAATTTAATAATGATGTAAAACCTAAGCACTACTATCCTAATTCTAACTCGAAAATAAATTTATAATAGTAATGCTTGTAGCTATATATCGGAATTTGTTTATAATTCACTAGCATTTTGGATAACTTAAATACATTTTGTCAAAGCATAACACATGGCTGGGATTGTTGATATAATAATAGTTGTAGACATCTTAGTAGCGTCTTTGACTCGACAGGAGTTGTTTGAGACTGAAAGATGAAACCGCCACACCAACACTTGCCAACAAAAAAGCAGAGGAGAATACTAGACGATCGGCATGTTTTCTGCCAACCGGAGTATTCTGCCGACAAGAACAATTTGATGATTGAAAAACAATTTACAGTTGTGTATATAACTGACCTGTGCAATTGTAAGTCGCAGAGCTAAGTTAGTTGCTTGAGTCAATTTCATCCTCCGCTTGTTATGATGTCTGCAAATGATTTAAACTTTAATGATACAAATCATGTACCATTATCACGTATATATATAATGAAAAACTGTAAATGATTGGAAAAACGTTTTTATTTTAATTGTATCACGAGAGCCGCGAATGAAAATTTTGTGAGCTTTTGAATATCTGTGAGTGAAGTTCAGTTTACTATTAACTGACCCTGGCGCCACGGAAAGTATTTATCTGTCCCCGAGTCTATTTTAAACTTTTATATAACCTCCAGTAAAGGTTCACTTACAAATTAATATGAGCAAGACGTCAACAATATATTTCTTACTGCGTTGAATTTCTTAGTAATGTATAATAAAAAATTCGTATGTAACTTTACACTGTTATATTTACTTTACAAGCCGGAAATATTTATTTAAATTCTATCAGAATATAATCGTACTTACTGTCACATGTATGGCTTTAAAAGGCGGGTTCAACGTTGCTTTTTTACGGTCGTCGATAAGATATATTAAGGTAGGAGAAGGTGCAGAAAAATGCCATATGTAAAATTAAATGAAAAACAAACTTGAATTTTTTTGTAGGTTTAATTTATGAAAAAATAGTTATTAATTTTATAAAAAATCAATCCATTTCCATAGGTTTTATAAATTTTCTTTTGTTCTTTTTTTTGTCTAGTGATTTATTTCCCATAGTCTCTACTAGAGAATTATAGTTTTTGGCCATTTCATAATCTGATATATCCGTTTCTTTTTCTATACGTCCTGTTCGCTTCTGGTATTCATCTGACATTAAACGTTCAATTTCCGGGTTCATACCGCCGAAAGAAAGACGACCTTCTACGAAGTCTTTGCAGGTATTAATACTAGCTTCGACAACATCATATTGTCCTCCCCTACGCATTTTATCAGTAATATCACCTGAATACATTGCTTGGCCTTCTGCATCTTCCAGTTCTTTTTCAACTCGTTCTTTACTTTTTTTCATAAACTTCATATCCAGGATAGCTCTTGATAATTTTGCTTTATTTTGATTCATGATGTATATACAATTAATACACTAGTAGTACCGAATTATATATTTTGAAACAACACGTGTTTGTGTTATGCTAGAAACAAATAAACCAGGTATTGTCAAACAAAGAAAATTTTATTTAACAATTTCATTGCTTCATATAATTAATACTCTTATCACATTTACAAATATAATGTGATAAATCATAAAAATACTAAATGAACATTCATAATCAATGATTTATAATTCTAATCGACTAAAACTTTATTTTATAACATGTTGATGTTCACTGTATCACTAGTATTGTATGGTAGGTTCACAATATCACAATCACGTTTTGACAAACATTCATTTTCATTTGTAAATAGTTTGTTTATAGATCATATTATGTTCAATAATATCGGGTGATATTTTGTTATCCAAATAAATAATTTAATTATAATTTTTAATCAACTTTCGCACGTCAATGCCAGAAGAAAGGCCGTAATGTGGCTTTCTTCGGACTTTTTTAAAACTAGTATTTTAAAAATAATCTATAATTTCATTGGTTTACATGATTGTGTTTTCATTTGTTACAATTTTAGGGGCGTATCAGTAGATAAAAAAGTGGTAGTCCCAATTTTTTTTCTAACAGAGCAACAAGGTAAAATACGAAAACTCTACCTGTACTTCAAAAAATAATTTTGAATTACATGGTGTGTCACAACCATTTATTTTTATTTTTTTAAATCAATTGTTAATCATTTAAAATTGTAGCATGTAAATTTATTTTCGACTTTTGAGCTTTTTAGTTTAAAAAATTTGTTATATTTAAATTTTCTAAGTGATTTGAAAATAGAATTAACCTTCTGTTCTAAAACGTCGCTTAATTAAATTCAAAAAAATCGATCGACATTTAACATTGTTTTTATGTTTATAGGGATATTATGGGGCCTGTAATCATCTCCTGCAGCTTTAGCATCATCGTGGAGCAACTGGGGCTCATAGCACCTTCACCGGAGCTGTTATTATCTTGGATCATCTTGAAGTAGCTAGTATTCATATCAGCGTAGCCGATGTTTGAAGATCAGCAAATAATGCAATGTAATTTACTATTTTATTTTATTTTTTTTAAATTTATATATCGGACCAACTACTTAGGTCATATGCCGATATGTTCTTTGTATGGCCGCCACGGGCGGGACCCGAACCCATGACCTTATGGTCGTTAGTCAGGCCCTCAACCCGCGCGGCCATCACGCGGGACATACTATTTTATTAATATTATTCCTAATTGTTTATGGGGTAGGTAGCTCAGTGGTTTCGAGTCTGCCTGAGGAACTTGAGAACCCTGTTTAGATTCCACAGGCGACAAACAATTTTCACCAATTTAAATTTACTCCTTTGGATCCCCCTCCACTAACATCTTTGGGGGCAGTGATTTGACGGCTGGTAACCGCACTT
The DNA here is from genome assembly GCA_947425015.1 of Pterostichus niger. Classification (NCBI taxonomy): domain Eukaryota; kingdom Metazoa; phylum Arthropoda; class Insecta; order Coleoptera; family Carabidae; genus Pterostichus; species Pterostichus niger. Next base: position 26,346,357 of record OX380345.1, read on the forward strand.
CTTGCGAAGAAATATATCACTTATCGAGATCTGCTTCGGCAGAGTGCCACACCCAGTAATAGGTAAAAGGCGTGATGATATATATATTTATTTTTATTTATTGTTTATAATTTATTTTTTGGGTGTGTGTTTACAGTAATAGTTTCAGCAGCGAAGAAGGCCAAGTTTATATTAATCGTTCTTTAAAAGTTTTTCAATTAACGTTCGTAAGAAAATTCAGAAATAATTAAACTTTTGGCTTCCAGAAAACTTAAATCAGGCTTTATGTTTAAAATATAAATTATCTCCATAAATAAATGTGGTACTAAACAACTGTCAATCAATTCTCAGAAGCAGTAATCTCTATTTAACATTACCAGGGCAGACATTTTAATATCGTAGGTATATTTTTTTCCCTCCCCTTTATATAATTAAAAATCTGATGTGGACACCACATGACTTCCTTGTACGCGTATTAACTATAGATATTTTTTTAATTGCACATATTTGACATAAAATCTTTTATTTTTTATTTTTTGTTCTAATCCATAGCAAACTTAATTAAAAAAAAACACAAAATATATACTATTTAAATTTAGATATCTCGCTTATGCAAAATATAAAGTTTTAATTTTCTACGGCTTACCGTTTTTGAGTTATGCGAGATACATACGTACGTACGTACGTACGTACGTACAGACGTCACGACGAAATTAGTCAAAATGGACTCAGGGAGGGCCAAAATGCGTATTTCCACTGAAATCTGAGAACCGAAAATTTTCGCGATAACAATACTTCCTTTACTTCGTACAAGGAAGTAAAAATTAGTATCATCATATTTAAATTAACAAAAAACAAATTATATCTGGCTCCCTCTCCACTAATATCTTTGAGGGCCGTGATTTGACGGCCGGTAACCGCACTTCACGTGAAAAAATATATCATTTACCGAGATTTGCCCCGGCAGAGTGCCACACCCAGTAATAAGTAAAAGGCGTGATGATATATTTATTTATTTATTTTACATACAAATTACTTTTTAACTGTGGTAAAAGGAAACATAGGTAGATGTTAATATAATAATATTTTGCATATAAAAATAAATATTATATTTTAAGACCTTTCTTCGGAAAAATCATTTATAACTTTATCATATCTTACATTTATTGTTATGTTGCATTCCAAAGACAAAATGGACAAGGCATTAAGACGTTTATTGGTTTATGGTCAATCTAAAATTATTTTTAATCCGATTTTGAAAATGATCTTTAAGATGATGTATTATTAACTGGAATAGTCAAATAAATTTGCAATGAGGTGTCATAATTGGGAAATATGTCTTTTAATCTGCTTTCCCTCAATTACTTGCAAATTTCCAGTGGAAATTCACTTTTGTCTTTTAAATGCGTTTTTAAATGATTGCATTCATGAATGAATGAAGCAACTAAATTTCTTGCGCTTCTTTAATTATTGTTTCAGTTTATTAGAATTAATTCGTATTTTCAAGACTGCCGCTCTAGGCAGTTGCCTTTCTTGCCTAATGGATAAATCGCAGCAGTCCTAGTCATCCTCAACAGAGTTCCCGGAATCGGCTCCAAATGTAAGTCCGCCCCTAGCATTATGGATGTGAATAATTTAATTGTATATATTTTCCTTCCATTCATTATTTTACAAAAATAAATTGATTTTTCGCCATTTTAAAACAATAGAAGATCAAAACTTTTCAGAGTTTTGAATAACTTTTTAGCCACTACATTATTTATAGTTTCCATTTCTTAATATAAAAAATAAAATGAGACAAATTCGGGAAACATCCTATACAGGGTGTAACAGCGAAACCAACCACCGTCTATATTTTCTTTATTATTATAGTTACAAAAAAATATTATAAAGAAATGTTATAGAAGACCAAGGGAGACATCTGCTTAAAGAATAAAATAATTTTTTAAACCAGTGGTTCTCAAGTTACAGCACAAAGTTATATTTTTTCAAATGGGATTATACATATTTTGTAAGCCTATTCGATAGAGTATTTTATTCTGAATTCAACCATGTAATCATTTTATATCTTTACATAACAAAAATATTGAGAAAATTCCATTTAAAGTTTCGATAAATTTTGTTTAACATGACACAAAACAGTAGGCTATGATCAATAACAAACCAAAATAAGTTCATTGTTCTTTATAATAATTAGTTGTGATTGTTGTTTTTATTTAGAAGATAAATTATGAGTATTGTATTAGGTAATTAAATGTTTATGGTTTATTATCACTATGTTTATTGCTTTGTTATTGATCATGGCCTACTGTTTTGTGTCATGTTAAATAAAATTTATCTAAACTTTAAATTGAATTTTCTCAATATTTTTGTTATGTAAGGATATAAAATGATTACATGGTTAAATTCAGAAAAAAATACTCTATAGAATAGGCTTACAAAATATGTATATCCCATTTGAAAAAATATAACTTTGTGTTGTAACTTGAGAACCACTGGTTTAAAAAATTATTTTATTCTTTAACCAGATGTCCCCTTTGGTCTTGTACAACTTTGCTTTATAATATTTTTTTGTAACTATAATAATAAAGAAAATATAGGCGGTGGTTGGTTTCGCTGTTACACCCTGTATACTTTATTTTTAAAAATACGCGGCTCTTGCATACCTTCCGGACATCTATGTGTTACGTAAAAGTTATTTAATTTAATATAACTATAGCCTGAATAATTATGCTGAACGATGAAATATTGTTTTTAATACGATAAATATTTATTTAACGTTTCAAAAGTAAATGTTAATTATAGAGACGTTATAAAGTAAACCTTAAAAATAATTGTTCTAAAAATGTTCTTTACAATTTTTAAATTGGCTTGTATTTTAAAAGTTGCAAAACCTGACAGTAATAATATTTTATGATTTAAAACAATTACCTATTTGTATTTAAAAGAGAATTTATATGTAAATAGGTAGTACGGTGGTGTGGATAGCGTTACGGAATTCGAATCCGAAGATCCCGAGTGCGAACCGCACTCAAGCTAAAATTATATGAATACTGCGGCTCGGTGAGTCCGGACCCTGTACTAAATTTAATTTCTGCGATTATAAAGCATGCGAAATTCATATTGTTTATTGATTTAAATACAGAATTTTACGCTCTATTACAACATTTATTTGAAACACTTTACTCTAAAATAATTTGGGGAGCATTGCGCATGGAAAAACTATTTTTCCATGTTAACCCCCTATGTATATACATGTATGCCTTACCACCAGGTATAAAACCAGCCTCTAAGAATACTAAAAAAAATGAGTTCATATTCGAGGAAATCAATTTAAATTACTATTTTTAAAATAATATTTATAATTGTTTCTAATTATTTTTTGTTGTGTCACAGTTGCAGCAGCGAAGAAAGCCAATGTCATCTACCAAAAATTTGCTGATTACATCAAATGCTGAAAAGATTTATCAACGACAGAAGTCAACATTTTCTCTTCAAACTTATCAGAAGATGACTGCAGTATCAGCAAAGTCAACGCAGAATGTCAAGTCCACTGTTCGCAATATTAATGTAAGAAAATTATTATTTTTAAATGTGTTATATTTAACCGAGCACCAAAATTTCAACCCTAAATTATTGATAATCGATATCCAAAATAATTGAGTTTACTAATGTGTTTATCAATTTGAATACCAAATATTTATTTTTGCTATTGCCATATTACCATTAACTTTTTCGAGAAGCTTATTCTTGGATATTAAAAATTACATTTAAAGATCGATTAGTATTTTTGATGCCAAAGTATTATTTTTAATATTCATTTAAGTATTTCACGCTATCAAAATATATTTAACTAGGAATAAAAATGCATGATTATTCATGAAGTGTAATTTGTAGCCAGTGGGCGAAGCCCAAGGGATACAAAACACCGAGGGAAAAATAGCTTTCTCTCCCGAGGTGTATATACTATTTTTTTCATGACCCAAGTAAGATTAAAAACGAAAAAAGTAATTTTAAAAGGGTTTATTAATTTATTTGGCATTTCTTAATTTTAGTAGTCTTAAAAATAAAATTTTTTGAGACAAGCGAAAAATATAAACAAATTTTTGGTGTTTAGTAAATATATATCTAGAAAGAGCAACACAGTTCTTATTTATTATTTTTTATACAATGATTTTGGTGCTTATTTCAATTATTTCCTTTTAAATTATTTTATTAATAATGAGGAATAAATGGGCGAAATTTGATGAATGGAAGTTTGAATCGTAGAATGTCTGAAAGATAAGTGGCAAAGAAAATGAATTAATGAATGTAATGAGTATATATGCCTGGCGTTTAACATGTAAAATTAGTCTTTACTTGCGCGAAAGTTTCAATATTTTTTAAACAAAAATACTTAAAAAAAAAGTTGTAGATAATTCAATTATGCATCCAAGTTATTTAACCCATTAAGTCCCAACTCTAATATAAAATAAAACAAATAATTATTTACACAAAACTAACTTACTTTATTGTAAAAAAGGGAAAAAATCATATTTCGTATTTATAACTATATTTATAAACAAATTATAGCTATGTACTTATTTAAGTATAATGGGACAGTCCGCGATCGTTTTGTATGATATATTCCATAACACTCCTCGACGCATAGAGTAGTTTTAAATTTTTTGCAACACCATTTTATCTGTGCATGGCACACAGCACATCTTAGTTGTTTCGGAATCTTTTTAGGGTAATGTCCAACATTATCATGGGCAATACTTGCAGGAACTGATGGTGGTTTACTTCTTTTTTCGTTCATTATATATAAGTAATGTCGAGTAATGTATCGGGTGAAATCCAATAAATTCCTTTTTTCTTTTCCATCAGCACACAGTATATATAGTTTTTCATACAAGCAGAAAAACTGCCAAAACAAATTTAACATTGCTAAACTTGTATAGAAATTATCGTTGATAGTGTACTTGTATACCGTGATAAAATACAAATTTATTTAATGGCCGATAGATGATTCTCAGCTAGAAAAAGGTGTGTACTAAATTAAGTACGGCGGGACTTAATGGGTTAACAGATTTTATTTTTGTCATTTCTTAACCGACAAAATCAAGGTTAAATTTTGTTCAAAATTATTAATTCATGTTTGGTGAATGTTTCAGGGATTCGTGTTACCCTATTAAATAGGATATAGCTTAATATTATGTATAATAATTATCTTTACAACATATTTATTATTTGTTTCAATTGCATGATAATGATTCACTTTATAGTTATAATGGTAACTCAATACTTTGGTAGCTGATAATTTATTAAACAAATTTAATGGTACCGTTAGTAAATTATCAGCTAATATATTCATCTATGTGAACCAGCAATACTTTTTCCTAGCAATACCCTAACCTATCTCAACTATAGTTCTACCGTTCAAGTATATTGCTGGCTGTCAGTGACAGTTCTGCAGCAATACATTAGCCAGCAATAGTTTCATTATTTCCATAACTATTAAAATTCATCATGTGAAATTTAGTATAATTATAAACAATAATGTTTACTATAGTTTACTGAAAATTGATACATTGTTCCATATAGAAATATGAGACGTTTATATCCAGCAATAGATTTAAATGAGCACTGCAGAAATAGTGAAGTGACGTCATCAATATGCACGACATCTGGGATTTTTTTTCACCCCTATTAAACTCTCCGCTATAAAATTTCGTACACATATAAACAATTGCATGTATTTCAATAAGTAATGAACAAAAAAGTGAAATTTTAGTTAAATGAGTCGTTATGGACACATTTATACGTAGCAATAGATTGCGATAAATTCACCCCTATTTAATTCTCAGTTATAAACAATTACGTTTACTTCAATAAACTATCAACAAAAATGTGAAAATTAGTTTAAATGAGGCGTTACGGACATACCTAGCAATAGATTGCGATAAAACCATCCCTATTAAATTTATTATTTTGATTTTTTAAATTAAAGTACAATAGAAATTCAAGAATTGTTTTCCTATTCCTATGTTGTAAATTTAATCATATTTTAAGTACTAGTTTTCATTTAAATTTAATGTTTACATACTTATTTATATATTTAAATATTTTAAATACTGATAAAATTCATAAACACTTAATTTAAAAAAAAATTGAGTTAATGTAATTAAATATATGTAATTTTCAATAAATAATAATTTTTATACATAAAATACAGTCCAAGACATTTTGATGTGCACTGGTTTACTCGGAAGAATCACGTTGTGCGCAGACACGCAAGACTCGACAGTTCAAAAGTTACTAGTGTGGCTACTAGATTTGCTGCTAGAAAATTAGTGATTTTGAGTAAAAATATCAATAAATATTAATAAAATATAGTGCCTTTCGTAAGTATAGATGTTATTCTGACGAGTTTGAGACAAATTTCACCTGGAAGTATAGTTTTTGATACTGAAAAATGTATCAACATTTTGTTACATAAATTGCTTTGTACGTAACACATATATAGGATGCAATAACATAGAAATTATACATTTCACAATTAAATTTGGAATAAACGGCTTTAACATCATATTTGAATATGATTTTTAATACATCACAATAATATTTTTGCATATCTTTAGATTTTAACAGTTATAAATAGTATTTCTATTTCGAAAAACGTGATATATATATTATTTATTATTATTTACATACATAAATATTATTTCTTATACATGAAAATGTGTAAAAGTATTGCTTTGCAAAGTATTTTCTTTATTTTATATAAATTTATGAAAGTATTTGATTTGCTCAAACGATAAATTTGCCGAAATGAACATGTTTATTCCATAAATTTAGTCTGGTATGACGCTGTGTTGTTGAGTATTGCTGGATAAGTAATTGTACGTTATAACAAAATACTGGTAAATAGTTAACTAGAACATTATTCTAATATTTTCGATAGATATTTGTACTTAAAAGTAGTGCAAAATGTACTTTGTAATATATAACAGCTACAAGTGTTACGGCATCATATTAATGCATGTAATTAGTTGGTTTTACCAATTGTTAATTATTATGATTTCAAAACAATATTCTATTCATTTTGAGTATTTTTGTCAATTTTCATTTATGAAAGTTTAATTAATAATATATCAATAACTATAATGATTTATAATGATATTAAAAGTAAAATGAGAAATATTGTATTTGAAGTGTATATCTTGGGGTAGGTGGCTCAGTGGTATCGAGTCGGCCTGTGGATCTTGAGAACCCTGGTTCGATCCCCACAGCCGACAAACAATTTTCACCAATTTAAAAAATCTATCCCTGTGGCTCCCTCTCCACTAATATCTTTGAGGGCCGTGATTTGACGGCTGGGAGCCGCACTTCACGCGAAAAAATATATCACTTACCGAGATCTGTTTAGGCAGAGTGCCACACCTAGTAATGGGTAAATGGCGTGATGATATATTTATTTTATTTATTTATCTTGTGTGTGTTTTAATGAAACTCATATAGTAATTACAAAAAACTTTATCAAAATTGTATTGTTTCGCTTTCATAATTTGAACATAGATGCACTTGGTAATTGATAATATAATTTATGTCCGGTTCAACGCAGAAAATGAAAATGAATCTCCCTTAATAGTTTGTTTGACTAGCGCTCATTGTATTTAATTTAGTGCTGGTGAATGAGGGTTAGAGAGAGAGAGAGAGAGAGAGAGAGAGAGAGAGAGAGTTATTGGATATCTGGATTAGATTCCACATGAGTAATATTTTTTTCAACCGTCATCTTCTACTTAGACCGTAAACCGCGTTTTATAGCTCCCTAGTACTAACGAGTTGTGCCATGGCCATTATGCTATAATGAAAATAATTTCTTTTTTTTTTGCAGGAGCTCGTTACGAATCCTGTGCATTCAGCAGGTTACTATGGCCGCCCAGAGCTCCAAAACGACTATTTCATTCCGTGTTTATCACCGGCGAATGTCTTCGTCTAAGGGGGTGAGTGGTTGTAGCTTATCATCTGTATAGAATAGAAAATGTTAAGATGGAATATGTCTTGTTCATTTTCAGCTTCACCTCTGGCGTCGGCTGTCGTCCATTGATCGTTGTGCACCAGGTGGATGATGCGTTTCCTGTGGGGTCGACTGCTACTGGAATGTAGGAAGCCATGTTTATTATCAAACAAAAGATAGCGGTTTCAATAATATACAATTGTGTAATTGAAATAATTGGAATTAAGCTACATATCCAATTAATAATTGCAATTAGCAATTATAATTAATAATAATAATAATAATAATAGCCTTTATTGAACCCTTTTTTAAATTTATACATCTATGAATAATGATTACAATTACGTAATGATTTACAATTATTTTATTTATATGATTAATTTAATGTTATATTTCTTTGTGGGTTAAGTCCACTGTTGGACGAAGGCCTCCTTCATCGTTTTCCACTTGTCTCTATCATTGGCGGTTCTTGTCCAGGTTTTTCCTGCAAATCTTTTGATTTCGTCATCCCATCTGCTTAGGGGTCTGCCTTTTCTTCTTGTTTGGTAACGTGGTGACCACTCTGTAATAATTTTCGCCCATCTGTCGTTCGGTAGTCTCGAGATGTGGCCAGCCCATTTCCATTTTAGCCCTTTAGAGAAGTGAAGTATGTCTGTTGTTTTGGAGCGTTGACGTAGTTCGGTGTTACTTACTTTGTCAGCCAGTTTTATTCCCAGCATGCTTCTTTCTAATTTTCGTTGGGTGGTTTGTATTTTTTTGTTTTGTTCTTTTGTTAAGGTCCATGTCTGTGATCCGTAGGTTAGTGTTGGAAGAATACACTGATTAAATATTCTTTTCTTAATGTTTGTGTGTAGTGTGCTTTTCATGACAAATTTTAAGGACCAAAATTTGTTCCATGTTTGTGTAATTCGTCTCTGAATCTCTTTATCGCTTTTTTGTTTGAAGGAAATTATTTGTCCTAGGTAGACATGTTCATCGACATATTTGAGTTCTTGATTTTCGAAATGTATTATGTCCTTCTTCCCGTTAGTCATGATTCTAGTTTTGTCTATGTTAATTTCAAGACCCGCTTTTTTACTTTCTTCTGCTAGTTGTTCCAGCATTTTTTCTATTTCTTCAGCTGATTCTGCAAAAAGTATCACATCGTCTGCAAATTTTAGGTTATTTAGTAGCTGTCCAGTTATGTTAATACCTTTATTTTGCCAATCTAAGTTTCTAAATATTTGTTCAAGAACTGCATTGAAAAGATATGGTGATGCTGGATCCCCTTGTTTAACCCCTTTTTTTAAGTTAAAATTTTCGCCCCTTTTGTCTAGTTGAATGTATGCGGTGCATTCTGAGTAAACGTTCTTAAAAATGTTAATATACTTTTCATTTATTTGTAGTAGTTGTAGCGAATTCCAGATATATTCGTGTTTCACTGAATCGAAGGCTTTGGAATAGTCAATAAATAGCATGTATATCTTCAGATTATATTCCTTAGTCTTTTCAATTAGAATATTTAAGGTGTGGAGATGGTCCGTAGTTGAGAAGGAGTTCCTAAAACCAGCTTGTTCGACGGATAGGTTTTCTTGAATTGTTGGTACTATTCGTTTTGTGATTATTTTTATGAATATCTTGTACATATTAGATAAGAGACTTATTGGTCTGTAGTTTTGGATGTTATTTTTATTTCCCTTTTTATGTAAGAGAATGATGGAGCATTCTTTCCATTGTTGGGGGATTTCTGCCGTTTCTAAAATTTTATTAAATAATTTTAATAATAATGGTAATAGTTCCTCTGAATTGAGTCGGATCAGCTCGTATGTGATTTTGTCGTTTCCTGGGCATTTGTTGTTTTTTGTTTCTCGGATACTTTGTTCAATTTCTTTTTCAATTATTTCTGGAATTTCGTCATCATTTGTGTTGTTATAATTTTGTGTATCATTTGGGGATGTGTTTGTTGGCTCATTATATAGATTTTTGTAAAATTCTGTTGCTGTTTTAATAATTGAGTTTCTATTGAAACTTTCCGTTGTTGTATTGCTTTGTTGTAGGTTTGTTATCAAGTGTTTATTGTTGTTTATTTCTTTATTTAATTTCCTTGTTGAGCTTGTTTGAGCCAAAATTGTCTCTGCTTTTTTAAGATCGTGTTCGTATAGATCCTTCCTTATTGCTTTCCTTACACATTTTCTTATTTCTGCGAATTCTATCCTTTGTTGAACATTTTTGTTTTTTATTCGTTTAAGTTCTTCTCGTTTCCTGATTAGATTCTTGGTTGTGTTACTAAGTTTACATTCTTTAATTGAGGTTAGTTGGTGAGAGAGCGGTTTGTTCAGAGCTAGCTCTATTTTATTATATAATATTTGGGTATCATTGTTCTTTATTTCGCAAGGATTTACTGCGTTTAATCTCTTGGATATTTCGTCTTTGAATATATGTTTTGTGGATTCATTTAGCATATTTGATTTTATTTTTGGGGCTATTTTTAGTTTTCGAATTAGTTTTGTATTTATTTTTAATGTTAATCTTAGTAGCTTGTGGTCTGTGCTGAATTCTAATTGATTTATTATCTCGAAGTTTTGGACGATATTTATGTTTTTCATTAGTATATAATCTAATTCATATTTTGTTCCTGTAGGTGAAATGAACGTCCACTTTCTGTGGGTTTTTTGTCGGAAGAAAGAGTTTACAATTTTTAGTCTTGATTGTAGTGCAAAATTTACTAGCATATTACCACGGCTGTTTCTGATTCCATAGTTAGAGTTCCCCATTACTGTGTCTTCGCCTGCTTCTTTCTTTCCTATTCTGGCGTTAAAATCTCCTATGATGATTAGTTCGTTAGTGTTCTTTTCTGTTAATTCAATTAGTTTGGTTAGTGATTCGTAGAAATCTTCGATTTCTTCTTCGGTTGATTGCGCTGTAGGTGCATGGGTTTGTATTATTGTGATGAAAAATTTTTCTCCGAGTTTCATTTTTAATGAAGCAAGTCTTGGTGATACTGGATAAAATTCTTCAATCATATTTGTGTAATTTTTATTGATGTAGAATCCTACTCCGTAGTTACCGTTTTGACTTGTGGAGTGGCAAAATATTGAATTGTTTTTTCTTCGCATAATCAGGTCATCTTTCCTTCTTATTTCTGCTAAACCGATTATATCGTATTTTATTTTGTTTATAGCATTCTCCAATTCGAAGAGTCTGTCTTCTGAAAGGAGTGTTTTTGTATTTAGAGTGCAGATTCTTAAAGTATGACATGTTTTTTGTTGACGTGTTACACATTTTTTATTTTGATGAAGGGGGTGGTCGTAAGCTTCCACGGTGACCGGCCGGGTTGGAAGTTGTGTTGAATTTAAGTTTGGCTTTTTGTTGTTGTTTGGCATATAGGTTAGGTGTGTGTTGAGAGAATGTTTATCTTGTGTTTGAGATGAAGCGGCTTTCGTCGTTAATTGTCAGTTTTGTTTCATAATATTATTTAGCGCTGTTACTAGTTGTGAGGCTGTGATGCCGTTAGGTAGTGGATCTGTTGACTGGTTTATTGCAGTGGGCGTTGATGTTCCTGGTTTCTGCTTTTGCTTATTATTTGAGCTTGAGTTAGACCTCGACCTTGATTGCGAATTTGTTCTAGGACGCCCTCGTTTAGTTGTTTCCGTTGTTTGATTTTTCGCTAGTTTGGGATTTGGTACTTGAAAGGAATTCGATTCTTCAGTAGTGGTGTCTTCCTTCCTCATTTTGGATACTTCATTTTCCTCTTTGTCGGAGAGTTGCCGTTTCTTCATTGCTGCTTCCATGTTTGTAATTTCTGCATTTGTTAGTTTACTGTGGTTCACAAATAATTTGTCATATTTTATGACTGCGTGCTTTCCCTCAGATCGGCATTTCAATAGAATTGGAGTTAATCTTTTCCTTTCTGCGACTACATCCCTTGGGAAATCTTCATTCATGCTGATGTTACTGTTTTTTAAATTGATTTTATTGTTTAGTAGTTCTATTTTTTTTCTCCATGAGAGGAATTTGACAAGTACTGGTCTGGTTTGGTTAGCTTGTGGCCGGCCTAGTCTAATAATCTGATCAATTTCAGTAATAGAGATTTCTACTTTTAAGACTTCATTTATAAATTGTATAACTGTTTGTTCGAGTTCTTGAATATTATTTTCATCTTCCTTTACTCCTCTTAAAATTATATTTCTTTTTCTAATTTCTTTTTCCTGTTGTTTATGTCTTTCTTCATGTTCGTTTAGTTTATTTTGCATTTGTTTAGCATCGGCTTTTAATCTTTTTTGTTCGTCTACGCAGTCAGTGCGTAGGGTGTTTATTTCGCTTGCCAGTCTTTTCTCCATGTCTGTCATCAACTTCGCCATCGCCTGAATAATTTTGTTTTCTTCCATATCTGGTGAGTTATTTTTGCCTTGTTCTTCTTTGCTCATATTCATGAGTGTTATTCTGGTTGCTTCGATTTAATTATTTTGTTTTTTGTAATGATTGTTCTTTGGTTGGTTAGATGTCGCTAGTTGTCTATGATTGAACGACAGCTTATGGTAAATCCGTGGATAATAATTATTGTTAAGGTTTTCAGGTTAGATTTGTTTGTTTTGTTTTAAACAGTTTTTTATAAAAAGGATACACCTGTGCTGCTGCACTCCAATGTGTGCGGCAGCTTGAATGGTTTTCCAGCCGAAAATCAAACTTCCTTCTAATTCTCTTTATTGTGCTTCTCTTTTATTTAAGAGTTATCTGGCTTATTTAACAATGACAGCTATCACCTTGACAAGGTGATTTACTATTACTACTATTTATAATTAATAGTAACTGTTTATTATTTCTTTCAGGCGTAAGAGAAAAATGAGACCACTGGATACTCATCCATAACGACATGAAACCCTTCGTCGAAGAGCTATCTTTTGGACCAAGCTGACATCTTGGGATCCATCCTGAGAGAAGAGATTGGAACCTGCAAAACAGGAGTCGAGGAATTTAAACAGAATGAATTTCGCCAGAGAGCTAGCTCTAGAAGTGCAAGAGAGGTGCTTTTACGGCGACATGTACAACTCTCTACTGACGCTCGCCCAGGTACTTTTCTTTTCTTTAAATAAATTTTGTCAGAGAGAGTGGTTCTTCTGTTTATCGATTAGTTATTGAGAGATGGCTGCATTCCTGCGTTAATTGGCTTAGGAATGCAAAAGTTAGTTTGGCGTGGGAATTGGTGACGCATTAGTACCGATCGATATTTTAAACAAATCAAATACTTGGAGTGCTGGTGTTGGCTCAGACGATGACTTAATCCCTTTTGGGTAATTGTTTCCAATATTTAAAATATATAAGACTTTTCAAAGTTTTGTTTACAATATTTAAATTGGATTGTATTTAGAAGTAATAATTTAATCATCATTTAAAACATTGACTTACTAATTTCACCACTAACATTTTTCGGGGCCGTGTTTTGACCCAGTAATGGGTAAAAGGTGTGATACTTTCAATTAATTACAACATCCTAACACAAGAGACATTACTTTTTAAAATTTATTTCTACTCGACTGGTTTTTGAAAAACTTTATATGTTTGATACCCGCTCTGTGTTCATTTAGGTGACTTTGGAAGTCTACGGAGAATCTGGAGCACGAGAAAGCCGAGCTGGAGGAACTAGCAGTGGAGATGATGGCCACGGGGACTTGACGTTTGATGGCGTGTCCGGACGTTTCACTTCCATTACTTTTTCAAGTGAGTGTATCTTTTTAAATTTAAATTGTTTGTAAATATGGCTAATTTTATTATTTTTCTGAGAGAAATAGTAAAATGGTACCCAAATAACTAGAGTCTGCTAATCCGTTTCTCAATTTCAACACCAAATATTTTTTTTTGCCGTTGCCATTTAATTTAATCCGGGAAGCTTATTTACTATTCGTAGATATTAAAAATTGTATTTTAAGAGCGTTTAGTATTTTTGATGCTCATTTATTATTTATAATATTCATTGAATTATTTCTGGCCAGAGCAACATAGTTTTATTGATAAAATGACTTCGGTGATCATTTAAATTATTCCCTTTTGAAATTATTTGGGTAAAAGTCTGTAAAAACAGTAATAAATATGTTATTTAAAATTGACCAGGTATGCAATAAATGTGTAAAGAGAGAGTAAGTGAGGCGCATTTTGATGATTTGATTAAATAAAAAAAAAGAATGTTTGGGTTGAGTTGAGTGTGAAGATATTAGTGGGGGTGGGGGGGGGGGGGTGTCACAGGGGTATATTTAATTTGGTGAAAATTGTTTATCGGCTGTGGGGATCGAACCCGGGTTCTCAAGATCCACAAACCGCCTTGATATCACTGCGCCACCTATCTAATGAGTGAATGTGTTTAATAAGATATATCGAGATGCTATGTATAATAATTATCTTGACAACATATCTATTAATTATAATAACGATTCACTTTAAAAATATAATGATGAATCGTTATCATATGTAACACAATACTATTAAAATTTTGTTCAATTTATTTATTTCGACGTTATGATACACTTAACATGCACCTTGATCAGAAAGAAAATAATAAATAATGAAACGTAAAAATATGGAAACGAAGCTTTATTTTATTGTGAAATGTTCTTAATGTTCTTAATAAATAATACACATATAACAATTATTTTACATATGTTTGTAACAATAATAAAATTTTTGTTTATAATATTATCAAAAGTAAAATTATAAATATTGTATTTCAAGTGTAGATTCATATATCTTGTGTATTGCAAGGTAACTTCTATAAACAGTTGTTATGACATGCCTAAACAATTACTGTCTAATTAATTCGTCCGAGCCTGCAACAACTTTTGTATTATATGTACGCTATTAGACAGGTTGTCTGTCTCTCTCTAGTACATTTTAATTATCCGAGTGGTTTGTGAACGTAAGTTGTGTCGGTACTAGGCAATAATGAAACGGCCACATGTTCACTTGTCTTGCAACGTTTGTTGAGGAAACATGCGAGCAACGTATATTTAACTTAGTGAATTTCTGCCTTAGAATTCCTTCATATCTGCGTAGATCAATATATTTTAGTGGGTTTGATTGAGAAAGAAGTCAGCATTGGGTATAACATTAAGAACAAGAAGTATATGCTGAATTACCGTAACATATCAATTGTTCTATTTTACTGGTTTGTGTTCTGAGTTTCTGTTCCAAGTTCATTAATCATCATAATGTCTTTAAGTACGTTTTTTCCTCATGTTTTTAGCTATTCCACGTTACTAATACATTGTTTTTATGTTTCTACGGGCATCATGGATCTGCAATCATCTCCTGCTGCCTCAGCAGCTAGTGATCATAAAAGTGTCACCGAAGCCTGTATCATCGTGCACTACGTCAGAAGCCAACATTTTCTCTTCAAACATATCAGAAGATGACTACAAAGTCAACGCAGAATGTCAAGTCTGCTGCTCGAATATCAATGTAAGAAAGTGATTATATTTAAAGGGGTTTTATTTAACCGAGCACTCAAATTTCAGCCCTAATTTATTTATAATCGGTATCAAAAAAAAAGAAGTAGAGTCTGCTAATCTGTTTGAACATCAAATATTTATTTTTGTTATTGGCATTTAATATTTCGGAAAACTTATTTCCTATTCTTGGATATTTAAAATTACATTTAAAGATCGTTTAGCATTTTTTGTGCCCAATTATTATATTTAGTATTCATTTATTATTTTAGCTTATAAAATATTATTTGGCTGGGGTTAAAATAGTATATTATACATCTAGGGAGAGAAATGTATGATTTTTCATGAGGTGTAATTTATTCCTATACAGGGTGTTTCATATCTTCGAGTACATACGTTAATGTTATGTTGTTTGATATGCTGATTACGAATCTAAAAGAATTTTTTTAAAATTCGAAATATTAAGGGTTGTTTACCTAAAACATTTTTTGTAGTACTGCACTGGATTCGCTTTCCTATTAAACACAAACAATGAAGTAGGCAATCAACAATTTAAATTACATAATACTAGTAAAATAAACAAACAAAATTTAATTATTTTTAATGAAACGATAATTATAGTTTATTATGTATTCAAAATAATTGACATGTCAAAATAAATAAAACACATACAATTCGAATAATGTTTACAAAAATTGCTCAAAATTGTTGTCATTCTCTGCCATACATAATGCAGCGCGGTGAATTAAAGACATGCAAGCTTCGTTGAACGAATTATGATGTCTCATAAATTCACAAGAAATTGTTGATGCAGCTTCTGTAGCTGTGTTTAGGTTTCTATTTGATTCATTATACTCGATTGTATTTTACATATATCTGATAGCTGTACTACAAATATAAATAGTTGATAAAAAAATAATTGTCAGGGCACTCTAACATAAGTACTATTAAAAAAATCATGCAATTATTATATAAAAATAACTCAAGGATATCTATTTGAGTTTAAATGACTATTTTTTTAATTTATGGAATTCTTTAGAAATGTTTTAAAATGGGTTTAAGAGGAACTGAAAGGTAGATGAGTGATCTTATTTCCTTGAGTAACATTTTAAAGTCTTTAAACTCTATCCTAAATTCTAGCTGAATATTTTAAAAATAATTTAAACTTGTTGATGATCTTGCAGCTAATTCCTACTCTGCTCTACTTCCTGCACCTCATCTGCTCCACCGACATCGAGTCCACAGCTCCGAGTACTCCAGCTGTCCACCAAACAGTACGAGAAAGAATTCGACAAGTCTGTGTTCAACAACAAGACGAAATTGACGCCGTGCGAGAAACAGCGCTGGCTCTACGAGGTGGTCTACGACAAGATCTTCATGTCGTCACCGTACAACAAGTCCATGAAGCGAATGCAGTACAGTATCCTGGTGCTCATGTTGGTGAGTACTTCAATCATCTTGTTATTATTTCGATTGTAAATAATATTTGGTGTTTATTGGTTGTGTAGGTGAAGAAAGGGTGAAGTATTCCATGGAGACGCTGACGCTCTAGCAGATTGATTTTAATATGACGTTGGCGTGCAAAATCAGAGAGGATGATCTGCCGAGAAGAACATACCTACACGAAATGTGAGTAGCTTTACAAAATGATACCAACTTTATATTCAGTTTTATTTATTATTATTATTGAACATAAATAACTAAGAATCTCCATGTATGTATCACATGCTTTTTATTTATTTATTTATATATTAAATTAAAAATAATAATCATTAAGTTTGTGGTCCACTAAATTACAAATATTAAATTATTAAACTAAATTAAAAAGATAGAAATTGACGCATTTTAAATGTATTTTTAATTTTGGGCCATGCTGTATACATAAACAAACAAGAACTGTGAAAATTCGGGAAGAATATGCTGAATATCTTTATTAATTAATTAAACTTAAGACTTAAAATTATACATCTTGAAATAAATATAGAACAAAGAATCCAACATTGAAGAAGAAAAAAATGCATGAATAGGATTAATAAGATATGTTGTAAGAATGGGATGTATGGTATAAGTGGTGTATGCTGTATACAGATTTACTCTTAGTTGCTACCACATTTAATGGGACATAATGTCAAATTGTTCTATATTTATAATTTGCACATAGAAAAATGAGAAAAGAAAATATGAATAATTATACTTTTATGAATTTTAGAAAATTATTAGTGATATTTACAATTGGTTTAAACATATAATTTTATTTTGTTTATTTTCCGAAAAGCTTATTTTCTATTCTTGGATATTAAAAATTACTTTTAAAGATCGTTTAGTATTTTTCATGATAGGTGCTCATTTTAAATTCTTTTTTGCAGTGTACGCAAATTAGCTGAATTCGGCATTCAGTTCCGGAAGTCGTGCCCCATGCTCAAGTTGCCCACGCTGTCCACCGGTTGCGTCACTTGTTGCAGAATCACACAATTCAGGAACAAAAGATAAGTAAAAGTGTCATATATTTATATTTTAATTATCAGCTACTGAAACATTGTGATACAGTGACAGTTAAGTATAAAAAATCAAAATACAGATGATTAACTAGATTTTTCATTGTTAAACGTTCCGGAATTATTTTATAAAAATATATTTCAAGTAAATAATAGATATCACTTTTATTTTAAGTATTTTTCTCTAAACAATTTTTGATCGATTCAAAGTACAAAAATAAATTTAATTAAATCATCCTTCAACGATTATTTATACAAGCGGTCATTGTATTTTATAAATAAAGTTCACAAATACTTTTATCCTTTTGGGTAATTGTTTCATATATTTCAAATATATAAGTTTTAAAAGTTTTCTTTACAATATTTAAATGGAGTGTATCTTTTAAATTTGAAGAGAATTGAAAATTTGAACTGCCTATAGTTTTGTTTGTAAATCTGGCTAATTTTATTAATTTTTTGAGAGAAAATATGAATGACAGTTTTTCCGTAACTTTTCGTACACATATAAACAATTACATGTAATGTAATGAACAAAAAAGTGAAATTTTAGTTAAATGAGGTGTTATGGATACATTTATACCTAGCAATAGATTTCGTTAAAACCACTCCTATTTAATTCTCAGCTATGAAACTTCTTACACATATAAACAATTACGTTTACTATCAACAAACATGTGAAAAGTTAGTTGAAATGAGGCGGTACGGACATACTTATACCTAGCAATAGATTCCAATAAAACCATCCCTATTAAATTTATTCTTTTGATTTTTTTTTTTATTAAAGTACGATAGAAATTCAAGAATTGTTTCCCTATTTCTATGTTGTAAATTTAAACATATTTTAAGTACTAGTTTTCTTTAAATTCAATGTTTACATACTTATTTCTGTATTTAAACATTTTAATTACTGATGAAATTCATAAACACTAATTAAAAAAACAATTTTTGAATTAATGTTATTCAATATATGTCATTTTCAATAAATTATAATTTTTATACATAAAATACACTCCAAGACATTTTGATGCGCACTGGTTTGCTCGGAAGGTCGCTGGCGCTGCGTTTGACTATACAGTTCATAACTTGCAAGCGTGGTAGCTAGATGTGCTGCTAGAAAATTAGTGGTTTTAAGTAAAAATATCAATAAATATTAATAAAATATAGTGCCTTTCGTAAGTATAGATGTTATTCTGACGATTTTGATACAAATTTCACCTGGAAATATAGTTTTTGATAATTAAAAATGTATCAACATTTTATTACATAAATTGCTTTGTACGTAACATATATATAGGATGCGATAACATAGGAATATTACATTTCAACAATTAAATTTGATATAAACGGCTTTAACATCATATTTGAACATGATTTTTAATAAATTTTCTTTAAAATCACAATAATATTTTTGCATATCTTTAGATTTTAACAGTTATAAATAGTGTTTTTTTCGAAAAGCGTGATATATATTATTTATTATTATTTACATACATATATATTACTTTTTATACATGAAAATGTGTAAAAGTACTGAATTTGAAAGTATTTTCTTTATTTTATATTAATTTATAAAAGTATTTGATTTGTTCAAACGATAAATTTACCGAAGTGAACATGTTTATTCCATAAATTTAGTCTTGTATGACGCTGTGTTGTTGAATGTTGCTGGATAAATAATTGTACGTTATAACAAAATACTGGTAAATAGTTAACGAGAACATTATTCTAATATTTTCGATAGATATTTGTACTTAAAAATAGTGTAAAATGTACTTTGTAATACATAACAGCTACAAGTGTTACATCTTAATAATGTATTTAAATAGTTGGTTTTGCTAATTGTTATTATTATTTCAAAACAATATTCTATTCATTTTGAGTATCTTTCTCAATTTTCATTTATAAAAATTTAATTCAAATATTGTTAATGGCTAAAAACGTATTCATGTTATTTATTATCATTTGCTTTCTATATATTTAAATTGGATTTGATGGCAGCTGAAACAATAATTAAACAAGTCTGTGCGTATTCAAGTTCACCTTAACTCAACAAGCAGCGTTTACAACAAATACAGTCTTAATAATATTTACTCAATTCAGCCATTTTGTAGTTGGAGATGGCATTCGAAAGCCTTCTAAATGGTAGGTTATTTTTTTAAAGCATTTTCGAGCTATTCTATTAATTGTTTTCTCTGTTATCATTATTAACTTTAATAAATGTTATGAAGTGTGTTACTAATATATTGTTTTTATGTTTATAGGGACATCACGGGACCTGCAAGCATCCTCAGCGTGTATCAACACCCCGCAGGCATCAGCAAAGACGAGTTTGAATATTAAATCTGCTGCT
This sequence comes from Pterostichus niger, assembly GCA_947425015.1. Taxonomy (NCBI): domain Eukaryota; kingdom Metazoa; phylum Arthropoda; class Insecta; order Coleoptera; family Carabidae; genus Pterostichus; species Pterostichus niger. The sequence goes on from OX380345.1 coordinate 26,366,598, forward strand.
CTCAACATCAATAATGTAAGAACATTGTTATTTTTTAATTATTTGTTTAATATTTATTTGAGAATTTGTGAAATAAATTCATATTCAGTTTAAAATAATAATGATGAATAGTAACTAGATATTTGTTAATGATAACGCTAGTAAATTGTTAGCTAGTGTAAGTTATTATGAAGGGTAATTAACTATATTTTTAATTGTTAAACCTTCCGGAATTATTTTGGTCAAAAATATTTCAACTTAAAGTTGGATATAAATAAATGTTCTGTCCTAAAATAATGAAAATGAATCTCCCTGAATAGACTAGCGGTCATTGTATTGAATTGAGTGCTAGTGAATGAGGGGAATGAGGGGGAGGCATCTAGGAAGGAAGCCATGTTTATTATCGATTAGCTAAACAAAAGTTAGCGGTAATTAGCAATTACAATTAATAGTAACTGTTTATTGTTTGTTCCAGGCTTAATCGGAGAGAAATGCGAGCACTGGATACTCATCCACAACGACATGAAACCCTCCGTGGAGAGAAGAGATTGGAACCTGCAGAACCGGAGTCTAGGAATTTAAACAGAATGAGCTTCGCCAGAGAGCAGCTGTCCTGCTCTTATTGCATTCCTGCGCTGATTGGGAATTGGTACCGATCGATATTTTAAACAAATCATTAGAAATACTTGGAGAGCTAGTGTTGACTCAGACAGCAAACACCGTGGTGATGGTGTCGACGACGATCGCTCTTCAGAAACCTACTCTTTATGTTGGCAGCAAGAGAAGAGAATGGAATCAGACGGAAATGTTCTAGCATTGGTGAGAAACTTATTTATAAATCAAATCACGCCTTTTACCCATTACTGGGAAATTATTCACGTATAAACGTTTCACGTTTTAAATTTGTTTACTTTTTAAAAAAATATATAACAATAATAATTTATAAGAATTAATGAAAAAAGTAAAATGAGAAAGAAATATTTTATTTGAAATGTAGACATGTTGTGTAAGTTTCAATATATTGAGTTGTGTCATCAATTTAATGGCTAATTAATTAGTCCGGCGAGTCATCATGCAACGAGCTCGAGCTCCGCACTTGCAAACTAAACGCTGACCAGAGCTGGTCGCTTGAAAATAATCACGTGCTAATTAGTTGTTAGTTCGAGTGGCTGTGATTTGACCCAATAATGGGTAAAAGGTGTAGTGATTTAGTTATACATACAATTAATTAATTAATTACAACATCCTAACACAAGAGACTTGATATGTTTGACACCCACTCTGTTCATTCAGGTGACTTTGGGCAGCTGCAAGAAGTCGACGGAGAATCTGGAGCACTAGGAAGTCGAGCTGGAGGAGATGATGGCCCCGGGGACTTGATGTTTGATGGCGTGTCCGGACGCTTCACTTCCAGTACTTTTGCAGGTGAGTGTATCTTTTAAAATTTAAATTGGCTGTAAATATGTCGGCTGTAACTTTTAAACTAGTCAAGATAATTGAAATTGGTTTTAAATTTTGAATTCTCCATCTTTTGAACGATATTTAATCATATTTTTATTATGATGTTTGTCGATGCTTGATTCTTGCAATATAAACCTACGTTCCGCGTACATCTGTGTAAAAGCCATTTGAGTCCTTGGCCTAAATAATTTTGTTGGACGATTAAATATTCTTCTAGAAGTATTTTGATTTGATAAATTACGTAAAACATTAATTGTCTCGTGCTTCAATTAACTTGTAAACATATTTTCAGTCATTAACCAAACACTTATATATTTGTTAATTAAATAACTAATATAATGGATTGTAATTGCCCAAAATCTGCAATTGCAGATTAGACATGTGTATACTGAACCCCCTTTAGAGTTTGTTTCATTCATGAACTTGGAATAGTTCTAATATTCTTTACAAAATCTCATTAATTTTATATGAAAAACTTTTCATTCCGCCGCTAAAATCCACGTTTAATTAAATTAATTGAAGCACCAAACTATTTTATTTTAATTATTTTACGTTTAAATTATATACATATTTGTTTTACAATAAGTTTAAATAGTTTTTCAATCAGTGATTTTGAATTCAAATATAAATGTCAAAACTAAGGAATTAATTTATTACTAAATTACTTAGGCGGGTAAACAAATCTGTGAGACTATTTTGGGGGCAAGGACATTAAAATATTAGTTTTCCGGGTTAAATGCTGTTTATAATAAAAAAATAAAATATGTTATGAATGTTAATAATAATTACTATTAAATAATATAGAGTACTTTTTATTGATTAAAAATCAAATTATACCATAGACAGATGTCAGGGACTGAAAACAACATTTGTCGACTTTAAAACCAATTATTATGAAAGACAATGTTTACAATCACCACCAATCACCGACAAAACCAACTTGTGGACCTGGTGCACCAGGTTGTAGATGCACAGTGAAACCGCCAAACAGGTGAGATGATTTTTGATTTATATTTTTGTGGCTTTATTTTTTGTTCCTTTGTACTTTTAAAATATCTCGATTATTACAAGACTTACGTGCTGCTAAATAAATTAAATTATTTTTTAGTTTAATTACTTTTTAAACAATGAGTGTATCTTTTAAATGACTAAATGTGGGTTTCCTTTTACTATTTCTAGTACACTCACTCTCAAAAGTTATTATAATTATGAAACTTAAAATAAACATGATGAAGGGTGCTATTCTATGTTACTAATACATTGTTTTTATGTTTATAGGGACATCATCAAGATGTTGAAGTAGCTGGTGTCATTGGAGCTGCCGCCATCCAGAGCTTAGAGCAGCTTGAGCTGGTGTCACCGTGGACATTATCATCAATGTAAGTACATTGTTATTTTTTTTTAATTATTTGGGTAAAAACAATAATAATAATGATGGTGAATGATTAGTAACTGACAATCTACTAAATATTCATTAATGATAACGGTAGTATATTATTAAGCTAGTCAAGGATGATTAATTATAAAGCTTGTCCCAGAAAAAAATGTCTGCTATAATTTTTAACTAAAAGCCATATAATTAAATAAATTTTTTTAAAACTATTGAAGACTTTATTGATCAACAACTAAATAGTACATGATAGCAAATATTTACATTTTATTTATGATTCATCCAAAAGTTGCGCAATTTTCTTTTCAGCCCTTTCATTAAAATTTGTACAGCATAATCAGATATCATTTTTGTAATTTGTTTCCACTTATATTTGAAATTATCGACAGAATTTGCTGGTTTCTTATATTTTAATAACTTCTGCTTCATATGGGCCCAATATTTTTTGATTGGGCGCAATTCAGGACAATTTGTAGGATTTTCAGATTGATGTACAAATTCTATATGTGGGGTTTCTTTTATACCAATCAATGACATGTTGCCAAATCTGGCCAAAATAGTATTGGTGTGTTATGAAGCCTTATAAAGGGCAATAATCATCTTTCAAGACACTCGCTTAAATATCTTTCGCCGTTGATTGTCGTCGAAAAATAAGGCATACTGCGTTTGCCACAGGAACAAATGGGCTGCCATACAAGCATCTTTTTTGAGAATTTTTCTATTTTAATTACCTTCAATCAGCTACGAACAGATTTTCTGAACTTTCCAGAATAATAATAATGACCTGGTTGAGATTTTAATTCAAGTTAACAATACGTTTCGACATCCATGATAACACATAATTTTTTTTTATATCACTTTCAAGTAAAGTTTTCTTGATCTTGATTTTGTGTTAGTTTCTTGCTTAGTATCCCTGTTAGGCACTTTTGTTTTTTTTAATAACTATAGAATTCTTTAGCTTAATTTTCTGAACTGTTGATTTAATAGTTTCAAATTTCTTAGCCAAATCTCTCACAGAAAGATTTTAATTTTCCCATAAAGCCTTCAAGACATTTTCTCAATATTTTAATTTACAAATCCAGGTTTGCATCCACTTCCACATTTTTTTGTGTGTATTACCCGTTTCTTTATATCTTCTTAACACCCTTTGAACAGTCCTTGTTGTAGATTTTAACTCTAAAGCTACTTTTCTTGTAGATATATGCCTATTTTGAACACATTTGTACAAAATATTTTCGCGTAATTCTTCGTATTTCGATGGCATCTTTGTATACTAAATTGTATGGAAGTTGTCAACTAATTGTTTTTGTATAATGCATAGCCAACTAATAAAAACGCATCACATTCAAATTTGTATATCTATAAAAGCAGTATACGAAAAGGCCCAAATCTAAGCGACAATTTTTTCTGGGGCATGCTTTATTTTACTTTTACAATTATTTTTCTCCTAAAATAATTGATGTCCGGTTCAAAGCAGAAAATTTAAATTAATTTCGTTTAATAATTTGATTTTATTAGCGGTGACTTTTACCCAATATTTAAAATATATGAGTTTTAAAAATGTTGTTTACAACGTTTAATTTTGAAGTGGTTTGAAAATGTGGACTGTCTATAGTTTTGTTTGTAAATATGGCTAATTTTATTAATTTTCTGAGAGAAAATATGGACGACAGTTTTTCCGCAACTTTAGATAAACGGCTGTAATTTAGTAACCAATCAACCGGGTTTCAACATTGAATTCCTCATCTATTGACTATAGTTTCATCCCTTAATATCAACCCTCCAGAAAATAATTAATTTTAAAATAAATGTTGAAAATGTTCCGTGAATGTCGTAGTGGAGTATTATTCACAATTGGTTTAAACATATAATTTTATTTTGATAATTTACTATTCTTTAATATTAAAAATTCCTTTTAAAGATTGTTTAGTATTTTTAATGATAGATGCTAATTTTAAATTCTGTTTTGCAGTTGACGCAAATTATCTGAATGCGGCAT